>JAYKKM010000455.1:1560000-2047500 GCA_035772405.1 Chrysogorgia sp. JL179-B06 | reverse complement strand
CGATATTCTTCGTGGTACTTCAGGCGTTAATTCTATCATCAGCAAATATTTTGATCTAGTCATCAATAGATTGTGTTCACATTCATCTTTTTCTTCAGGGATCATCCTTGCTAAATCGCTTTTTTCCAATCGGAAGAGCTTTCCAAATTATTAAAGAAGTTTTGTTTAAGCTTTGGTTGTTCTGTCAAAACTTCAGTGCAGCAAGAACCATATCAGGATCGGACGATTCTGTAGAATCATATTGCGTTGGAATCTTTGGGGTATTGCGTGCAGTTTGAATATTATTTTGAACTGGAACCTGGTCGATTTGAAAGACGCGTAAGCTCATTAGAGTAGAGTATATTCTTTACATCTGGTGTTAACTGAGGCGTCGGTATAACATTATACATCTGTTCACCCGAGTTGTACATAGCGTTGAGGATGGGTGATTGTTGATATAATCGCTTTCGAATAAACGGTTTAGGTTTTGTTGGTCAGCGGTATTTTCGTAGGGCATCACGTTCGATTTCAGTTGATATTGGTCACCGGTGATAGGTGGTAGTTTATATGACCGCTTTCGAATATAATGGTCCATGTCTAGTTGACCAGCGATATTTTCATTTGGTGGCACATTCGTTTTTAATCGATGTTGATCATCGGTAGTCGGTTTTAGATCAAGCATGAGATATCCGTCTGGACGCTTTGTCGCTTCCTCGTAACCTTTTATATACTCTTGAACATGGCCAGGGTTGATTTATCGTGTTAAGACTGCGATTTATTGCTTGTCCCGTGGAGATTTGAAGAGTACGATATATTGAGGATCGAGGCTGATATTTCTGGTTTCTTTGCCTTGATGAAATATATTTTGAACAATAAAGATCACAGACAAATTCCGATGATGACTCCCTTTTGTGAATAAATCGGCAATACGTTTATCGTCCCCTGACTGAGCCATAAGATCGTCGAGAACGATGAGGTTGCGTTGCATCATGTGTTCCTTCGTTGAGTTCAATACCTGGTATAGTTGTGATCACATCCAAGCACATAGGTTGCCACTGGTCATAGCACCAAATAATACGTTCAGAAGGGGGACTAACGGTTGCTTGAGCGTTTTGCAAAAGCTTTCTCACCCAAACGGTCTTGCCACTTTGAGTACATCCATCCACAATACACGTGAAAGGATGTTTCGTAACGGAAGATCCATCGACGACTGAAGGCGGGGAGCGTTAAAATGGTCACCTGCTCCATGGACGTACTTTATATGACGCTGAAGATGACCTCGGCTTGAAAAGTTCTTTCCGCGGATATCACAGGCAAAGTACATGTTCACTCGGTGAAGACTAGAAGTCAAATGATCTTTCTCAGATATGTTCTGTGAATTTATCCTTATATTTATCCTTATATTTATCTTTTATCCTTATCCTTAATTTATCCTTACCTTTATCCTTATCCGTGTCCTTGTCCTTGTCTTTATATTTATCCTTATGACCTTATCGTATCTTAGTTATGGACGTTATAATTGCACGAAGGAATCACTGGTGTAGTGGAGCGAACATGTGACGTATATTGTAGATGTCTGTGTCCGCACTTAAATTAAATCTAAATGCTAAACTATAGGAAGTCATGTGGAAATTCTTCAAAGTCGCTTATAGTTCGGCCGCATTTTGGGTTTAAAAATAGAAACTCATGTGCGCGCAACGCTGTTGCCATATTTAAATTTAAATTTTCAATAATTAATCTTAATTGACTAATAATAATTAACAATAATTGACCATAAACAATAATAATAATTGACATTAATAATAATTTACTATTAATCTTAATCCTAATCCCGCTTGAAAAGAATCCTGGCGTCCGACCCATTGGAATCGGGGAAGTCTTACTTACGACGCATCATAGGCAAGTCAATCATTTATACGATCAAGTCACAAATCATGGAGAGCGCCGGAGACTTACAACTATGTGCTGGTCACAGGATCTTAGCCAGGCGGCCGTCCGACCGTCCTATGGACGGCCACTTATGAATTTGGACGGCTAAATTTTAATGGACGGCCATGGACGGCCTAAGGGAATATTTTCTTTAAATAGGAACTTACAAGCTTTGTAATATTTCTTGAATACTTCGAATTGTTGTCATCTGCTGTTTACTTTACTTATGGTGTATGTTTTCATACTTTTTCCGGTCGAAAACACGTTGAATATGCCTGAATATGGCTGAATACGCGCCATGTTTTTGTAACCATTTTGATGATTCTCGCATGAAGTATCAATGAGAATAATTTGAAACCGCTGTTTTAAAAAACAGCAATCGCTTTATCGCGCGCACGTGCTTTAGAGTAACATTTACGGTAAAGATGGCTATAAAATGAGCCAAACGCATAAAAAAAGTGAAAAAAATATCGCCAGTTTTTTTTAAAACGAGCACAGGAATTACCTAATAATTAAAAAGGTTCAACGAATACAACACCACAATTCCACAACAACAAAAAATTGCGGCCACGCCCACAAAAATATGTGGCCACGCCCACAAAATTATTTTGGACGGCCACTTTTGAAATCCTGGCTAACACCCTGGCTGGTCAACAAGCAGGTTGCGAGGCCGCAGTGCAGGCTATGTCGCAAATCTTTGCTGAGGAAGAGGACAGATGCCCTTATGTTGGTTGATGCCATGCCCTCAACTCCATCAATCGTAAAATCATGCTGCACAACATATCCACTGCATTTGTTCTGCCATGGCCGTCTACACTCACAACCATTACTCTGCACCATCGCGTTTGTTTGTACAGGGAGGGAAATAAATTGCTTCAGCTGGAGGGACCACTCAAGGCGACCCAATATCGATGACTAAGAATGATCAAAGTTCACACTGCTCATAAAGTAAGGTACGTCGCCTTTGCAGACGATCTCAGTGGCGCTGGTAAACGTGTACAGCTACGTTCGTGGTGGGATAAGATCGTCACCCATGGTCCTCGTCTGGGCTACTACCCACGAGCAGACATGTCTCGGCTGATAGTAAAGCCTGACCACCACCAAACGGCCGAAGAAATCTTTGCTGGAACAGATGTGCGCATATCCACAGATGGCCACAAGTACCTCGGTGGTCACATCGGTTCTGAGTCCCTCGTCGAAAGCTGGTCCAGTCAGCTCAGTGTGTTGAGTGAAATAGCGAAGTATGAGCCTCAAGCAGCCTACACTGCATTCGTTTCTGGAATCCGTAACAGATTTACCTCTCATATCCGCACGATCCAAGGTATTCAACACCAGCTGCAACAGATCGACAACATCATCGATAACCAGCTCGTTTCTGCGCTCACATACGGCCGAAATCTGTCCTTGGAGGATCGTAAGCTTCTCGCGTTGCCAACACGATTAGGAGGTCTTGGGCCCTTGGCATACCTATTTTCTCGTGCATTTGTGCCATAGAGAACGAGAATTCTAAGATCATATTTCATCGATGGCAGCTGCTAGCAGATCTCGTACTTTATCATGTCGTCGGTGGATGAAACCTCCTTTCAAACACGATAAGGCAATACCTTTCCGCAGGCGCAGTGCGTTGGTATAGACGTTTCAACTTTCATGCATATCGACAACGAAGATAGATTACGTCAAAGAACTCTCGCTTATTGATGACATATCCCTCGTCAGCAAGTGGAAGAGCTGCCAGCCAGATCGAGCAACCTTTCAGCTGTGCGAGATGAGGTCGTTGGCTCGAATCTGTTCCGCTGACATGTCGATCTCAGATATTCGAGCTGGGCTTTGTACTTCGCCTCTCGCTCATTTGCTACATTACCCACCCAGCGCGAAAAGGCATACTTTGATGTCCGGGTATTCAACCCTTACGCCTCGACACACCGAAACCAGACCCTCACTAGCGTGTTCAATGCCAACGAAAGGGAAAAGAAGCGACAATAGAACCAGCGCATCGTCCAGATCGAACATGGATCATTTACACCGTATTTCCACCATTTACACTTGTATTCAGTGCATATGGAGGATGTGGCAGGGAAACACAGCATTTCCTATCTTCCCTAGCAGATCATGTCACTGTGAAAAAGCACTTCGACTCTGCGATGCTAGTGCAGTGCTCTGACCACTGAGCTACGGAAGCTGTTGCCGAGAGCCTAGTCACGAGTTCTGTATATATGGTGGTGGTAATGCCGGGATAAGATTCTGGGTATATTATAGGTAATATTTGGCATTTCACTCGATCAAACTACATGTTGAAAGGATTTATGGTGAAGGAAAATTTCGAGTGTTGGAATACATACATTTTAGTTGCGAAAAATGCAACTGGTCGAAAAATGCAATTTGGTCTTAAAATGTATGTATTCCAACACTCGAAATTTTCCTTCACCATAAATCCTTTCAACATGTATAGTTTGATCGAGTGAAATGCCAAATATTACCTATAATACACTGTATACCCATAATCTTATCCCGGCATTACCACCACCATAATATATACAGAACTCGTGACTATGCTCTCGGCAACGGCTTCCGTAGCTCAGTGGTCAGAGCACTGCACTAGCATCGCAGAGTCGCGGGTTCAATTCCCAGCCGGAAGGCCTTTGAAGTTGCATTTTTCGCAACTGGTCCCGGTTTGGTCTTAAAATGTATATGTATTCCAACACTCTAAATTTTCCTTCACCATAAATCCTTTCAACATGTAGTTTGATCGAGTGAAATGCCAAATATTACCTATAATATACCCAGAATCTTATCCCGGCATTACCACCACCACATATACATAACTCGTGACTAGGCTCTCGGCAACGGCTTCCGTAGCTCAGTGGTCAGAGCACTGCACTAGCATAGAGTCGCGGGTTCAATTCCCAGCCGGAAGGCCTTAAAGTTGCATTTTTTGCAACTGGTCCTGGTTTGGTCTTAAAATGTATGTATTCCAACACTCGAAATTTTCCTTCACCGCCATAAATCCTTTCTATATATATATATATATATATATATATATATATATATATATATATATATATATATATATATATATATATATATATATATATATTATATATATATATATATATATATATATATATATATATATATATATATATATATATATATATATATATATATTATATATATATATATATATATATATATATATATATATATATTATATATATATATATATATATATATATATATATATATATATATATATATATATATATATATATATATATATATATATATATATATATATATATATATATATATATATATAGAAGGGTGTTGATAAAAATTATCAGGTTCAAAGTCATATGCATAGGATAGAGTGCTCAATGCGTAAACGCAGAGCGAAATAACAAACAAAGTGAAAACACTGATTACTTCATTGAAGTTTATTCAAAACAAACTTGTTTCGTATGACAATCCGAAGCTTGCCACACTCATCAGGTGAATGATATATAGCTTACAGTGCAGTAGAATATAATATGAGATGCATGCGTCAAATAGGGATAGTGTTACAATTACATAGGGATTAGGTGGGAAATTTACATAACGGATGTTCACATAACAGATATTTCTTTCGATGACGACAGGTGGATATCAGTTCGTTTCGTATGTTAAGAGAGCTTAGTTCGGGGTGATATATAATTACAAATTTTTCATGTAGGCATAAATTACATCGTTTTGACTTGTTAGAGTAGGGTTGGCATTGTTTTAGGATTTTCCAGTTAATAGTATAAGGTGTGTTAGTTTCTTTTAGTGTCCAAATGTGTTTACTAAGTTCGGTAGCGTTTTTCTTATGCATAATACGGAGTGATTGAGGTATCTAGTTTTGAAAGAGGTCTCTGTCAATCCGACATAAGTATGGTTTTCGTTGTTGTCGGTGGTGGTCACAGTGGCTTGGTATACTACGGCTTTGGTAAGGCACTTTCCGTTCAGCGGGCAGTTATTCTTTTGTCGGCAGTTACATTCTGGGTTTTTCTCATTGTGTTTCTGCTCTTCTTGCTTCAGAATGTGTTTGTTGTGCGTGGCGATTATGCTCTGCACGTTTGGCATGCAACTATAACTCAGCTTCACAGTGTTGCGGTTAAATAGCTTGTGGAGAGGATGGTTTCGCGGGAAGCATTCGTCGACTGCCTTCAGAAACTTGTGACCGATGTCGGTAGCAACGTTCGAGCTATATGGAGGATTGAACCAGGTTACATTTCTACAGCGTTTATGGGTCGTGGGCTGGGGTCGTAATGCAAGTTGTAGTTGAAACCGCTGTGTTTGAGTGCTTCTTGGTATGGTTGGGAGCTGTTGTCGAATGTTTCCTTGTTTGATGAGATTTTTGACAATCGCCGGTTGATCGTTTCAGGAATTCTCTGTAAGATAGTTGGAGGGTGGTTACTGTTGATGTTGATGTACTGGGTGGTGTTGCCGGGTTTTGAGTAAGGTTTGAAGGTGCCGGTGGTCAGCACTCACGTTTGCCACTGAATTCGACGAGATCACCGAGGAAGAGAAACATATAGTCATACAAGCCAAGAACTCCCTCCTGTTTAACGAGACAGAAGCGTGGTGCAAGAAAAATTCGAAATCAAATTTTGATGTCACAATGGGCAGCTTTGACGGTGCTGAGACTTGTGAACTCGTCGGTTCCTACCTGCTATCACAGTTACCTCCCCACCTAAGAAACAAGATCGGCTTGTATCGTGACGACGGTCTTGGTGCTTTCGATGACCCACCAAGGATGATCGAAAACATTAAGAAACAAATCTGTAAGATATTTGGTGACCACAACCTAAAACTAACAACCGAAGCGAACAAGAAATGCGTAAATTTTCTCGACTTAACGTTCAACCTGACCACCGTCACCTTCAAACCTTACTCAAAATCCGGCAACACCACCCAGTACATCAACATCAACAGTAACCACCCTCCAACTATCTTACAGAGAATTCCTGAAACGATCAACCGGCGATTGTCAAAAATCTCATCAAACAAGGAAACATTCGACAACAGCTCCCAACCATACCAAGAAGCACTCAAACACAGCGGTTTCAACTACAACTTGCATTACGACCCCCAGCCCACGACCCATAAACGCCGTAGAAATGTAACCTGGTTCAATCCTCCATATAGCTCGAACGTCGCTACCGACATCGGTCACAAGTTTCTGAAGGCAGTCGACGAATGCTTCCCGCGAAACCATCCTCTCCACAAGCTATTTAACCGCAACACCGTGAAGCTGAGTTATAGTTGCATGCCAAACGTGCAGAGCATAATCGCCACGCACAACAAACACATTCTGAAGCAAGAAGAGCAGAAACACAATGAGAGAAATCCAGAATGTAACTGCCGACAAAAGAATAACTGCCCGCTGAACGGAAAGTGCCTTACCAAAGCCGTAGTATACCAAGCCACTGTGACCACCACCGACAACAACGAAAACCATACTTATGTCGGATTGACAGAGACCTATTTCAAAACTAGATACCTCAATCACACCTCTTCATTCCGTATTATGCATAAGAAAAACGCTACCGAACTTAGTAAACACATTTGGACACTAAAAGAAACTAACACCCCTTATACTATTAACTGGAAAATCCTAAAACAATGCCAACCCTATACTCTAACAAGTCAAAACGATGTAATTTATGCCTACATGAAAAATTTGTAATTATATATCACCCCGAACTAAGCTCTCTTAACAAACGAAACGAACTGATATCCACCTGTCGTCATCGAAAGAAATATCTGTTATGTAAACATCCGTTATGTAAATTTCCCACCAAATCCCTATGTAATTGTAACACTATCCCTATTTGACGCATGCATCTCATATTATATTCTACTGCACTGTAAGCTATATATCATTCACCTGATGAGTGTGGCAAGCTTCGGATTGTCATACGAAACAAGTTTGTTGTTGTTTATATATATATATATATATATATATATATATATATATATATATATATATATATATATATATATATATATATATATATATATATATATATATATATATATATATATATATATATATATATATATATATATATATATATATATATATATATATATATATATATATATATATATATATATATATATATATATATATATATATATATATATATATATATATATATATATATATATATATATATATATATATATATATATATATATATGTAAATAGCAATTATTCACCGAAGTGGAGGTGACTAGTGTTGGATATTTACCGAGCCGCGATGCGGCGAGGTAAATATCCACACTATTCAGCGACACTGAGGTGAATAATTGTTTTAGCATATACCTGGGAGGTGAATAGCAAACTCGAAAACTTTTTTTATTGTTGTGGGGGGAAATGAGCAAAAACTCGATTTACACTTTAATATTGCGCGTGCGAGAAAGCGCGAGAAACGTCACACGACAACATCATGTGATAAACTGACAGAAAACGTAACGAGTTCGTTTGATCAAACAATCATACGAATCGTTTCCGATGAAAGGCAAGGAAAATTTGGGTTTTTTTGCGATCGCTGCAAGTTTGATCAAACAATCATACGAATCGTTTCCGATGAAAGGCAAGGAAAATTTGGGTTTTTTTGCGATCGCTGCAAGTACATCTCCGCAAGTCTTAAAGCTCGTGCTGAATACTGTCACTGCCATGGCTGCTTGGAAGTTTGACATTGATCATGAAGTTGAAATTGCAGTTATGAAATGTACCACCTGCAGAAACGAAGCCATGAACGAGATTTTGGTATCCCCAAGACATTTATAGCTGGGGTTTGAAAGACCAGCAGTCATGAAAAACCATGCCGTTTGCTGCAATTTGACAGGATTGAGAGTGTCAACTTCAACTAGCTCGCCTTCTTCGTACAGCTTCTCAACGACTTCTTTTGTCAATTCTAATTTTGTCGTTCGTAAATAAGTATTTTACTTTTTAAATTAATTTTACGTAAGCTTGGCCCGCTCAATATTTGTAAACAAAACAGTAAGTTCGAGCAAATTTTTGTGCCATTATACAGCTGAAAAAAGTAAAAAAACAAACTTTTTTTTTTTTTTGTATTGTCCGACACAGCACCCTCATTTATTAAAAAAATTTCTTCTTCCGTAACTGAAACAAAACGGGAAGCCATTTTGCTTTGCTCGGAGGTGAATAGTGCAGGATATTCCGAGATAGAGGAGCCAATCAAATTGCGTGAAAAGCACCATTCACCTCCCAGATATGGTAGGTTGGGAAACTCGGAATCCGGAATGGAATCCGGAATCTGTAGGAATCGTAGAATTAACAGATAAAAACGGTTTTCATAAAATTAGTAATATAATAATCAACTATTAATTGTTAACTATTAAAATAATAATAACTATAACCAATATGTCAACATAAATTGTATAACATCTTTAATATTTTGGCTTGCAAGAAGTTTGTTTTGTGCGAATTTTTTTATTATAATTATTTTTTTAATTTTGGCATGACTATCACACAAAATAGAATAATCAAAGCGTATTTTCAATAAAGATCCTTGTCTCTTTGCTACGAGAAATTATAACTCTATCAAAATCACTGAATGAGTCAACGCGTCTTTGCATGTTTTGCAAACCGCAGAAAATGATAAAAGGGCGTTGTATTTGTCTATAGAGGCAAGCCGCGCGAGCTATCCTGTTTACCGAGCTTGCTCGCTATAGGCAGTATCTTGCATGCGTTTAATATTATATGAGTGAATTTCATCATGCCTAATTACCGCTATGATTTGACATCAACAGAAATATCGAAACAATGCAATGCAATACTTCCCCAATAGTCGATATACTTTAATACGTGAGGCGCTTTTGAATAATTAAATCTTGAAAAGTCAACCCGACAACTAGTCTGAATCGATCTATGGTGTTTACGCCTAAATTTGCCTGTATGAGACGCCACTACCAAAAGTTACAGGTCAGCCTTATAAAGAAACATTGCCTAGTTTAATACTATCACCGAGAGTGTCGTAAAAGCATATATAAGCCACGTCGAAAACGTAATTCTGGATTGTGAGACAACGAACTCAGGTGAATAATAATGACAAAGAGTGACAAACCGCACCCGGATAACAAATCGGATGGAAGGCATTTGAATTTAGTCCACGGGTATAATAGATTTTTTTAATATGATATACTAGGAGTAATCAAAAGATTATATAATTGCGTTCGACGCATGTGTACCAGTAAATGGCGAAAGAAGATTGGTAATTATGCTGTAACGAATTATGAAAATAAATAAAGCTAATAACAACGGTGACAATTTTTAACGGTGACAACTTGACAACGGTGACAACTTGACAACGGTGACATCCTGAGTGATTTCCGTACGTTATTTTAATATTAGGAAGGTATATTTCCCGTTCGTTTGTTCAATTTGAAAGTTGACCGCCAGATACCTGTAAATCGTTCAATTCAGAAATATTACAATCGTGAAGTTCGATTTGGCAAAAGTTTCACTTGAATGGAAAATTTATAACTTCGCGAGGCTTGCCCGTTTCGAATAAATGTTGTTCGAATTGAATTTGACATTATAAACGCACCATTAAAATGAGAAGGCCATGGAATGGGCCATATGATCGCCTTGATACGTCGGGTTTAGATTGTTATCGACTGGAACACGGCAACAAACGACAGCGTCTTAATTCAAGAAGACACTATATAAACCTCAATGTTTTTGACAACGGTAACATCCCGTTCGTTAGTTCGATTTGAAATATGACCGTTCGACCGCTAGATAAGTCAGCAAATATTACAATCGTGAAGTTCGATTTGGCAAGTTCCGCAAGTTTCAACATTCAAGTGTCGCTTGAATGGAAAATTTATAACTTCGCGAGGCTTGCACGTTTCGAGTAAAGTTGTTCGAATTAGATGTATGGTGTTCAAATGATCAGATTGAATTTTGACATTATAAACGCGCCATATGATTACCATATGTTATTTATTACAAGGCTACATGATCGCCTTTATACGTGGTTTCCATGCTATAGAAAATTCCTAGCATGATTCTGCTGGCATGCCTAATCCTGAACACTTCTACGGGCAACTTCGTATCCACTGCTCCTGTGTTAATCCCGAGGCAGCATTTTCCTAGCTAGTACTAATGCCATAATTTATTCCAAATTCCAAAACCGTAATTTATTCAAAAAGGGGAAAGATTTTATCTTCATTTATTTTAGCTGTAAAGCACAGATAACCCATAACATGCAATATTAGAATGCGTTCTCCTTCGTCGAACGCAATAATGTTAACACGATGAGGATATTACAAACAACGCGCGAGCCGAAATATGAAGATGTATTACGTACAATATCATGTTAAAACAGAGAAATTCAAATAACGATATTCGGGAAAGTTTTCAAAGCATATAATTCAGATGTCTTGGCTAAAAGCTTTCACTATAGTTTCAGCCTTACACTCTCAGCCTCCACAGGTCATAAGCAAACGAGACTAGCTCCAGCGGGGCCATATATATTCCAGTTTATATAATCTCATTGAGATCGCGGACCAACCAGTTTCGAAATCGCTCGTCATCTTTTAGTATAGGTCTACCGTGATCAGCGTGTGCAGAGTTGTTTATAGCATAGTGAGTGTACTCACAATCAAGTTGTCAGCCACATTGAAGAGTCAGAGAACAACATTGCGCAATTTTGCGGAACCCCCAAAATAATAATACTAATAATGAAGCCGAAATCTAGTAATCATAAAAAAATTCGTACAAAACAAACTTCTTGCAAGCCAAAATATTAAAGATGTTGTACTATTTATGTTGACATATTGGTTAGTTAGTATTATTATTTTAATAGTTAATAATTAATAGTTGATTATTATATTACTAATTTTATGAAAACCGTTTTTATGTTAATTATGACGATTCCTACAGATTCCGGATTCCATTCCGGATTCCGGATGCCATTCCGGATTCCGGGTTTTCCAATCTACCCCCAGGTATATGCTAAATATATATACTGCCATTTGCAAGCGACCGTTAAGCGAGCGATTATTTTCATGTTTGTTTACGTTTGAAAGTTGTACGTTTCACACGAAAACGTTGAACATTTAAAAACAAATAAATCAACTTGCGGCGTCCGTTCAATGAAACCTGTCAAAACGACGCTGCAAGTTGATTGATTTGTTTTTAAACGTTCAACGTTTTTGTTTAGACATTACTATTTATAGCATTTGACATTACCCGAACACGCATAAGGTCACGTGATCAGACAGAAAACCTGTCAAACCTGTTTGGTTTTTGTACATAAAATTACTCTTAGAAGTGTGTAAATAAAGTGTCTGTGTTAAAACGTCTTACGTTTGGGATTACGGTTAAAAGCGAGATTACGAAATAATAATAATAATAATGTTTACTATTTATATAGCGCAAATTAGCATATGTATATGATCAAATGCGCTTTACAACATCGATAATTTATTCTATTATATTCAGTTCCTAGTACCCAGTACCCCAATCAATTAACCTTAACTATTTATTTTTACAGTTTTTATCATCGTTAGTATTCCTAATTATTTATCCTAACCCGCCCTGTCAACTTCCCTGTGGGAGGAAACCGGAGAACCCGGAGAAAACCCACGACTTTCGGCAGAGTGTTGACCAACTCTTTCCACGTGCGATGTCCGAACACAGGATTCGAACTCTTGACCTCAGAGGTGGGAGGCAGTGGCACTGACCACTAGACCACCGAAGCCCCTAGTGCTAGCCCCTAGTGCTGGCGCCCAACGTGGGGCAGCTTGAAAACATATCAAGTTGAACCAAAACAAGATCATGACCGAACCGAAAGAGAAATTAGACCGATTGAGAGCGAAGCGAGGCGGACATCGTGGTGTCTGTACCAAGTTGGCAAAAGAAGCAGACGAACTCCTTCATTTGCCCGGCGATGTTGATATTTTTTTTTTCATGTCATTTCAACTTTATTTAAACACGGTACTATTTCACAGTATTGTAAAGTTATCGACCAAAAGACGGATTTGCTCTAGCTTTATTTACTACATATCCTACAATCTACAATCCCGAAAAACCACGCACTAATCCGAGCACACAGTCCTCGTAAGTCAGCGGTGCAACGTTACACAGCCCTCTCCTTCAACAAGCACTGACCTCAGCGTTTCCAAAAAATTTGAACAGAACAATACTTTAAAATAGTTTCTCAATATGTAAATGAGTACATGTTTTTAATGTAAGATAATCCATATGAGTTTCAATGCGTAAAATGACTTCAGTTATCTGTGAAGCCATACCGTTGGGGTTGAACATGTGTTCTTATAGATCGCCGTCCTACAGGTCCCTTAGTCGCTGACCCGATTTGAGTATTTTGGAAAGAACTAGACTTTTGGTTCGTGGAGACGTCCAAAAGCTCTTCATTATTTGTCGTGGAGACGTTCAAAGGCTCTTCTTCATTATTTGTCTCTCTTGCTATGTGTTCATCAATTGTTTCAACCGTTATTTATTTTCCCTCAGGCTGTTGATCTCCCGTGCAATCTTCTCTTGTTTGTTTGTCAACCATCTCTCTAGAAGGTAAGGAAACCTCTGATTTCTGTGAAATCCAATTATTCAATGGTGGTCGAAGGTAAGGTCTAATGCGGTCTGGATGAACAACTTTCGGTTTCGTTCAGGGACTCTTCTGGACGCGATATACGACGTCTGACAACACGGATGTAATGAGGTATGGCCCGGTCCATGGACAGATCAACTTTGGGCTTCTTCCCTTTCTTTGGCGCTTATCGTGCAGCCATACACTGTTTCCAACATGGTAAGGGTTGCCTGCTAGTTTCTTGTCATAATTCCTCTTTTGTCGCACTGCACATTTCTTTAACATGTTACTTGCAGTTTCGTGCGCACTAGTCAATCTCTGTCTCAAAGCTTCAACATAAGGTGATTTAAATGCGGAGCATCAGGTGACTGTTCAGTTATAATGTCCAACGGCATTTCAACTTCGCGACCCAGCATTAACTGATTCGGAGTTTCTCCGGTTGACTCATGAACTGAGCTTCTATAAGCCATTAAGCAACTCGCCAATTGAGTGTCCAAGTCGGTCTGATCTTCTCGCACTTTGGCTCTCAGCATTTCCACTAATGTCCTGTTAAAACGTTCCACTTGGCCATCCGATTGAGGGTGAAACGGGTCTTATCAATGTCAAGCAGTCGGCATATCTCCTTCATGACGTTAGATTCGAAATTGGTTCCTTGATCGCTATGCAATTGTCGAGGAATACCAAAACGCGAAATAAACTCGTTGACCAGCTTATCTGCTACAGTGGTCGCTTCTTGATTGGGGATAGCATAAGACTCCGTCTATTTAGTGAAGTAGTCCAAGAGAACAAGAATATACTTATTTCCTCGCGGTGTTACGGGTAGGGGTCCCAAAATGTCTATGGCCGCGATACGCTCCATAGGTGCACCAACTATATACTGTTGTAATGGAGAACGGCGTTTCTTTCCATAATTCTATTCGAACCACATTCATCAATGGATCACATATCTGTATACTTGCTTGGTGAGGCTTGGCCAGTAATATCGGTGTCGCAAAGCGTTTGTTGTCTTGCTAACACCCCTATGACTCGCCGTTGTGTGATTATGGTGTGCTCGAATGGCAAGTTCACGTAGCCGTTCTGGAAGTATAATCTGATGTCGAACGCGCTTCCCGTCGTCACTTTCCCATCTCCTCCTCAAAAGACCATTATCTAGAGATATTTGGCTCCATTGTGCCCACAATGTCTTAATTGAAGGACTCAAGTCTGATACATCTTTCCATGCCGGCTTATTCTCAAATGTGGCTTTGAGATAAACAAAAGAGTTCAGGTCTGGGTCTTCATTCTGACACTTTTTAAGATACTCTGTCGTCCACTCGGGTTCTATCTTTTTGGCGGAGCACGATGCAGCATGAATAGAATGCTTCTCTCTGCAATTTGTGCTAGTCAAGTTGTTGTCACATCCATTGTTATCAGACGAGAAGTCCAACGTTTCGGTTAACTCCACCGGTGTTGTTTGGGTAGACATGTGACGAGTTGTCTTCGGTTCCTCCTGGTTGAGTTTGGAACACCATTTGCAACGTCCTGTGCATGGCCGTCGATACATAGAATCAGCGTTATTATGTCTTTTTCCAGGACGAAATTCAAATTCAATGTCGAAGGTGCTAATGAATTCGATCCAACGAGCAAGTTGGCCGTCCGGTTCCTTCGATTGCAGCACGGATGGAATTGCGCTGTGGTCGATCCGAAGGAGGAACTTTCTATCGCACAAGTAATGGCGATGTTGTTTCACGAATTCCACAACAGCTAACATTTCACGGCGGGTAACGCAATAATTTCTTTCTGCCTTCGTGAGACTCCTACTGGAATACGCTATGGGTTTCTCAACTCCATTCTGTACTTGTGACAAAACTGCTCCGATGCCATGATTGCTGGCATCCGTGTCCAGTATGAACTTCTCGTTGTGCTTGGGGTAGGCTAGAACTATTTCTACGAACTCGTAAATGTAACGGTAATATGAAGCCAGTCCCAAGAAGCTTCGCATTTCTGTGGCATTCTCTGGAATAGGCCACTTTTGGACTACTTCTACCTTGCGTGGATCTGTTGCTATTCCTTGAACTGATACAACGTGACCCAAGTAGTTTACCTGCCTCTGAAATAAGTGACACTTCCGTGGCTTCAGCTTCAATCCTGTTGACTCCAGTCTTAGAAAGATTTCTTCTGTTCGTTGTAAACTCTCTTGAAAACTTGTAGCAAACACAATAACATCGTCTAGATAGATGAGACAGCTCTTCCAATGAAGGCCACGAAGTACCGATTCCATGAGACGTTCGAATGTACTCGGAGCGTTACACAAACCAAAAGGAATTACATTCCATTCGTACAGTCCAGTGGGCGTGGTAAATGCTGTCTTGTGGCGGGTGAGAGGATCCAATAACCAGACGCGAGGTCGAGTGTCGAAAACCATTGTGATCCGGATAATGCATCCAACGAGTCGTCAATTCGTGGTAGGGGGTAAGCATCTTTCAAGGTGACTGCGTTCAACTGTCTGTAATCTACGCAAAATCGTTGCGTACCGTCAGTTTTCGTCACCAAAACGACAGGCGAAGCCCACGGACTAGACGATTCCGTTATAATATCACGATCAACAAGTTCCTGTACCTGAGCCTCGACCTCCTTTTGCTTCCAAGGTGAAGTACGACGAGGCGCTTGACGAACTGGTGTAGCATTTCCTGTATTGATCTTATGGTGTACGAGATTGGTGGTTCCAATATCCGAGTCTGAGAGAGAAAATACATGCGCGTAACGAAGGAGGAGCTGCGCTACTTGGATGCTCTCGACTTCTGTCAAATGTTCCGATGAGCGCTTCCAGAGATCTTTAAGAGGATCTGGTAAGGCATTGTTGGCGGTTTCTTTTAATTGAATCTCGTCGTTGGGAACGTGTTCCTTAAGATTGGTTGGTGCTGCTGGAATTTTCACTGATGATACATCGTTGACTGGCCGCGCTAAGGCAATGACCGTATCCGAACCAATAAAATGTGGCTCGTCAGACGTGTTGAGGATACGAACTGGTATTTCTTGGTTATCATATATGTTGACCAATGTACTACCAACCAACAACCCTTTACTTCGTAGATGAGGGCTCATACACGACTCCAACACCCGAGTTCCCTTGTGTAGTTTAGCAGTGGAGGACTTCCAACGGCGTTTATTTATGTGTACAGGAACAATGACTTCAGAATGTGGGGCCACGGTAAACGAACGACGAGTGAGGCATCGGAAAGTCAAAGCATGTGGATGAAAATCATAGCAATCTACTACTTCATTGTTCAGATGTAGGCGGTGTTGTACTACATCGATTGACGCATTTGTGCTTGACAGGAAGTCCATCCCTAGAATTCCTTTGTCCTCAATATCGGCAACGACTACATTCAAGCAATATTCCTGGGCGCCAAAACGTACACAAACTTCTCCTACACCGTATGTCTTCGTTTTCCTTCCATCCGCAAGAAACATTGGAATGTCGTTGTCTTGTAAAGTAAATTTTCCTTGCTCTGATAAGGTGTCGTATGCCTGGCGTGATAAGATTGTTCTTACAGCACCTGTGTCAATTAGCCACATGAACCGGTGTTGTCCAATAAAACCAGGAATATATAGTCCATTGCGAACTTTTGACGTTGATGGATTGCTTAGTTTGTCAACCCTGTCCATTTCTTGTATCAGGCGTCTCCCTGGACCTTGGGGGGCACCTGATGATCGTTTCCCGAATTCAACTGTGGATTTTCATTTTGCTGGCAATCACACTGGTAATGTCCTTTATTTTTGTATCTATAGCAAATAGTATCTTTAGTGGCGGGTCTAGCTGACTGTGGGCGACGAGTATTATATCCACCTGGTCCTCTACGAGGTTGATACTGCTGCTGTTGTTGATACTGCTGTTGTGGTTGTTGGTTTTGGTTGATCATCCGCATAATTTCTTGTTGTCGTTTTTCCATGTCTTCCAACTTCCTAGTGAGCTCTTTAATGGGGTCAACCCTGGCTTCTGATGCTTGAGCACGGGTCCAAACACTATGATAACTGGATTTGTTTCGAGTGCTATCAATAACTCGAAGTGCCTCAAATTCACAGGCCATTGACAGGGCATCATCCAGTGACTTGGGTTTATTAATTCTTAAACGAAACCGATCCTCTTCACAAGATATGGCATCGACGATGTGTTGTACAGCAAAACGTTCTTGGATTGCAGGTGTCAAATCTTGGTAGGCAAGGTCAACCAGTGTCCGTATATCAGTGGCTAATGCTTGTACAGTTTCCTTAGGTTGTTGTCGACGATTATGGAGTCTTGCCTGGTGTAGCTGGAGCTGTTTCTCCACGCCGAATTTTGACTCAAGCCTCTCAATGACTTTCTTGTACTGGCGACATTGGGAATCTGACAACCCACTCAGCACCTTTTGTGCCTCTCCTTTAAGGCTGGCTGCTAAGAATACCCCACGTTCTTCTTCATCCCATCCATTTACTACAGCACAGCGCTCAAAATATCTAAAATAATCTCGAAGAGATTCTGCCCCACTATAATCCTGCGGCGGTTTCACTGGTTTCTGATATCGTCGGCCATCACGTGTATCTTTTGACCTGGCTGACTCTTGTGATGAATTCACTAATTCACTCACCTTCAAGCTACTTGTTGTCTTCGATGTCTGTAATTTGGTCAACTGGGCACTAAGTTGTTGGATTTGCTGTTGCAGAGATTCATTCTCTTCTTGTTGTGTTATTAACATCGTTTTTATTTTCGTCACGTCTTGGCTACCCAGTTGCACTACTTCCGGTGCTTGTAGGATAGCTTGACCTTGGCTAACGGAACTCGATGCCATAACCCCTTTATATTTCTGTATTTTCTCGTGTGTTGTATTTTCTCGTATATGGTATTTTCTCGTATATGGTTGGTCGCTCTTAATTTCGGTCTCAGGACTTTCTCGGGTTGCTCGGTCGCTCCGTATTCCTGGGTACTAGAGCCTATAATGCCACTCGCTCGGTCGAGTAAATTTTCATTTTCCACAAGGCGAATTTTCTATTTCAAAAATTTCAGAGTCACACAACCAGGGGTCAACGTTTTCATCTGGGAAAGTTAATGGCAATTTAAATTATTCGTGCCTGTTGTTACCTTCGCTTTCCTTATCGAGTGGCGTGCTGTAAAAATCTCCAGGCAGGTTTTCGTAAATATCTTCGGCCAACAAATCTCCGCCAAAGGCTCCAAACAAATGATCAGTTTCAGCAAACTGTCTGGCCATGTTCGTTGAATATTTACAATTGTAAAATACTAAACCACCGCTGCCACCAGTGTAAAGTTATCGACCAAAAGACGGATTTGCTCTAGCTTTATTTACTACATATCCTACAATCTACAATCCCGAAAAACCACGCACTAATCCGAGCACACAGTCCTCGTAAGTCAGCGGTGTAACGTTACAGTATATTAAAATATATGATTTACAAAAAGAAAGAGAATGGTCTTCCAATAGGCCGTGTGCTAACTACTTAGTAAAATAACTTTATAACTTAAAAACTATATTAATCTACAATTATTTTATCTTGCTCTTAAAAGTTGCTATACTTCCTAGCGACTTCAAGTCAATTGGGAGATTATTCCAAGTCTCCTCTGTAGCCAAATGATTTTTTCATGGCATTAGTATTCGGCATTGATAATGCATAATTAAATTATCTCTGTCTCGTGTTATAATTATGGATTTCATGTTTGTTGGTGAAAATATCATGCAGGTAATTTGGTAGCATTTTATGTTTAATCTTGTACATTAGTGTGGCAAGTTGTTGTTCCCTTCTTGTTTGTAGATCGCAAAATCCTGCCTTGTTTAGAATATCTTTGATCGCGTTTCATATCCTTCACGAGTAATTATACGAAACGCTCTATTTTGAAGTCGCTGAAGTTTATCTGATAAAACCTTTCCTAGGCAACCCCAAACTTGCGAGCAATAATCAAAATGTGGTTGGATTATAGATTTATAAATAGTTATTAGAGTATTATAATCGACTATATCCCGCAGTCGTCTTATAATGCTGAGACCTGAATTAACTTTTTTTGTAATTTTTTCAACTTGAGCCGTCCAGGATAAAGTCTCATCAATCATTAGGCCAAGAGACTTTGCCACATTGACCTTTTCAATTTACATACGTCCTACATAAATTGAGGGTTCATGAACAATTTGGCCAAGTCTCTTATTGCTACCTATGATCATAAATTCTGTTTTCATGTTATTCAAAGT
This sequence comes from Chrysogorgia sp. JL179-B06, assembly GCA_035772405.1. NCBI lineage: Eukaryota > Metazoa > Cnidaria > Anthozoa > Scleralcyonacea > Chrysogorgiidae > Chrysogorgia > Chrysogorgia sp. JL179-B06. Next base: position 2,027,777 of record JAYKKM010000455.1, on the reverse strand, counting down.
TAATTTGTTGGCCGACATCCAAGTCGAAACATTTATTAAATCTGCGTTAAGTTTCTCTACGATCACATTGATATCATTGTTAGATGTTGCAATTTGGTGTCATCGGCAAACATATCTGATCTTGTATGTTTTAAACATTTTGGAAAATCGTTAATATAGATAGAAAACAATAATGGACCTAATCCCGAGCCTTGTGGTATTCCGGTCATCACAGTTAGGGGGTCTGACAGGTGACCATTGACTTGGCAGTATTGCATTCGATCTGATAAATAGGACCTAAGCCAAAGGAGCGCCATGCCTTTTATGCCATAAATTTCTAATTTTCTAAGCAGAATGTCGTGGTTAACAGTATCAAACGCCTTTTTAAAGTCTAGGAATACAACTCCGTTCAGTTGTCCTACATCCATGTTTTGATACCATCTATTAGTAATATCCAATAGAGCTGTGACTGTTGAATGACATGGTCTAAATCCGTGTTGGGAATTTGTTAGTAGGTTTGAAACTATAAGGTGGTCATATATTTGGTTATGTATCAGTTTCTCCATAATCTTCGCTACAATTGAAATAATAGATATCGGTATATAATTTTCCATATCATATCTAGCTCCTGTTTTGTATATTGGAGCCACCCTAGCGACTTTCCAATCAGATGGAAATATACCAGTTGAAATTGATTGATTACAAATTAATACAATTGATGGAGCAATAGATATAGCTGCTATTTTCAAAATTTTTGCTGAAATTCCGTCGATCCCGGATGCTTTTGAGGCTACCAAGCCCTGAAGTAGACCCAGTATTTCTGTTTCAGTAATTTCTCTAAAACAGGTAAGCGGATTTACTGGATCTTGTAGGTCGCTAAGGTAACTTTCAGGAACCAAATTTGATTGAGGTATATCATTCGAAAGCCTATTTTCAATTTCTACAAAATGTTTATTAAATGCATTTGTGATGTTTATCGGATCAGTGATTTCAACCGAGTCAATTCTTACTTCTAGAATTGTATTCTCTTTTGTAGATTTGTTAATTAACTCATAAATCGTTTTCCAAGTTTTTTTTAAGATCACCTTGGTTATTATGTAATTTTTTTTTATAATGATTGCGGATTGTATCTTTCACTAATTTATTATAACGATTTCTTGCATGACGGTAAGTCGACCAGTCAGTCACAGACTTTGTTAATACTGCTTTACGTTTCAAATATGACTTTTCCCGCTTTTTAAAAAGTAGATCGTTCGTTAACCACGGTATTTGCTTACTGGATACTTTACGTCTTTTAAGCGGAGCATGTATATTCACAATCTCTAGGAATTTATTTTTCCAAATCATCCATGATTTATTAGGATCAGAATGAGTGAGGTTCAAATTTGACAGCAATGCTAGATTACACATACAATCTTGCTCATTGAAATGTTTAAAATATCGGTATTCAATAAACCGTGGAGACTGTTTAAAAGTTTTAAATTTACGAATACCGTAGATTAAATAATGATCACTGATGGTAATAACTGTCACACCACTGGAAATAATATGATCAGTATTTGTAGTATAAAAATGATCAATAAGGGATGATGTATCTTTTGTAACCCTAGTGGGCTCTTTTATCAATTGTTCATATTGGTAGGCCTATAAGTTTGTGATAAATTTCAATTCTGATACTAGGGGCGCAGAATTGTTACCATAGAAGATCGCAATTACTATCGCCTAAGATAATACTTTCTTTGTCTTCATTATCGATTAGTTTTGAACAATTCTCAAATTTATATAGAATGTTGATTGGATCACTCGGCGATCTATACCATGTGGTAATTAAAAATGGCTTGACTTTATTTTTAATAATTTCAATTGTTAAAATTTCAAGATCATTATCGTTTAGATCGGGTCTAAGACAATAATTTATTGTATTTCTAATGAAGAAACCGACACCGCCCCCAAATATATTTCTGTCTTTAGAAACCCAGCTGTAGCCATGTATTGTTATTATCTCAGGTGCTATACTGCTGTCCATTCTGCTTTCATTAATTGCAAGGACATCAATTTCGTTATTTTTCATTGCAATTCTTAATTCGTCTATATGTTTCGGTAGACTAGTAATATTTAAGCTCGCTATTTTAAAACCACGAATTGTTGGTACTATAATTCATCTTGTTTGGAAAAGTTATTGCTTATGTCAATATTCGGGGTTGCCATAGGAGTTTCATTTTCATTTTCAAGATTTGTTCTGTCAGGAGTGTTGATTATGTTACAAATATTGAAAATGTATTCTAGGTCACTAAGCTTTGGAAGACCTAGTCAATGCTTTAGAAAGTCAATATAGTTATTTGCTAATGTTGCTGTACCCGTTACATTCAGGTGTAAACCGGAAGCATTAAGGTTAGACATGTTAATATTACCATGCTGAATAATTGACCACTTGTATTTACTACAAAGCTTATTTAAAAGTAAATTTGTTTTTTAAATCTTTATGTTCATTGTTTCGTCTTCTGTTTGGATGATTTAAGAAATAGCAAATTTAGCTAAACTGTTCGTTACTATACCTGTACAGAGAGATTCTATTTCCTTGACAATTTCTTCTGGTTCTCTCTGGTGAATGTCATTAGTCCCGATGTGTAACACAATAAGTTCAGGATTCTTTTCAAGAGTGGGCTTCACATAGTGTTTCATGTCAGCAACCGACGCCCCAGGAAATGTCTTGACAATGGTCTTCTTGCCGATCGAACGCCGTAACCTTGAGGGTTTGAGCATTTTGATCATAGAGTCGCCCAGGATGGCTATTGGGACTTCAGTAGATTTTGAGCCATTATGCTGCTGATATCGTTCAGGCTTGGTTGTCTTTGACTTTGGTTTTCCCCTCTGGGCTGAACTCTGGTAACTTTCATTTAGAGCTGGAGAAGCCGTCATGTTGCTTGAAACAACATCTTCGTCATTCTAGGACTCTTGAATCTCTAATGCATTATATTTATTCAGCCCAACGAAATCAATCGTTTTAGGCTTATCGCCAGCTAGTACTTCCCTTGTACTATCCCCACCGTTCTTTTTGCCACGTCGGTTTTTTTGTACAGACCATTGGGCTGTTTGTTGATTTGAGTTAACAGTTGAAGCATGTCTAATATCTTCCTGTAGGATACGGGGAGAACAAACCAAGCTCGCCTTTTCGTCTTCCGCAATTTTAGCTTTGTTATTCAAATCCGATAAAATATATGCGAGGTTATTGATGCGTTCAGTCAAGGCTTTATTTTCATCCTTTATTTTCTGGTTTTCCTGTCGTAGATTTTGCAATTCTTCTTCGTTGACTTCGTCAGATATCTTAATAGACGCATCCCTGAGATCTTTAAATGCCGAGTTCGTAGCATTTGATATTTTGTGAGCTGGTTTTTCAAGTTTTCCATCTCTAATCCGATTATTTCAACGACATTTTGTAAACCCCAATGGCATCAGAATTTATAGGTGAGGCCACAGGTAGCTCAAGCTCATTATATGACGTCCTTTGATATTTTTTTACTTTACTCTTTTTCTCTTTACTGTAAACTATTTTTAACTATTAACTATTAAAAGGTATATTTTTGCTTTTGTTTGTGATTTTGATGAGATTTTGCATGGCCATCCTCTCCGAAATCCTAAAGAAGAACGCTGAACGCTTGTACTGCAGGCTACATGTAATTTTATAAATAACCGTCAGTTTATAAACAGTTTTAGTATCGCAAAAATTCCACAAAAATACAAACATTTTTTAACTTTTAACTGCATCTACCTGTTCTTTGTCATTTCCTTTATCTTTTGTGAAAGTTTGAAACCATTTTGTTCAGAATTGAAGTACTTGTACTCGTGGGAATAATCAACACGTTTTGAGACCTCTAAATAAATAGGAAGGTAGGCAAGTCCGGCGCCGGAAATCACACACTCGGGTCACGTCAAGAGCCAATAAATCACAGACAAGCAATCGCACGACGATTTAAACGCAAATACACAACACCGCGATGTTTTCTCATTGTACTTAGCTAAATTTGAGTCTCGTCGTATTTTCTCTTCTCCCAAAAATTGCCGATATCAAACTCTATTTCATCACGGAGGCCAGCGTTACGATGCCGGCACAGATCCTTCAAACTGCCGAGCGACAAATCATCCCCCATGGCGACCCGTGACGGGAAATTGTCACTACAAAAATGTATACAACAAATCCACAACCCTCCCCACCCAAGTAGGTCGCCATGGCGGCAGTTTGAAAAGGTCCGCTCTGATCTGTGCCAGCATCGTAACGCTGGCCTCCGTGATGAAATAGAGTTTGATATCGGCAATTTTTGGGAGAAGAGAAAATACGACCACGTTGGTCATTTTGCGCGAATTTTCTCCCACTAGCGCGGGCTCATGTTGTCAGTGGTTACATGCGCAATGATATATATTTTCTGAAAGCAATGGCGGCTACAAAACCATCAGCGAGCGAGACAGTTTTGAATCTTAGATCACATAGAAATGAGACAGATCGAGGGGAGAAATTTTGGAGCACATCTGTTGTAGAAATGAAATTTTCTGTGGAAGGTGAATGGATGAAGAGAGTGCGGGTTGCGAAACAGAAGCCCAACTATGGAATGGGAGAGATGGATGGGTTACTTGAGGAAGTCGTGGGCAACAAGCTCGAGATGGCTGGCCCACTTGTTGATTCATACCTCAAGCAGATTGGTTTAGCTATGAAAAACAAGCTGTCTCATTCCAAAGCTACCGGCTTGATGAATCAAGTCAACATGTTTATCCCGTGGGCAATCTATCGCCATGTACTCATTCTGGTAAGGGGTTATGGCGGAGATGTGTCGAGCAAGAGTGATGGCTCGAAGCATTATGCAACTGTGGCAAATATGGACAGTGCAAAAAAACTTTTCTCGCCCGCCAGATTTTCCGGAGAAAGTCTCCTCGCTTACCGCCATTTCAAACGAGTGCCATCAAAGACACCAGGCCAGAAATTGCTATCCGTTTATAACGGCAGAAGTGTTGTTGCAGTTACAGGTAACACACCACTGTGTTTAGATTATAATACCATAAAAGAACTTGTAACGCTTTCGTTTTATGTCCAGCGATATACTGCTGATAATTTTGTTGTTGATTCAAGCTTACAAACCCTTATGAATCAGCAACCCATGTAAACAGTTTATTTCAAGATTTGTGTGTATTATTGATATATAAATGTATATAGTAAATAATAGAAGCTTTCTCTTTGATTATGCCTGGCATTGGACTTATGCCATATATTTGTTACAAACACTGCATGTATTAAACAATGTATTATACAGTGTTTGTCATAAATATACAGGTTCAAGTTTAATGCCAGGCATTATTGAAGAAGAAGTCCCTTTATTAACTCCCATGAAGATAAGTCAAAATTGTTTGTTGCATTCTTATTGCAATGGCTTTATCTCAGGAAAAAGCTCTGAAGAACAATAGAGAATAGCAGCTGTTTTATATAGTTATCCGGGATTGTCCCAGGGACAATATATACCATACCGGTTTCCAATATATACAATATTGGATACCTACAGTATATAATGTGAAACAGCTATTATGCTCTATTGTTATTTTATTCTTGAGAGATTTTTCATATAAGAGAAAGCCTTTGAATGAAGAAATAAAACTGACTCAATTGAGCATAAGCCAACTTCAGTGTATTGAAGATGTTGCAGTGGCAACAAATATTTTTAAAAGCTTGTTTATATACAAGGCTGGTATTACTGGGTCACTTTATTATTATGCAAGATCATTTTGCTGCCTGGTTTCAGATTATAGAATAACTGCTAGGTAAACTGACCTGGTAGATTGATCAATATGATAAAAAGAAAATAATGTATGAATTTTAATCAATGTAACATCTCTTATGAAGAGGCATGTAGTTTGGCTGATGTGACAAGTAAAACAAAATACTATTTTTGCAACTGCAATGTTTTCACATATATACTGTATATATATACTGTATATACACACCATTTACACAGAAATAATGATATACAAATTTGTTTTCAAAGTTCAACTCTCTTTAATAATATCCAATTTACAATTCATATAAAACAAGCTCTATAATTGCTTATCCATAGTCAAATCTGTTCCCAGGGCATTAGAAGGGACAAGATATAGTGCCGTATGTGGTGACGATACATTGTTTCAAGTGCTAGGGCCATCTCTTTGTCACATACAGACTTAAACACACTTGCACTCAGTCTGTCACATGTTCCCATGTTCGGCACCATCTTGTTCTTACTAATGCTCTTGGGTCAAAGTTGAATATATATTGGTACATGTATTGGATTATTGCTATCTATGTATAATGTCTATTTATCAGCAACTTGTGCTGAGTCTATAATAATGTTCTTTTGACTAATATAATTATAGTGAAGTTTAGTTAAAATATGTATTATAGCACATTACAAATTTAAATATAATAAATTTCATTTGAAAATTGTACAAGACATGTATTTGTGTATCAAACCAATTCCTGTGTAGACGGCCTTTAATTAATAATTTTACTGTGGCCAACACTGGATGGTTTTAATTTCAAATAGTGGGTTAACTAACTTTACTAAAAATTAATTGTTAATCCCCCATAATTATGACCCAAAATTAAAATAAGGTGACCAGGCAAAAACATCCTGGATAAGTATGTGATCATATAGTATACCGGTACCTGTAAAGAATTATTTAAATTTCTGTGGAGTCTGATCATCAAGTGTAAAAAGCTCAATTGGTTTCAACAAGTTTCAACAGATAAAGCACCAGAGAGTCTCTTAACTAGGTGTTCCTTTCCCCCAGTTGAACTTAAGCCTCGTTTTTTTAACTCGTCTCGTAATTGCTTAACAGACAATTGTCTTGGGTTAAAGTTAGACAAATGACTTGTCTCTAACACATGTACAGATTTAACATGTGCATCACAAGATATATCATCAGGAAATCTATCTTGGCAAGAAGGACAACAAACAGGTTTTAAGATGTTGATTATCGGGTTACTTAGCCGACCCATTTCTGCACATTGCATGACATCCATGCAACTTTCACAGAAAGAACACATGCAAAGATCACTGTTCTTTTCCCTTCCACATTCACAACTGGAAGGAAGTTTTAAATGCTCTGGATGCCTAGAGTCGTAGTGGGAAATATATGTTGAAGGAACCGGATGATGCTTTGGTAAGTAAAAAGCTCTTACATAATTGGCCCTCATAACTTGCCACCATTTGCCCAAAGAACCTGTGGACTTTGACCGGTTGGTTAAGGCAAGGTCATTTTTCACACCAGCATGTTTTGATTCTTTTGCTTGAAGTGAGATAATGCCATACCCTATATTATACTTCTCATAGAGTAGAGAAGCATGGTATGGTAAAGCATATGCCATTGTCCAGACAGTAATATTTACTGATGAAGGGAAAAATAGTGCTAAAAGATGAAAATAGTTTGTCAAATTCCCCTTAAGCTGGGCTATTTCTACCGAATTAGTATTGACTTTATTAAAAAGAGTCCCAGCATTTCTGAAACATTGCATTGCTTTTCCTAGAGCTTGCCTCTTAAGTTTTTGAGCTGAGGACTCATTGGCTGTCTTTAAACCATCGACAAGTCTGTAGCCATACCTTGCCAGAGCAATGGCTTGTCTACCTATAAGTCTTGTGGAAAGATTATTGCTCCTATGCGTAGTGTCATCATAATGCTCCCTTATTGAGCGAGCAACAAAAGAAAGACCACAACCGGGATTACCATTAGCACTTGGCTCAACAATGGTAACAGGACAACTTAAAAGCTTCAAAAAAAGCTCCATTAATCCCCTCTGTAATGCCTCCTTATAAATAAGGTTAAGCAAATGTTGCCAAGCATTAATCTCACAATGCAAAGGCTCAGGTCTTAGAAGGTCAGCAAACACCCCAATTCGAGGTGGTCCCAATTGTCTTAGACCATTCTTGGCCATAAAGTCAAGTTCTTTGCAATGAACTTGAGCTGGTGTAAGACTTTTAGAAAGCCCATTTCTAAATGATTCAAGTTTTTCAATAGACTCCCATCTTTTCTTCGCAGTTGGTGGTTGCCAGGTATCAGTCTCAGCAAAGCCAATTGTCTGCCCCAATTTGTGAGTATCACCCTTGTGGACATTAGCATAGGGCGACGGATAGGTAGCGGCTTGATTTAGCTCATTACCTGCCCAACTTTGCCAGGACTGATCTGCACTGGGTTGGAACTCAACAGTACACTGATGGCCATATATATTGATGATATTTCCCTCAAGGATCTGCATCTCATCAGTGTGTTGTTTCCAGAGACATTCCATTACTGGGTCCTTCTCTGACACACTCAAACAATGAAGCAAGTAATGACAATCCCTACTTCTTACCATGCCCCCAAAATTCCAACAAGTAAGGGAACCAATGGACATCCCCAATTCACTTGTTTCTGGGGCACCATCATCTGAAAACTGAACAATGAAATGATCCTTATTTTCATTGAACCATATCAGTTTCTTACAGAGCCGAGGTGATTCCAAGTACAAATGCAACATCATATATAGCAAACCAGTAATAGTGCGCGACACACCAGAGCAGTTAGGGATTGAAGATACAATGCCGATATCAAGATTTTTGACAAATCTATCAACCCTAAAATCACTAACAACCTTAGGTAATGATATCTCAGCATCAAGACATTTAATGTTCTTGGGAAGCCAAATGTCTTTATCAGCATTGAAGACCGAGCTTTGAGTCTTACAGATGAGTTTAAATTTACGTCTGGACAGAAAGTTCTGATATTTCAAAGCAACAGCTTGTTTTAATGCTTCCTCAGAATTATTAAATTCTCCAACTGCCTTCCCAAAGACGCCTTGTAAATATTTACCCCTTTTATAATTGCTAATTAATTTATCCATGACATTTTTTGAAGAAGTGGATGCAACAAAATCCCAGGCTCCAAAAATTGCACCCTCTTCACCACCATGAATATAATTTAAGATATCTGCTGTTTCTTTACGGCGTCTATATCTTGTACTACTACTGGTAGCATTACAAACCATTTCAAATGAAGTGGCATTATTGGCCCTTTTTGATCTTGCATTTTGGGTTTGCTGAAGGAGAACTTTTACCTTATCATATTCCTGGTTAAGCTGCTGCAGTTTCTTCTCTTGAAGCTCAAGCTTTTCCTTTGCAACTTGCAATGATATTTCTAAAGGAAAAGAGGCAAACAACAGTCAAACATTTTGTATGCATTGCAGCTGAACCCCTTGAAAATATCACCTATATACAATGTCAAGCACAGGTGGTCACTTAGTTGCTAGCAAGAGGTGGATGCTTACAAAAGGTGAACCCATACAGTGCAAGAAGTTGTTGCTTACACAAGTTGGTAGTGCACAAGATGTATTACTATAAAATTAATATTAATATTAATATATATATATATTATTTGCACGCACACACACACAAAGTATCACAGTTACTATTAATCACAGCAAATATATACAGACTTTTCTACTGCAGTGATAAATATACCATTATCAATGTTTTGGAAAGTTTATCAGGGCCAAAGCCACTACTCTACTTAGATTATTTCTAAACACTGTTCATGCTTGTGAAAGCTTTACTCACCAGAGTCGTCCCTCGAATTATCAATTTCGGCTTCCCTTAACGCAAGTTGTTCCTCTCGTTCCTCAACATCGCCAACTCGAGCCAGTTTTGTTTCACATTCATTCTTCATCTTCTCAGATTTCTCATCAAACTCTCTCTTAAGAGAATGTTTTACATGAGGAGCTGAGTGTAACCAAAATCTGCGATATTTTCGTTCCGAATCACATTTTCCTCGATGACTGTCTTGTTTAGAACACCGCCGACTTTTACTGCAATTTTTGTCTTCTCTGAATTGATATAAGATTAAGCAAACCATAGTTTAGCTCAAACCGAACAACAGGGAATTAAAGATGGCGGAAGTCCTCAAAAATCACATTCAAAACAGGGATTTAAAACCACTTTTACTTACAATTTCTCGATATCTTGTCTATTGCTTGTGGAAGCCATGACTCAAAACTATATTTTGAATTCTTGAGTCATGTTCTCAAACAATTTCCGGAAGCAAAATATGAAAAAAAGTACACCAAGTAGGGTACTCAGGAGACATATTTTCGATTTTGACGATCAAAATTTACGAAATGTATAGGACATAAGAATTCATTTCATCCAAAATCAATCTACCGTCACAAAAATATCAAAACCAAGCTGTATTTATGTTACTAAATTCGATTTTAAAGTCGTTTATTGAAATAAAGGCAACATAGAAAATCTTTATAAACAGGCAAAAATCATACATTAGGTACCCCTTCCTAACAATATTATTAAAGCCGAATAGTTGATCTCGTGTGCAAAGAAGACTAAGTTCCATACGGCATATAATATATGCAAATATCGAAGCTTAATCATGCGCGAAGTTTTTCTTTCGCCGCCATTGCCCATTTTGTCACGTGATACAACAAATCAAATAAGCGCCAAGTGGGAGAAAATTAGCGGAAACTGACCATCGTGGACGAGACTCAAATTTAGCTAGGTACAATGAGAAAACATCGAGGTGTTGTGTATTGGCGTTTAAATCGTCGTGGGATCGCTTGTCTGTGATTTATTCGCTCTTGAAGTTACCCGAGTGTGTGATTTCCGGCGCCGGACTTGCCTACCTTCCTATTTATTTAGAGGTCTCAAAACGTGTTGATTATTCCCACGAGTACAAGTACTTCAATTCTGAACAAAATGGTTTCAAACTTTCACAAAAGATAAAGGAAATGACAAAGAACAGGTAGATGCAGTTAAAAGTTAAAAAAATGTTTGTATTTTTGTGGAATTTTTGCTATACTAAAACTGCATATAAACTGACGGTTATTTATAAAATTACATGTAGCCTGCAGTACAAGCGTTCAGCGTTCTTCTTTAGGATTTCGGAGAGGATGGCCATGCAAAATCTCATCAAAATCACAACCAAAGCAAAAATATACCTTTTAATAGTTAATAGTTAAAAATAGTTTACAGTAAAGAGAAAAAGAGTAAAGTAAAAAAATATTAAAAGTCGTCATATAATGAGCTTGGGCTACCTGTGGTGAGGCAACATCCGGATGCACAGGCGAATCAACATAACCTTCCTCTCCCTCGGTATGGCCGTTATGGTCAAAAGCTTCGGGGTTTTTTGCTAGTTGTTCTGATATCGTAGCTAAAGAGATCAACTTTAGCTTTAGCTCGTTCTTTAGCTTCCCATTCAGCGTAATTGATTGTGTGTCAGGGTACCATCTGATATCTAAGTCCGCAGATTTATACTGCTTCGCATCTCCGCCGGGAGAGACCCAAACGCCATCAGATAAATTCAATACTTCTTCGACGAACATTTGCAATGTCTGAAAAGATTCCGTCCATATTAGCTTGCCTTTATCATTAAGAGATACACCGTGTAAAAGGCTTACACCTTTGTCTTGATCAAGACTCATAATTTTAACGACTTTAACGGAGCAAAGTATTTGACCTCCTTTCGCCGTGAAAGTATTTGACCTCCTTTCGCCGTGATATCGATCGAATCGAAATTATCCGATCTCTACTCGAAGCGAAATTGAAGATAGTAAGCGAAATTGACGAAGAGATTTTGGGATTATGCGACGTGAAAGATATAGAGCAAGAAATCGAAGAATCAGCGGAAGTGGTCGCCCGAATATTAAACGCCAAAAGAAAACTCGAAAAAGCTTTAAAACCAGGAATTTCGAAGGTGATCAACAAAAATGATGGTCAACTAACCGACTCAAATAGACGGGGATAGTAATTCCACAGGGAGCCGTGACGTCTATTAGTGAAGCGAGTTGAACGGTAAATCGGGTTTATTTGGTATTTTTACACAATAATTGTGTTAAATCTCTATTAAAATGTTCTTACTTGTTAATTTTGTCGACAATCAGGACAAATTACAGGCAACCAGACCAGAAAAAAAAGGCAACGAGTCGGTGTTTACATCAATTCGAAAGGCCGTTGACTGTGGTTGCCCCGCCCCCTTCGTTAGCGTATCGCACGCTTGTCAAATTTAAATTCAGAAGGCCGTTAGACCGCCCCTTCGTGGGCGTCTTGCGATTTTCGGTATATACGCGCGCGGCGCGCGAGACGCTTACGAAGGTGGCGGAGCAAGCACAGTCAACGGCCTTCCGAATTGATGTAAACACTGACTCGTTGCCTTTCTGGTCTGGTTGCCTGTAATTTGTCTTGATTGTCGACAAAACTAACAAGTAAGAATATTTTAATAGCGATTTAATACAATTATTGTGTTTATTATATCCATTTTGAAATCACTGGTGATACTTGCAATTTGATTGGCTCTTAGCAGTGCGATTTAATCACGAATCGCACTATTTTGGGCTTTAAATCGCATCTTTTTTCAGCCAATCAATCAGCTTTAATCACTGAAATAAACTAACCAATCAAATTACAGGAAAAAAAGACAAAACATTTTTTGGTGATTTGTTTTTAAAATCCACTTTTCTTCATAAAAATGGACGAATTCAACTACTTACAGTTTCTTGATGATGACAATGACCTGCTTGAAAGTGAAGAACTTCTGTTAGAGAGTTTGTCATCATTTGGTGTCACCTTTGACCAAAATATAACTGATTTTTTCTCAAATATTGCTGAAGTTTCACTTCCTCCCGAGTCCAGCAAAACCAAAACAAATGAACAAACACCAGAAGGCCAGAACCATGCAGAAATAGATGTTTCCAGATTTCCAGTGATTGCCAAGAAAGACATAGAAGAACTGAAGTATTTTGCTGTCAATAAAAACACCTCGCGCTCGACAAAACAATGGATGAAGGTCTTCAAAAGCTGGTGCACATCCCGTCGTCTTGAAAACATAAACATTGAAACAATGGCGCCGGAAGAACTTGACAAAATCCTTGGTAAGTTCTACGCAGAGGCGAAAAAAAAGGACGGTGAAGATTACGAGCCTGATTCTCTCAGAATAATGCAAAGTTCCATTGAGCGTCATTTGAAGGAAAAGGATTATCCCGTAAGCATCGTACGAGCGAGGGAATTTCATAATTCACAAGAAATCCTCAACGCGAAGGCAATTTTCCTGCGTCAACAAGGGAAGGGAAAACGACCTAACAAGGCACAGCCACTGGCACCAAACGAAGAGTCAGCTCTGTGGGAAAAAGGTCAGTTCGGTGATTTCAATGCAAGAGTCCTGACAAACATAAACTTTAAAAATTTAACAGAGCAACTAGGATTACTAGGCCGCCAGGAGCGCTACGATTCTTACGTCGAGGACATTGCTATAAGACAACAAGAAGATGGCAGTGAAGTCGTGGAATTTCGCGAAGGTCCCACTAAAACACGAAGTGGTGGTTTAAGAATTAGACGAAGAACGACACCGCAGGTTATGTACAGCACTGATAGCGGAGAAAGAGATCCTATACGGCTCTTCAAGCTGTGGTTGTCTAAGCGGCCCGAGGGGATGAAGGACAACGCACCACTCTATCTCAGCATAATAAATCGTCCGAAATCAACTGATGTGTGGTACGCCAAAGTTCGAATGGGACAAAATACCATTGGCACTATCGTGAAATCCATGGCCTCTTGCTTGATAACAAATAAAAAGTTGACAAACCACAGCATCAGGAAAACTCTCGTGTCAAAACTGAAGAAATCTGGCCAACCGCGACATGTTATCTGTGAAATAACAGGCCACGCACGCGAATCTTCGTTGGACGACTACGACAAAATAGACGAGAACCAAAGAAAAGATTTGTCTCACATCATCAGTGGATACAAAGAAGTCTCCATCCTTGAAAATAATACAGAAATCTCCAATCAATCGATCGTGCAACGCGCACCACTGGTGTCTATCAACACCTCTTCAACTTCAAGTTCTTCTCACTTCCAACAACAAAGGCATCAGCTCACGAGTTTCAATCCTGGTTTTCAGCCTGTTGGATTCCCATTATTTCAACCAAATTTTGCTTTCCCCAGCAGCTCTACTGTCCCAATGCAAAATTACACGGGTTGCACCATCAATTACTTCTCAAAAGATGCCAAGTCTCCTCAACCGGAAGAAACGAAGGGCTTACATTATTGAATCGGACGACGAGGATTGAACTTTGTAGTTGACTAATTTCTGTTTTTGTTTATATAATTATTTGAACAACGTTGAACAACGATGCGATCGAACTGAACTTTGTAGTTTGTAGTTGACTGATTTTACACGCTCTAGAGACAATTGTCACATGACATTTTTGTCACATGATCTTTGTTTAAATTAAATACCGTTTCCGGTTCCGCTGTTACTTATTAAATATTTATATTGAACAAAAAAGCTGTCGCATAGTGTTTTTAATGGAATGATTTTAAAATGGATATAATAAAGTGGCAATTGAACTTCGTGTCGTGCAATTTCGGTCTGAAATCAAACTTGCGATTTTGTAATCACGCGTTTGATTTCAGACCAAATTGCACTCCACTCAGTTCAATTACCATTATAAAAAATACCGAATAAACCCGATTTACTGTTAAACTCGCTTCACTAATAGACGTTACGGCTCCCTGTGGTAATTCGACGCACAATACGATTGGTGATCAGTCAAATGGAACGAGTCAAAACGAAGTAAACACAGGCATGTCACCGATTGCGATGACAACAACAAGTACAAAAACTGTAAAACCAAAATTACCGAAGCTGAGATTACCGAAATTTAAAGGCGACGTAACAAAGTGGAATACTTTCTGGGACTCATACGACTCAGCGATACACAAGAACGATGATATTACGAAAGTCGACAAGTTCAATTACCTTAATTCCTTACTCGAGGGAACCGCATTGCGCGCTGTTCAAGGACTCACTCTCACCAATGCAAATTACGACGCCGCCGTGGAAATCCTCGAAGACTCTTTTGGAAGGCCTCAGCAAGTTATTATCACACATATGGATGAAATATTTAAGATCCAAGCATGTACCGGTGAGAGACTATCTTCTTTAAGGTACGTTTATGATAAGATTAGCGTACATGTTCGCGGTTTGGCTTCGTTGGGTGTTTCTTCGGAACAGTATGGCAGTCTATTAATACCGATTATTATGTCAAAGTTGCCAAGCGATATTCGTCTACAGATCGCACGTAAGGCTACCAAGGAAGCTTGGTCGACGATTTACTCTCTACGATAAAATTCGAAATCGAAACGAGAGAAATAAGCGAAGGCACAAAGTCGAGTGGAAGTAATCAACAAGGTCAAGGTTCAAAACATCAAGGTAACAACAATATAAGACTAACAACACGCCCACCGCTAGTGCTATGTTTGTTAAGAGTGGTCAACTTCCGGACAATTCTAAAATACAATGCGTATATTGTAATGGTTACCATTATTCGGCATCGTGTGAAAAGATTGTTAGTTTTGAAGCTCGGAGGAAAATTATTGGTGAATCGAGGCGCTGTTTCAACTGCATACGCAAAGGACACAATGCCAAAGATTGTGTCAACACAAGAAAGTGCCGCCATTGTCAGGGCAAACACCACCAATCGATTTGTCCACAAAATCAGAAAGTAGAAAGCAATTAGCCAACCGAGAAGGTGAACGAGCAGCCTAAGACCAACGAGACTACAACGACAGCGACCGGAATCTGCAAAGGAACTGTCTTACTTCAAACGGCTATAGCTAATGCTACCAATGGAACAAGATCAACTCCCGTGCGAGTATTATTTGACACAGGAAGTCAGCGCTCATATATCACGAATTCAACTCAGGCAAAATTAAAGCTAGAACCACTGAAGAAAGAAACGCTGTATTTGAACACATTTGGGGACAATAAATGTAAGCACCAAAACTGCGAAGTCTACAAATTCAATATCGAGAACAAAAATGGTAGTGAAGAGGTGGAACTCACAGCGATTAATTTCCCATTCATATGTTCTCCACTAAACTCGAAAGTGAACACTAACTATGTGCATTTAGAAGGTCTGGAACTAGCAGATTTTGGCGACGACGACAACAACAGCGGTAATACCATCGACGTTCTAATTGGTGCGGTGACGGGTGATGTTGTGAAAGGTGAAAGTGGTCCGACAGCAATTAGCAGCAAGATTGGATGGTTCCTGTCTGGTCGAGTATTAGCTGCAGAATCCGAAGTGTCAAATCTCATCCTAACTGGAGAATATTTGGAGACTTCTGGACACTCCGTTATACTCTAAAGAGCGACGACAAGATTGCTGATTCACTGAAGCGTTTCTGGGAAACAGAGTCTATTGGGATATACGACATCCAGCGTGAAAACAACGAAGATGTGACCTTTATTCGTGATATCCGATTTACAGGAGAACGGTATGAAGTTCACCTCCCTTGGAAAGAGGAATGTCCAGAGATAGGAGCTGACTACGAACTTTGTCACAATCGATTGCGATCACTGCACCACAAGTTAACCAAGCAACCTAAGCTTCTTCTAGAATATGACAAGGGAATTCAATAACAGTTGACATCGGGAGTAATTGAGCAAGAGAAAACGAAACCAATGTGCATTATCTACCACATCATGGCGTGGTAAGGAAAGACAAAGCTACTACAAAGTAGCGCGTGGTGTACGACGGCTCAGCTACAACTGCTTCACGAACACGATCTCTCAACGATTGCCTTTTGACCGGTCCTAACTACATCCCACATATTTTCAATATCCTCATTAAATTTAGATTGAATCCAGTCGGATTAGTCGCCGATATCGAGAAAGCGTTCCTAATGGTGGGAATTGACGAAGTGAACCGAGATATGTTGCGTTTTCTTTGGTTCAAAAACGTCACGACCCGAAGCCCGAGATAGTGGAATACCGATTTTTCCGATTAGTTTTTGGATTAAGACCATCTCCTGCCATTTTGGGATCAACTATTGATCATCACTTTCATTTTTACAAAGATCAAAATCCAGAAATAGTGCATATTCTAAAGAACTCACTATACGTCGACGACTTGGTATCTGGAGCTCAGAATGACGACAAGGCGTTCAACATCTATAAACATGCGAAGAAAATCATGCTGGAGGGAGGTTTCAATTTACGTAAATGGAACTCCAACTGAAGCACTCTTCTGGAAAGGATAACTAGCGTTGAGAAGAAAGTTGAAGCGAGCTCAACAACCGAACAACCACCTGTGAAGGAAGAAGATCTATCTTATGCCAAATCATCGATTTGTCAGCAACCGAACGCAACCGAAGACAAGTTAGTGAAGGTACTCGGAATTTTGTGGGACACTGATTCGGATGAATTCGTGTTCAACTTGGCTGCATTAGCAACCTATGCTCGATCATTGCCTACCACGAAACGGACGGTGCTGAAAGTGACAGCAAAGGTATTCGATCCTGTTGGGTTTTTAAGTCCATTCACCGTTAAGATGAAAGCGTTATTTCAAGAGTTGTGCACAGAAAAACTTGATTGGGACGACGAGCTTGATGGTAATCTTCGATCGAAATGGAATACGATTTTAACCGAGCTAGACAATCTGGACAACGTACGAATTCCACGATGCTACAATACACCAGCACCGACAAAGATAGAGTTGCATGGATTCAGCGATGCATCTCAAACAGCATTCGCAGCAGTCATTTATTGGAGAGCTGTTTATGATGACGGACACGTTGAAGTAAAGCTTGTAACGTCTAAACCAAGGTTGCACCATTGAAAAGACAAACCATTCCGCGCCTGGAATTGCTCGGAGCTACTATTTTGGCTAGACTGATCAATACCGTGCGAAATGATCTTTCAATGAATCAAGGCATCGAAATCTTCAATTGGACCGACTCCAGAGCAGTTTTATGCTGTATCACAAATGATAAACCTTGGAAGCAATACGTACAACGCAGAGTACAAGAAATACGACAACTTACGCCGAAGACTTCCTGGAGGTTTTGTCCTGGTTGTCAAAACGCTGCAGACCTTCCTTCTCGTGGCATTCAAGCAACCAATCTCGTTAGCAATTTTACATGGTGGAGTGGACCAGAATATATTTACAAATCTCAGTGCGAATGGCCGAAGGATCCAGCAGCGAGTTCATTGGATGAATCGGCATTGAAAGAAACCATCAAGAAGCCGCCAACTATTATTCATTCACTCGCGAATACGAATGTGGAACCAGCCGAGGTGAATCTAAACGTCATCATTAACTGTGACAGTTTTAGCAGCTTCGCTAGGCTGTTGCGTGTGACAGCGTGCGTGCTGAAGTTTATTAACTAGCTGAAAGTTAAACAATCGACGAATAAAGAGGCAGATAATCAATGATTATAGATGGCTCAAGAACTTGATGTTGCGGAATCACTGTGGATAAGATCGATACAATCGGCAAGAGCAAAGGATTACCGCCAGGGCGTGTTCGTCAATTTGGCCTGTACTTCGATGATGATCAAGTAATCAGATGCAAGGGGAGGATCAACAACGCCAACCTACCGCCGGAAAGCAAGAACCCTATCTTACTGCCTCCGAAACATTCATTAGTCGACCTGCTCGTACGAGACGTTCACAATAGAGTTAAACACACCGGAATAAGAGACACGTTGATTACGATTAGGGAACGGTTTTGGATTTTACGTGGAAGGGAAACTGTTAAACGGATTGTCAAGATATGTGTTGTTTGCAGAAAGGCCGAAGGAGTTCCGTTCCAAGCCCAACCTTCACCCGACCTGCCATCGAGCCGAGTTTCAGAAGCGCCTCCATTTACGAACGTAGGACTCGACTTTGCTGGGCCCATGTTCATTCGAAGAGAAAACGAAAATTCGTCAGCAAGTAATTCTACGAACCTTATACATATATACATGGTACCGGTATATATATGTATATATATATATATATATATATTATATATATATATATATATATATATATATATAATATATATATATATATATATATATATATATATATATATATATATATATATATATATATATATATATATATATATATATATATATATATATATATATATATATATATATATAATATATATATATATATATATATATATATATATATATATATATATATATATATATATATATATATATATATATATATATATATATATATATATATGAATATATTAGAACTGGTGAAGTGACGGCTTGTGAAATTATATGTAATATATATATATCTGTACTGTAGATATGCATCAAGCCTATATACCTCAGAAAAATTTATATTCACATATAACTTGCAGTTAATATTAACTGAACACGATACGTTGAGACTCGAAAGAGTAGGCATATCACACATATCACATCGGACCATTAATTAACCTTCGCTCTCCATCTGAGTTCGTGTGGCTCAATGGTTAGAGCGTCTCACCGGCAATCAGAAGGTTACGGGTTCGATTCCCGTCAGGGACTCAGAAAATTTTTCTGAGGTATATAGGCTTGATGCATATCTACAGTACAGATATATATATATTACATATATATATATATATATATATATATATATATATATATATATATATATATATATATATATATATATATATATATATATATATATATATATATATATATATATATATATATATATATATATATATATATATATAAATATATATATATATATATATATATATATATATATATATATATATATATATATATCCTGAACAATCCTGAACCACTAAATGTTTAATTATAAATTTGTTTCTGTTGTTTTAGAAATATTAATACTGTATATAATCATATGTGATTCAAGTTAGCCAATTGTAAATTACCTCAAGAAGTGAGATTTGCAATTGTAAATATATAAGAAAAATTTATATTAATAAAGTTTCCATTATTATTATTTTTTCACTCGGTGTTTTCGCAAATGAGTGTACATCCTTTATTGAAATGTTAAACAATGTAGGAGTTGATGTGAAGCACCAAAATTATTGTGTGAGAAAAATTATATCTATTGCCATCAGAACAACTTATTATATATTTTGCTGCAGAAATAAGGAATGGACGAATCCTGACTTACTGAACTTTAATTCTCTTTAAGTGATTTAGTTGTGATTCAAGTAGCCGATTGTAAATTACCTCTATGAGTGAGATTCACAATTGTTTGTTTAGAAAAAAATAAAAATAAAAATTCATTTAATAAAGTTTACATTATTATAATTATTATTATTGTTATTATTATATTTCGAAACAACAGAAAACACATACTATTTATTCTCACCGTGACTCCAATCAGGAGTATATCGTACAGACAAAATGACAGGTTGGTACTCGCTTGAAAGGTTGTCTTCATTTCAAAAAAAGTTAAATTCTGCATTTGCATGGCACGGTTGCCAAACCAACAGCAAGATATATCAATAAGTATACGCGTGCAATTTAATTGCAATAACTATATTGTCTATCACCCTCACCGGTAGCTATAGCTTATTTACAGCTTATAAATAGATAACATTATCAATAACTCAGTGAGGGTATATATTTATATGTACCGTTTATAAGATTGATCATCCCACCTATGAATTAAATTCTATAGATTGGAGTATCAAAAAATTGGATCGTTCGTTATAAGTTTTTAACTTACTAGTTCATTAACTTTTTAAGTCTGAATAGTGTTGGGATATTGTTTGTTCCTGCACATGTTTAATATTGATTTGAAGAAAATCAGTTCAATATCAGAAACTTTATACAGTAAAAAGTTTCGATCGTAAGGCATCAAAACAACCTTTTAAAAGTTTATAAATGCCGAAATGATGCACCAAGTTTCACACATTTGAAATAAATTCCTACCGATTATCCACCTGATTATTATGTAAATTTGTTCCCATAGGTTGCCATTGTAATAACAATGTTGAAGATCAAAATCAGCCTGAAGAGACAAATCCCGATCAAGCATCAAGCTGTGCTATTCAAGTTGCAGGTAATTTCTCAATGTATAGTGGATAATGTGCGATATGATGTGTGATATAGATGTATGAAATATCAATGCATTTTATTTTAGTAATTGCAATAATTTATATTTCGCGGCATTATGAAAAGTTTTTACCTTTGATATAAGCTTCAGTCCCGCTATTTTCAGTACATATAAATTCGAGTTGAAAATCAAAGACAAAAAGAACATTAAATTTCACGATTTTCTACTATACATGATTTATAATTGGCTTAAGCATCTGAACTTGTTTAATGTTATGTGTAGCTGGTCTGATTTAAACAACATAAAGCTTAATTATAAGTAATATCATGGTAGTGAGGTGTATTAGCTGTTAAACCGCCCGCTCGATGAGTGCCATTAAGTAAAATTCCTGAGGGCCGCAGGCCCGAAGGAATTTTACTTAATGACCCGAATCAAGCGGGCGGTTTAACAGCTAATACACCTCACTACCATGATATTACTTTGTAATACCATGGTTGTCGAAATTTCATGTCTTTGCATGCCAGGTGAGAAGAAGAAGCTAATACTACCTCTCATGACGTCATTCAAGGTTGTATTAGTTCTAATACGACCTCTAGATTGTATAAATTAATCCAAATGAGGTAATTTAGTTATTAATTCAACCTGAAAAGACAAAAGAAATTGAGACAACCATTGTATTACTCCAATAATACCATGATTTACTCGGTTTCTTTTGTTCTTGCAGGGAAATTTAATCGCTAAATTCCCCACGTTTATTTGTTTGAAAACTACTCATGCATACAAATTAGGGAAAATTTCTAATTTTTCCTCATTCCTATGATATGCATGAGGGAAATTTAGTAGAACACAAAGGATTTATTTGTCTTCTAATTTTCCCTCATTCAAATGCACGGGAAATTTAGTAGACAAAAACTCTGTCTCCAACCACGGGCTGGATAAGGTTCTCTAAGTTATCCTCGGCGATCATAATATTACAAACTAATACCATGACTTGTCGGGAAATTAGTTATTAAATTGCCCTTCGCTTCGGGAAGATTTGTAAAAGTCCTCGGGCTTCGCCCTCAGACTTTCACAAATCTTCCCTCGGCGGCGGGCAATTTAATCGCTAATTTCCCTCAAGTCATGGTATTACTTATAAGAAATTTAATTTAACCGTGACACTCCTCAAGGTCTACATACTGAATTATATGTTAATGTCCAGCCTTTAGAGAAGATCCATTATTGTAAGGAACTTTAATTATACAGCATGATCCCTATTGTGGAATTGTCATATCGATCCAATTACTGTGAAAGCGTCGAAAAGTTTACATTTTTTGGAATTTTATGTAACTCCGGCGCGCCTCCCTGTAACTTATCTAATCTGTGTGACAAGATCAATTTTTTAATTCTATTGTCCGAGTTGGAGCGCGAACTTCCCATCTCTCCGACGAACTTGAAGAAATCATCCGCACGGCCCTTCTAATCATACTCTCGTGTCGCTCCTATTGCGCTGCTCTAAATGATTCTCCCCCGCCTGGCCCATGGACGTCATTTTCTATGATAAAAAAAACATTTAACAAAATATTGAACACATTCTCACGCCATCTTTTACCACTGATCAAGGCTAAACTGAATGGCCGCAAGTTGCATAATTCTATAGCGACCTTTCGCTATTTAAATGTGGAACTGATAGGTTGCAATTTATGAGGAGTTTCTTTCCCCTCCATACCAATGTTTTCAATAAAATATGCATTGATAATTGTATATATCATGTCTATTATAATGTTTAGTATATTGTATATTGTACATTTATCATGTAATTCACCATAAAATAATGTGATACCAGTCGCCAAGCTACTTAGCGCACTTTCCCCAAAGCCATTCGCAAAAACTAAGTTTTCATGAGAATATATCGTTCACTAACATGGAGTAAACGAGTGCAATTTCGCCAAAGCCATTCGCAAAATCCAACATTGAATAAGTATCTACAGTATATCATTATCATCAGTAAATATTTAACTTGGAGATTTTCCTCCTTGGTCGATTCGCCATTCTGCTAACGAAACCGGCGATCATTTTAAGTTACCTATTTCAAATAGTAGAATTACAAGGGGTTACCACGTAGGGTGGGTATCTCCCAGAAGTTAAAACAGTATTATATATATATATATATATATATATATATATATATATATATATATATATATATATATATATATATATATATAGATAATATTTGGCATTTCACTCGATTGAACTACATGTTCTCAGGATTTATAGTGAAGTAGGAATATATACTATAGGAGTGTAGGAATATATACATTTTAAGACCAAACCGGGACCAATTGCGAAAAATGCAACTTAGCGGCCTTCCGGTAGGAATTGAACCCGCGACCCTGCGATTGCTAGTGCAGTGCTCTGACCACTGAGCTACGGAAGCCGTTGCCGAGAGCCTAGTCACGAGTTCTTTATATAGTGGTGGTAATGCCGGGATAAGAATCGGGGTATATTATAGGTAATATTTGGCAGTTCACTCGATTGAACTACATGTTCTCAGGATTTATAGTGAAGGAAAATTTCGAGTGTAGGCGGAATATATACATTTTAAGACCAAACCGGGTCCAGTACCATATTCGTTATCCGACAGCCATATTGGTTGGCAGTCAACCTTTCGGGTGACAACCTGTATAATACAGACAACATCGTTCAAGTCCATCAAAAATAGATGCTGATTGCTAAAAAAAGTGGGCAATACTTAAATATCGATACTTTCGTCGATACTCCCAATTCAAAACGAGGTTATCGATCCTTTTTTAATACGTAAGAAACCTAAACGTTCGAGCAGAAGATATATTTGCAAATAAACTTTTGTAAAATTTTACTATAAGTAAAAATACTTTTAGTAAAAATTCACCCATCATTTTTTAGTGACGGGATATTGAGTTCCACCGTTTTACATAAAGTACAATACATTGAACATAAACATCATGTTAAACGAAACGTGATTTTCATTTTCAAGGATGAGTTGAAAGGTTTCTTTTCGACACAACATTTGTAAATAAACGCTGTAAATATGAAATCAGTCGGAAATTCCTGCTGCTGAAACAATGTTTTTTTCCCTACTAGATGATGTTACTGTTCAGCCACAACCTCGCGAACTTACTGCAGGAGAAATTATCCCTATGGAAGTTCATGGTAATTTGAATTATTTATTTTTTAGGATAATTTGATATTGGTATAGTTGTATTTGAATAATTAGCTTGTAGAAGGAAAAGTATTTTGAAGTTTTGATCAATATAATAATAATAATATTAATACAGATGTATTAGGAGCATTATACAATATTCTCAATGCTCTTACAACAATATATTCTTAATTTTACTTATAAAATTTATTACAGTTTCATTCATTATAAGACAAAGACCACTACATATATTACCACTATGAACTAAAAAAAACCCAAAAAAAAACATTAATTTAAAAAAAGAAAAGTCGTAAGTGCTGACTTAAAATGTATTACAGTTTCATTATAAGACAAAGCCTACTACATATATTACCTCTATGAACTAAAAAAACACACATTAATTTTAAAAAAGAAAAGTCTTTTGCTGACTTAAAATTACTTCACATATCAAAGCTTCTATATGATTATCAGCAAATTATTCAGTTGATATTTCATTTCATTCACTATATCAAGACCTGGTCAAACGCGTTGACCACAAATATTTGTCTGGTCTTAAAAATCGTCTATATAAAACCAAATAAAAATTCTCATATGTTTATATATATTTCCCGATTTTATGGTAACAATTACATAGGATTTCCATTCTGACTATTGGTTGATAAATACTAGCCTATTAGTTTTTCTCGATGGATATCAAAGTATAACTTTTTATCTAATTGTGTTGTTGATGTTAACCAGGTTATAATATCCATTCGCGACACATTTTCTCCGTTTTTTCCCCGTAGGTACGAATAAAGAAGAAAACGATAACATCCCAATACCGGAAGATACTGCTTCAAAAGCCAGCACCAGTGAAACCACAGGTAACACATTACCGTTATTATTAGGAAAGTACTTCAGTACTACAGTGCGCTGCACTGCACTATGCCACGGTGCGCTGTACTGCACTGTGCTGCCCTGCAATCCACATAATTGTGTTGGGTTTCATTTCTTTACATTACATCGCATTACATTGTGTTGCATTACATTGCATTGTAACTCATTCAATATTTACTCATTCAATATTTACTGCAATATACGGCATTGCATTTTATTGTATTGTATTACATTACCTGCACAGATTACTTATATTTTTTATTTTGAAATGCAGGTGCTGTACTTCAATCTCATCAGATTGTAGTGACTGTTCAGATTGAAGGTGTTCCGGCCGACCGGCGCTTGCGTGATAATACAGGTAAGAATAAAATATTAATATTTGCAAGGATAATATAGAGTTGAGTATTATTTTGCAGTAGTTGTCGTTCCTATCTGCTTTAGAAAGAACAGGCTTTTCGACTTGTCCGTGCTTGCCTGAAGATCTAAAACGTAATTATGATTAAACACACAGCTTCTGCAAGTAACATTGTGTATGAAACTTTATCCAATACCTTACTCGAAAACGTTGTTCTCACAGTTTTGACAACAGGAACAAAGTTCCTTGCTCTTTAATGTAAACCAATGTTGTGCAAGGCTTGTAAAAAGTTTTGAAAATAACTTTTGATGAATTTTTATATAATTGAGAGGTCGACATCAGAGAACTCATATGAGGAAAATATTTGCTTCAAGCTTGTAACACAAAAGAAAATTTCTGAATCACATATGAGAATCAAAAGAATAACATCCTACTCTCCAGCTTAAATATTACTTATCAAGCCACTGGCAGACAGAATAAATTCCACGGTCTCTCATGTTAGTCGGAGTAGCTCAATGAATGGTCAGTGGACTTTAACGGTGGACTTGACATATGCAAATCAGAAATATGCTAAGTGACATTAACTTGAATATTCTTTTCGTGTATTTCAAAAATTACACTGTTCACCTAATATTTCAATAGTTCTGTTTATAAAGTCTGTCTTTCTTTCTGAAATGGCTTCATGTATATTTAGTCTGAATTTTTCATTAACGTATTCTGCAAATGAAATAAAAATTTGATTTCCATAATCCTAAGCCTATATTTAAGTACAAAAATAAATAGCAAAAAGTAGTATCAAGACAACGGCATTAATCGTTTTAGGCGCAAATGAAGAGGGTGATCAAATCCTGCCATCTGCATGCAGCGGGACTGAGGATGAAATGGATCAAGACAAAGAGACAGGTAATATTTTAACAAGAGTTCCATATTGGTAAACGCCTTGCAAATATTAAGTTTGTGAATAATGATTAGTCAGATGGGTTTTAATGATGTTTTCATCTTGGTTGCTGCATTTTATTAAATTAAAGAGTGAAAAATATTTTGATTCATCAAATTCTGGGAAAAACAAGCGGAATTTCCTTCACAAATTCTCCTAGTTATGGTAACATGTTTGTTGTTTATGATGATGACGGTGGTAATGAAGATAATTGTAATAATGATAATGATGATGATAGTTTTGATGATAAAGTAGTACATTAAGAAGATCGTCAAGCTATATTCAACAAAGAATAATTCGAGACTTAGATGGTAATTGAACACCAACTTTTTGAATAACGGTAAATCATTTTAACTGATTGAGCTACTTGTATCAGATGGTAGGGAAAAGTTAATTTGATGAAGTGGATAAACTTTGAACATGTTGGTAATGACGATACTGACGACAATAGTGACTGACGATCATGGTCGTAATTATAGTGGTGAAAATTATACGTTTTGATAGAAATAGCACAAACTGTAATGAATAATTTATCGAAACGATTAATCTTTTCTGTATAGTTACTACATCCTATACTATTAATAGTTAGGGGATAAATGTATGTATAATCCCACTTTATAATCACAAGCATCTATTCCCTCGTTGCGCGAATTATGCAATGAGAAAGTAATGAAGCTCTCAAGCGAAGTATTACCATGCTTAACCGCATATTATATTTTCCTATAATGTGGTAAATTGTGCACAGTTTACTCTAATCTAGCCAGTATTAGAGCGAAATATTTGTATGCTTTCTGTTAGAAATTGACGAAGAAAAGGATCAGAAAGATAAAGGGATGCCAATTGCTGAAACTAAAGATTCAAGAGTGAATGCATTTCAATCAGGTAAAACTAATTATAATTTTAATTGATTTCCAACTTAGAGCTACTGTGACTGTAATAATAATAATAATAATAATAATAATAATAATAATAATTTTTATTAAAAAAACCAATATTGCAGCAATAGCTGAATTACATTGGATGAACTAATTACATTATTTACATATTAAATTGATGCACAGATGCAGGAATAAAATAATTTCGAAATCTATTAGTAGAATAGCGAGGTTCGATAAAAAATCGCTTGTGTCTTAATGAGTATCTAGCATTAACGTTAAAAGTTGGTAAAAGATTGTACAATTTGTGGTTTGGATCGATTGTACAATTTGTGGTCTGTGATGGTGATGATGATTTATGATGGTGGAAATGACGATGATGATGGCGGTGGTGGTGTGATTTATTTATTATGGTGATCGTGCAGATGATAATAGTGATATCAAGATAACAATTACAAGCTTGGATCATCGGGTGTAAAAACTGATTGGAAATAATTGTTCACAGCATTGCTCTTATCTGATATATGCAGAGGTTCATCCTGACGATGGGGATCGCATGCTTAACATATTGCAATTTTTTAGGATATAATTCCATGTTTTCCTGTAGATCTATTCAGGTACTCATTATGAGCAGACTTTAGAAATTTGGTTACCATTCCAGGCTGAAGAGGATTTGGTTCTCCTGGCTTTGCTCTAGCCTCCTTTGCAGGCAACTCTGTGGCTTCTTTATTCCTGTCAAATAGCTTCCAAGGTTATGGTTTGAATGAATGAATGAATGAATGCAATATTTATTCAGAGATGCCCAATTCAGCCGTAGCTGGTTTAAACGGGGCTCTGGGAGTGCAGGGAAGTATAGGGATTGTGAAGGGATTCCCTCCCTTGGTGAATTTAATTTTCCTCTCCCCATGCTCTTCGTTGATTTCTCTGGCTCGGCCAAAACAGCCTTAGAAGCTATTTGACTCAGAAAAAAGAAGCCACAGAGTTAACAGCGGAGGATGCTAGCTTTGCTCAACAAGTTGTCCAATTTTCTCATTTTCGGCTAAGAGGAATAGATATCCATGACAACTAAAATTTGGACTTAATTGGTCGTCTTAATTAGATAGAACTATATAGCTTCCACTGATGCAAGAATATTGCTCTTGAAAAATGTCCAGTTGCTTTCCACACTACCGCTGGCACAATATTTAAGGAATTGATCTTTTGGCATTCTGAAATATGCACGCAAACCGCCTATGTTCATTTTCTTTTACAAGAACATCTTGTGTGGAAGAGTTATAGCTATGGGAGGTATATAGCATTAATAGTAAAAGTGACAATATCGTGATCACTCATTCCAGGGACAACATTAACATCAGATACCAAAGTGGGACTAGATGACAGAACTGAGTCCTGGGTTTTTCCAGATATTGGACGAGTAGGCTGACTGATGTGCTGGATGAGTGCATTATCAAATGTAATGTGTTGAAACGTATTCAACTAAACAAAAATCCTTTTTTTTTATTTTGACATTGTTGAAACGTGTATGGATTATATAATAATATACAGTAATATTTCTCGAGACTATAATTTTAAGACTATTTAATTAAAAATGTTCTTGTCTTAACCTATTTCACTTAATAGGATTAACAATGGCAATTCGTGTTGTTCAAGTGTTATGCATTAAATAAATAATATCGCACAATGACTTATAATTTAGGATATTATATGACGTCCTATTTCATTAGGGAAAGTTATATTCAGCACACCTTGTACTATTTCGCCTGTACGCCTATATATTCAACAAACAACCAATGATGGAACTTTGCAATACTAGTTACGATAATCTACGGAAGAAGGTATTCTCACTTGTAGATCATTCGGTATCATCTGGAAAGTTGCGAAAGTTGGAATTATATTTGAATAGGAGGTTTAACGTTTTGAGCGAAAGACTTTCAACCCTGCCTGTATAACGTGCACTACTTTAGCCCTCATACAGGCTGTTGCAGTATCAGCCTCAGGTGTGGTATTCAGTTTTGTTGGCCTGTGATAACGACAGACTGTTCAGACTGAAAGAGTAATATTTCAGAAGTCTATTGATTTGTTTCTGCAGTTACAATGTGATATTCTCCACATAACTGTTGCAGTCAGTAAGAACTGGTGCGATAAAACCACACTTCTCTGAACAGACATGACACCAGGCCTGATACAGAGCGTGCGTTCGTTTACTGTCCATGTGCAGATCGCGGCCATTAAAATATTAAGTATTTTTATTTGAAAAATCTTCAATGGCACTCGCGTTCCTTAGTAAAGTAATATTTTCCATATCTTACGTTGCGATTTTAAGAACGTGGTACGACAAAGCGCGTAAAAATTGTGGTTAATAAAGCACAATTTTCTGAATAAATTTAAAGAGGCAGTAAGATCCATTTCCGTTAGTTGGACTCAACCTAGATAACGTATACTAGCATTTAACTCCATTACGAAAGACCGAATCCTTTAACATTTATCGAATTATATTGCTTCCTGACAAATATAGAGCCGCCAATTAATTTGGACCATGTCACCATAGACATAAGAAAAACTTGCTTGTGTTCTCATCCTCTCCGCACATGAAATTCGCTTTCGCCAGTAATCGTATCTAAACTCGATTCAGAGTTCGAAGACATATTTCCGAACGAAGCCATGCACAGGAAAACAGTTGTACACTATGAGTGAAGGTAAATGCAATAGCTTTGGTATGTTTGTGTTGTGTCGATGAAATCACAACGTGTAACAGATTGTTGGATTTAGCGGCTCAAATAATTTAATGGCGGGCCTATTTTTCTGCTAAATCTGTTTTAGAACAGATCTCAAGCGAACAAAACAAGAAATTAAGTGCTATGAACATACATAATATGACGAAACAACGCTTGCCAAACAAAAGTGTAAAGTACGCTGAGTGACAAACAGTACGGCACCTTGAAGGTCTTGTACATCCAAGATATTTCAGAGTTAACAAAGAGGATTAAGATCATGGCAAAGATCGCCAAGGTTATTGAGATTAACCTTCGTATTCAAGTGCTACGTCGAATAACAGAGTCGTTTCTGTTACTATAGTATTTTACTGCTACTCGTTGTTCTGTGTTTTTGTTTATGACGTAATGAATATGATATAGTGTCTTATTTTACCGAGGAGCTTCATTTCTTCCCATTTCTTCAAAATTTGTTTTACTTAATATCCGTATCTTTTGCCGTTCACTGTTCCGACACTAAGCTTGAACTTTATATTTACTCTCGTCGTGCTCTCGTTTCTCATTGCTAACTAAAAAAACTCATGTACATGGATATCTGTGTTACACGAAACTGCTGATACAGGGTACAAAGAAAACTTGATTGTGTCGTCAGAAATAAAACCAAATGTGTGTTATTTACAATAATCTATTGAAGAAGGAAGACGAGTGCAAAGTATGGGAACCACCTGGGCATTTCACTAATGACTATCGCAAGAAACAGTGCGAATTGACGGTTGTCTTTCCAACCTAACTAGCCTTGAAAGAGTAAAAAACCTTTTTTTTCTAAAGCCTGATGGTGAACATAAGTCGAAACGTCACGAATACAGTGCCATGAAGGAACGGACTACAATGGTTGAAAAGCTTAGTCAAGCCGCTACCCCAACTCGAAAAGGAAATGGTCGATGCGGCAACAAATGATCCTGTTCGATGTGCTGCAAGCAAACATCAAATGCGGAGAGTTTTCCACACGTACATCAATATCATCATTGGTTCACTACCCACTGTAGAAATAGAGAATTATAGACGTGAACCTAAGCTCCAGAAGGAGAGTCCAAATCTTAACCAATAAGAGAACGACAAAAATATTTCAATCATACAAAGGAAGCATCTAAAGCATCTTTCCAAAAACATCCCTAAACCGAGAAGCATGTTGATGACTTGCACTTACAAACGCCCCATGATGGATAGTTAGAATAAACGTGGTCTTTCGCACAAAAATCCTGATGTGGGCCACTTTTTGATTTTTCCATAATTATAATTGATAATTGTGAGAATTTTTTCATTTGTAAAGATAGAAATTTTGAAGATTCATTTTTCGCCTTAGCAACGCCCTTAGAAACGAATATTTGGATGTAAAAACTCCTTTGATTTCCTCACCACCTCTCTATTATCAAAATATTGTGAGTGTGGTCATAATGATGGTAACAACGATTATGACGGTTATAAAAACGAATATAATACATGTGGTGATTATGAATACTTACATGTGGTGATTATGAATACTGATCGATGCTGATGATAATTGACGGTTCTCATGCTTGTTAATATGGTGATGATGATAGTGGTGAGAATTGTGATTGTGGTGCTTTTCATATATGATTGTGGTAACGCATATTACGATGATATTTCGTATATTAACTTCATACAGGATCAAAAGAAGGAATTCAGAATAAAGAAGGACGAGCAATGGCAGTTACTGAAATAAGAGGTACACATATGAAAATACAAACGACCGAAAATAACGGCAATTATAGTTAAAGGTTTAGTTGTTTTATCTAAAGTGGTTTTGTTGTTGTTATTGTTGTTGGTTGTAGTGATGATGGTGAGTATGGTGTTGATGATAATAATATTAGTGTCTATGTTGTTCACGGTAATCATACTGGTTTTAGCAAGAGCGACTACAAATGGTGTTACTCATTGAGATGGCAATCATCTGTGGTGATCATGACTATAATATTCTTCTGTATTTATTCACAACACACTACTGTACTTTACATACTCGCACGCTAATCTACTCTACACTCCATTCATGTTCCCACGCTCCTATATATATATCCGTTATGTCACTACATTAAGACGTAAGATTATTATACATAACTCTTTTTTTTTTAATATCAACTTTATTTACAATATGTCAAGTATAAACTGGTTGTCCAAACCTTTCTTGTTGTTTCCTAGTTCTAGCTGATCTACGTACTGTATTGTTTGTATTGTTCGCGTCATGTTCATTAGTGTTGTTGTTATTATTGCGACCATCGTCATCATCGTCTGTGTCTGTATTCTTCGGTTTTGGTATCAACTTAAAGTGTGATACGTTTCTTGTAACAATGTGTCAGTTTTCGTTTTGAGCTGTAACACGTGAGTGGAACCTGTGTGTCACAACATATGGTATCTTGTTAAAGTTAGCAGTTAGTTTGTTCTGTTTTTGTTGTTGTACTAGAACATGATCTCCTATTTTAATGTCACTCTTTTTGACATTTATCTTATTATCAGCATACTGTTTGTTGTATTGCTGCTTGTATGTTTCATTCTTGCGAGCGAGCTTGTGTCTATTGACAATGTTCCGTTTGTGTAAAACGGGCAGTTTCCCTTTCACTGTTCGGTTAAATAACAGTTCTGCGGGTGGTACACCAGTTGAACTATGGGGTGCTGTCCGATATTGTAGTAGGAATCTGCTGAGCTCCTGTTGCCAGGGACGACCTTCAATGTTTGCTGTTCTTAGCACTTTGCCCAATGGCTGCATGAATATCTCCGCCTCTGCATTCCCTTGTGGCCATTTCCGTGTTGAGAATTCTGGTTTTATTCCAAGTGCTTCTAGATAGCGACTGTACTCGTTTCCATTGAAGGGTGGACCATTGTCCGTCTTTATTGTTGTTGGAATACCATGTGTTGCAAAGATTTTATCCAACTTTGGTATTAGCCTCCTCCGCAGGCAACTCTGGGGATTGGGACCGAAAAAAAATCGTGAGAGTTGCCTGCCAAAACTCGACATGTAAATGTTCCCACGCGTGTGGACTCACGCATGACAATTTTCATAATTGAGGGATGGGTAGCAAGATGTAATATTTTCTTCCAACAAGGGACCCCTCAGGTAGAAGATATACAGTGTGTGATATATAATAGTCAAAAGGAAAGTCAAAGCTGTTACAGTGTTTCGTGTCGCAGATATTATGGAAAGTCAAAGGGGAATGTTTTTCAAAGCAGCAAAAAAGTTGTCCAAGATTCTGTTAAATTACTTGCCTCGACGATTTCCCAATTAATGTATACATTATAGAATACCCGTCCACTTTTTGAAACCGCATTTAAAGGTAGAAATACAAACCAGGATGGTCTAAAATGTCTTTAAATATAATGTCAAAGGTTTATATTGTGTGTAGTTGTTGATTGTTGACATCAAATTAAATGGGGTTTTAAAATAGAACGAAGTAATTGTATGGATTAAAACTTTCCGTAATTTGACCCTTTCTAACTGTCAACAGATACAAATGGCGAAAGTACAATTTAGCGTGGATTCTCTTTGCTTGATGGAAACCTTAAGTCAAACTGAACAGCATGATTGTCAACGATTCCGAAGACGCAAATAGCGGCGCTATAGGAACAAATAATGCCCAAGCACAACAGACCCGCGTAGGAGTTTGTTTTGCCTGGCAATGGCACGATTGATGAAGTGATACAAACGGCTGCACACCTGAAGTTCTTGTTCATTCAACAAGCGCTAAGCAGAAAAAATCAAATCTTTGTCTGAAAACTATCTCATCGAAAGGATAGTTTTGACGAATATCACAAAAAAATGTATTTAAACATTTGGCCGTTAAACTGAATTGCTCAAAGCTCTTACCGTTATGCTGTCACCTTGTCAAAGACAGTCGATTTTTCGCGACAATCTCGCATTTCAAGTGAAGGACAATTGAAAGCGAAATTTGTTCACTGTGTTTTGCCAAATTATTAAACAGTTTTTAGATTACAAACGGTCAAAGTAGGATAACAAATTTGAAATTTAAAAATACAAGTGGTGAAAGGTAAATAAGATATCATGTTTCAGCTAGTCAAACGAAAGAATATTTGAAGGTATTTAGTAACGATTACAAGGTCTACAAGGGTTAGTCCTGTGTCTTTCCTGTGACTTACGTTGAGGAATTAGAGATCGTACATGTAGATCGCGACGAATGTAATTGTGACTTGACGTCCTTTATTTTTCGTTGGTCACAGTCCGACTTTAAAGGACTTTTCTTTCATCAAAATCGTTTACCAAAGATTTGGCTTTTTAACTTTTAACAAAGTTGCTTTAGAACTATCGCTGACAATTCGCAAGGCCGTTTTCACATACCGCGGAATTTTAGAAACAATATGTTGTAGTGGTCTTTCGATCTTGTTTATCCTCCATGCTCGATATCAAAACACAGCTTTGGGTACCCCGCGTAAGTAATCTATTCATTGACAAAACCTACTTTCCCACCCCGGGTCCAGGTACTGGTCCAAAAGGTTACATCCGGTGGGCACTTTTCTTCGAGTTTTGGCAGGCATCTCTCTCATTTTATTTTTCGCCCGCCCGCAATTTTTCCCCCGCCCGCCATTTTTCCCTCCCGCGCGTGAGAGAGATGCCTGCGGAGGAGGCTACTTTGGTATTACTGTCGATGCTTTTGTGGATGTAACAATTTCCACTTCAGGAAATCTCGAATATCTGTCAATTGCTACAAGCAAATATTCTCCTGAAGGAAGGGGTCCATAAAAGTCAATATGTACAGTTTCCCATGGCCCCTTTGGCATCTCTGTCATAGTTAAAGGTTCTTGAGGCGATGGCTTTCCCACTGCTTGACATGGAATGCATTGATCAATTGTAGTTTTCACCATGTTATCTATGTTAGGAAACCAAACTTTCTCTCGGATTAAAGCCTTTGTTTTGGTGAGACCGGGATGTGTCTCATGGGCAATATATATTGCTCTTTGCTGAAGTGATTCTGGTATCACTATTCTTGATCCACGAAGAATTATACCTTTGGAAGTGATTGTGAGTTCATCTTTTACAGCTTTATATGGCTTGACAATGTCATAGTTCCACTTATTTAATTTAATTGCTGCTACAGTTTCAATTTCTTCTATGGTCATTGCTTTTGGTACACTACTACGGGTGATGAAGTTTAGGTACTCTTCAGTCATCTTTTGTTGTTTTGTGCTACTTTTCGTTGGGTGTCTGGATAGATAATCAGCAGGGTTGTTTACTCCAGGTCTGTAAATTACGTTAAAAGAGTATGGTTGAAGACGTAGGACCCAACGCTCTATTCTTGCTGAAGGTTCTGATTTGCGGGTCTGGTGTAGTACCTTTTTCCGAGAAAACTTGGCCGAAGAATTAAAAAGAATTACTCAAGAAATTGCATTTTGGCTTGTTCAGTCTTAGACCTCTGTCGTACAGGCGTTGGAGACATTTCTCCAAATTTGAAGCGTGTTCCTCTCGTGTTGTCCCAAAAATGATAATATCATCCGCAATATTCTTGACTCCACGTAGCCCTTGAGTTGGGTTTGCAACATATATTGGAAGATTTCTGCTGCTGCATTTGTGCCGTAATTTAAGCGTTTATAGCGAAAAAGGCCAACATGCGTGCTGAACGTTGTAATGTACCGACTTTCTTCATCTAGCTCCAGTTGGTGGTACGCTTGTGAAAGATCTAGTTTGGAAAAATACTTCGCTCCATTGAGTTCAAAACTGACATCTTCTACGGTAGGTATTGGGTGACGAACTCTCTTTATTGCCTCGTTGGCAAGTCTCATATCTACGCAAATTCGTACGTTCCCATCGTTTTTCGGCACCGCCATTATTGGTGATACCCAGGGCGTTGGTTGATTGTCTGGTACGCGTTCGATAACATCATCCTTTTGGAGCTCTTCCAACGCGTGTTCAACTTTGTCACGGATGTGATACGGAATCCGTCGTTGTGGTTGTACTTTAGGCATTTCATTTTGATCAATGTTCAATTTTGTTGTCTCTCCTTTTAATTTTCCTAGACCGTGGAAGACTTTTTCATGCTTGATCAAAACGTTCTCAATTGTCCTGTCCTTTCTTCCAGACAATTTATTTAGGTGTATACTTATGAGACCAAGCTAGGTCTTGTGCTGTCGCTGAAGATATCAAATTACCATTGTTCGGTGTCTTGGCAACGTAGAAGGTTGCTACGGCAATGCGTTTCCGAATTTCGATGAGCGCTTCAAATTTTCCAACGAACTGTACTGGATTTCTAGCGTTATACGCAAACGCCTTAATGTTCGTTCTTTTGAGTTTCGCCCCTTCCAACTTTTCGTATGTAGTTTGGTCGATTACGTTTATCGTCGCTCCAGTATCGACAGTTGCTCTGAAGGAATATTTACACACCTTGACATTCACCTTCAGGGTCTTGTCACTTGTCATCGCATATAAATAGTCATCGGAACCGTCCGTGTCGTTTTCGGTATTGCGTATTGGTTGGATAGGCTTCTTTTTACTCTTGTTTTGTCGATTCTCTCCACGAGGTGAAACGACTTGTTTCTGTGCTTTCCCTCTACAAACGCAAGCGAAGTGGTTTGACTTTCCACAATTTCGACATTGTTTACCATTTGCCGGACAACTTCCTTTGTGAGGATATGACCCACAGCAGTATCGACATTTCTTCTCGAGTTTCTTCTCGTCGATTTTGTTTGTTTCTTCAGCAACTTTCTCCTTTGACTCGATGTCTCGGGCTTGATACGCGCTCTGTTCATCTCGACGACCATCGATGAGTATTGATTTCAGATCATAGGTCGGGTCACGCAAAGCTTTCTCGCGAATTCTTGACGATGTGCCTGCGGTTATGATTTGTTGCTCGATTTCGAAATCAACGTCGGCAAAAGTACACGTTTGCGCTAACGTTCGTACGCGAGTATGAAATTCATCGAGAGTTTCGCGATTCTCTTGTGTTGCTTGTCTAAAACGATATACTTCGTATCGCCGATTCTTTTGAGGTTCGAAGTATTCTTTAGCTTTTGTTTCGCGACCTCGTAGTTGGCAGTAGTTCCTGTGTTTGGTATTTGCCGGAAAATTTCTCGAACTCTGTTTCCAGCTTGATACAGGAGAAGCGCACGCTTTCGTGTAACGTCTGTTATTCCACTCGCTACGATGAACATTTCGAAATCTTCTATCCAAATATTCCAACGAGTGACTAAGCTTGGGAGCAAGAATCTGGGTTAAATTCAGGTAAAGGCTGAATTGAGACAGACTGCGTATTAATGTTAATGTTCGCTGGTTATTCAGCCTGCTCTGGCTCCATTCTCGTCGCCAATATAATATTATTCTGTATTTATTCACAACACACTACTGTACTTTACATACTCGCACGCTAATCTACTCTAGACTCCATTCATGTTCGCACGCTCCTATATATATATATCCGTTACGTCACTACATTATGACGTAAGATTATTACAATGACGGTTGCTGTAATGGTAATTTTGATGATGGTGGCATTGATGATGATTCCTATGTTTATGATAATGATGGAAGTTTCGATTATGATGGTGCTGATGCTGGAAATGATGATAGTAACGATGATTGTGCTGGTTATGAAAATACTATAATGCATATGGTGATTATTACGATACTTATGACGCTTTCAAAAGGTGAAATACTATATATATATACATACTAGTTTATCTCATAATGTGGTGAGTCAAGTAACAGCAATAAGCTAAACGAGTTTTTGTTTTCCATTGGAAATAGTCAATGAAAAATAATATTGAAATTATAATACTTGTTATGTCTTCCATCCTGTCCGAACAATCTAAAATAAAATATATACCTGGGCATTGTGCATTGCATGACCTGAGCTCTGTTTGCTGCACTAAACGTGACAACTTCGACTGGTTCTAGGTTAATATGGCTAGGAGTGAAGCACCGCCAGCCGCTGTATTACAGCTTTGAACACATAAAGTATAAACTATGTAGTTCAGAATATGCTAAAATGTTTTAGACCAGCAAAGGTGGGGAAAAATAACGCTACACCATACAACTAATATCTAAATACAATATAACTGAATAAAGAAAAAGCAAACAAAAAAAACACAAAAAAACTAACAAAAAAAGCTGGATACAGAAATGCAGATGAGGTGGGTAAATCACCAAATATACGTCTCCGTTTGACAGTGGACTAATGCGAATGGCAGAAAATTCTGCTAGGACGTGTTAAAGTACCCTCTTACAACTGCCTCTTCTCTCTAAACCTTGTCTTAGTTAATTAAGGAATTTCCTTGTCGTAAAGGCATATGATGTTAGTGTTATATCTAGTAACAGGACGGAAGACATAACATACCTATTCGCGAGCAAATATTTTCTTTATCGCTGGTGCTTAATTTTGTTCCTATTGGTGATGACAATGGTAGCTATATTATATGATGGCGATGATTTGTCGCATTACCATGACGATGGCGATGGTGATTACATTGGTATTGCCATGATTGGATGGCGTTGGTACTGGCACTGGATATATAATACACAGATGATTATACCACATATGCTGATTTGATACAAAGAGACCTTAGTAGTCTAGAGAACTGGTCTGCTACATTAGGGCTCACTTTTAACCAAGACAAGTGCAAGTGCCAGCGAATTACACGGAAAATGAACCCCACAGAATAACCCTATACAATCAAGAGTAGGTCCCTCGCAGTTACATCAGACGAGAAGGACCTTGGCATATGGGTTACTAATGCGCTAACATGGTCAAAGCACACCTTCGATTGATGCACAACAGCCAACAAAATGCTTGGTTTTCTGCGCAGGTCTGCTTCGGAAATCAAAAATGAAAAGATCCGCCGCTCTTTGTATCTGGCAGTTGTGCGATCTGTTCTGGCCTATGCCACCCAAGTCTGGTCCCCGCAGTCAATCGAGCTTATCAAACGAACAGAGCGCATCCAACGCCGAGCTTCAAAATGTATCTTGAAGCTACCATATATGTGCGAAGAACCTTACGAAGAGAGACTCGTTTCTACAAATCTTCAACCACTTTCTTACTGGCACGAGTATCTTGACTTACTGTTCTTCTTTAAGGCTATCAATGGCATTGTACCTATTTCAAGCGATATCTTACCCGAACGTCTTGTTCCCTTAAGACTTACTAGATCCTCCGCAAATGTCAATGCAATCTCATTTCGTCAACGTAAATGTAAAACAACTATTTTTTTATTAGAACAACAAGGACTTGGAACTCTCCCCCTGAACACTTAAGGCTAGATCATTTAGACTTTAAAAAATTTAAGAAATTACTATTAGACTATTATAATTATGCTCTTTTATCCTGCTATAATGTTGACGATCCCCGAACTTGGAAAACTGTCTGCCTAAAGTGCAACACATCGCGAAGCCTCACTGAACCCATAACTTGCTGTTATTAGTTATTATTCTATTTTTATAAGGGCCCGCTGTAATTGGTATTTAACTGTTGTGGTGACCCTGCATCTTCTATGTTTTTTTAGAGGCGAAGCTAAATAAATAAATGCTAATGACTGTGATGGTTATGGCGATTGTGATTGATATTTATGTGGTGATGGAGATTATTATGATAGTGGTTGTGGTGATGATGCTGCCGAATATTATCGGAATAAAACAGGAAAAGAGAACAAAAACAAAGTTTGAAATTAATATGTAATAAAACGCTAATT
Organism: Chrysogorgia sp. JL179-B06; assembly: GCA_035772405.1. Classification (NCBI taxonomy): domain Eukaryota; kingdom Metazoa; phylum Cnidaria; class Anthozoa; order Scleralcyonacea; family Chrysogorgiidae; genus Chrysogorgia; species Chrysogorgia sp. JL179-B06. Next base: position 1,988,305 of record JAYKKM010000455.1, on the reverse strand, counting down.
ATGGTAGTAATTGATGATGGTGATATACTGACATTTATGGTGATAATGTTGGTGACAATAAAGATGATTGTGATTGGGGTGGTAATAATGATGGTGAATGTGTTGGCCATGAAGGTAGTCATGATGCCGGTGGCTATGATTGTGATGTCGATGTTGAGTATAGTGGTGATTTGTTATGGTTATATAATAATTGACATGTTCATATGTTGCGTGTGTCTACAAAGAAATATTATTTACCACAACGTCTCAGTTTTAACGTAAGAACTACATCATGTAAAATATGTTAAGAAACAATAAAAATTTATGTTCTCCTTCTAATTAGAAGTATCAACGCTTGAGGAAGAGAATGACGAACCTTCCATTGTTGCCCCGGTTCTTCCTTGTAATGAAAGTGACCAAGCATCGAAAGGTAACACACGAATTAACTATATTTTGTTATAATATGGTAAATCATGCATAGTATGCACCAACGTTCTATAAATAAGCGAAATATTTTAAATATTTTCGCTTTAAATAGACAAAGAAGAAGACCAGAACGAAGGGATAGAAGTGCAAATCCAATCGGATAAAAGTAACACAATTTAAATCCATTTTTTAATATTTCTTGCTTTGCTGATTTTTGCGTTGATGGTGGTAGTGATTGTATTTGAAATGAAGGTACTGTATGTCGTGTTAATGACGATGACGCTGATTACAATAGTATCATTATGGTAATAATGATGGTGGTGATGATTGTAGTTAAAGAAGATGGTGATGATTTTGTTCTCTTTCTGATTAGAAGTTTCAAAGTTTGAGGAAGATAATGACACCCCTTCCATTGTTGCACCAGTTCTGCAAGCAAAAAGTCATTCTAAGCCTGGTAATGAAAGTGATAAAGCATCCAAAGCTAACACACGAATTAACTATATTTTGTTATAATATGGTAAATCATGCACAGTGTACGCTAACGTGCTGGAAATAAGCGAAATATTTTAATTATTTTCGCTTTAAATAGACAAAGAAGAAGACCAGAACGAAGGGATAGATGTGGCGATCCAATCGGACAAAAGTAACATAATTTAAATCCATTTTTAATATATTTATTGTCTTGCTGAATTTTGCGTTGGTGATGGTTGTGATTGTATTTGAAACGAAGATACTGCATGTCTTGTTAATGACGATGACGCTTGTGGTGAAAGAAGATGGTGATGATTTTTTAAAAATATATGTTCTCTTTCTGATTAGAAACATCCAAGTTTGAGGAAGAGCATGACGCCCCTTCCATTGTTGCACCAGTTGTGCAAGCAAAAAGTCATTCTCAGCCTGGTAATGAAAGTGATAAAGTATCCAAAGGTAACACACTAATTAACTATATTTTGTTAATATAATATGGTAAATCATGAACAATGTGCGCAAACGTGCTGCAAATATGCGAAATATGTTAATTATTTTCGCTTTAAATAGACAAAGAAGAAGACCAGAACGAGGATGGGAAAAACATTGGAATTACTAAAATGGAAGGGATAGCGGTGGATATCAAAGCGGGTAAAAGCAACAACAATTTAACTCTATTTTTAATATATTTATTGCTTTGTTGATTTTTGCATTGATGATGACGGTGATTGTATTTGAAATAAAGATACTGCATATGGTGTTAATGAGGATGACGCTGATTACAATGGTGATCCTTATGGTGTTGATTATGGTGGTGGTGCTGATTGTGGTGAAAAAGATGATGATGATTATTTCCAATTTGTGATATATTACAGTAAAACAGGAATAGAGAGAATGAATACAAAGGTTTAAGCATACAATTCTAATCCAATATTATTTTATAAAATATAATTATGTTCTCTCACAATATCCCATCCTCTACTTAACTAATATGCTACTATACTTTGGCGAGGAAAATAGTAAATGAAGGAATTTTAATTTGACGATAGGAACCGAATGTTAATTTGAGGATAAGCAGGTGTAACTTTTTGTCTGTTTGAGACCGAACGTAAACAAAATGTTTACCAGTAAACGGCAAAGAACAACATACAGTGGGTATAGGAACAGGCTTTTTCATTCGGTTTCTGTCAAGACACCATCCCTCTCTCTCTACTACATTCCTCTCAGTGTGGGATCACACATAACTTATTATTTAACGTGTCAAAGCTGCGGAAAATTGCATTGTATTGTATTGTGGTGAATCTTCCAGGCATTTCCATCCAAGTGTATAAGAACTCTTGGGAATTTCGCCATTATCTGGTACAAAACGCATCAATCCTCAACACACTAGTATTTTATCACACAATCTTGAGAAAGTAGACCTATATATTCCTTGATCGTTCGCGGAATCCTTCAAGCTAAAAATCAATCGCAATGCCGTAATGAAAGTCATGGTCGAGTTATAGTTCAATTCCTGGGTAATGTTAATGATGGTGATCGCGATCGTGATCGTAGACAATGTTGATGGTAATGATATATAGTGATTATAATGGTATGGTGATTGTAATGATAACTGTGACTGCATGTTATAATGATGGTGATTGAAATGTTGGTGAATTTGTTGACTATATGGCTGATTTCCAATCATGTTTCCCTTTTTAAGAGTGACAAAAGCTATAATTGGGATAATGACAAGACAAACATTTTATTTACACCCATTTCAATGTTATATTCTACAATTGCCACGCTTTAACAATTCGCTGTTGATTTTCTGTGTGCTGACCTTGTAAACATACATTCAAATGCGAGGAGAGGATATATGTAAGAGATTTCGAGCTTTCCTTTTACTTGCCAAAAGCTCACTTTTCAAAATGTGTCCCCAACAAATGTTCTCACTGATTGTACATGTAGGTTAATTGCGTTAAGCATATAATCGAGAGGCGAACATCGAACTGTCAGTCAGTGAATTGTGGAGAGAACCGTCAGGGAAATTACATTGGAATTCATTATTGTGACACAAATCGTGTGGGTAAATGTCGGTGACATGAAATGCAGTAATGAGTGTGAGGGTCTTCAGAAACGGGAAAACAAGGTCGGAGTGAGGGTAATGGTTTGGAAAGGACATTACCTCATGTCTTGGCGTGGGCTTCACGTGGGTGAACTGTTGTCAGGTTAAGAAGTTAATGTGAAAAGTTAATTTACATAATTCATGATAAGGATTATTTTAAGGCTGCTTAATTGTTCATATACAATAAGACAATTATTTCATTGACTTAATATTGAAGAGGAGTTGGCTTGGAAAATTAATTTTGTTTGTTTGACTACCCGCTTGCGTATTCCATGTGAGTAAGGTTTGAATGATAAAAGCGACTGATTGGAACATCTAGATTAATGGCTAACTAAATTGTTCCTTTGTTCTTTGTCGGACAAACGTTCTGCATGCCCTTAGGACCGTAGTTGTTCTTCTAGACAATGGTATACAGGGCGTTGTCGACACGTGGAGACGTCGTGCACGTAACAACGAGATGTTGCTAGTTCATTATCGTCAACTTATATCTTATAATATAAATTGATACTAGGATTGAAATGTGATTTAATAATATTTATACACGGTAACCTATACACTCAGCAATAGAACTTGATTATATTATAAAACTTCTTAACGTTCAATGAAAACAAAAAATACAATTTTGGAATTTTAAAATCTATCTTCTTAATATAAAGCATCCAAGTTCATGGCAGCACTATAACGGACACTTTTGTTCGTTGCATTAGTTTCTTGTTTATTAGCATTAACATACGATTATTATTTTTAAATCCAAGCGACTTGGATTGATAATGAGAATAAATTGCTTAAATTGGAATTTATTCCACCAAGTTTTTTTCTAGCGATGACGTTTGTTGATATCGACGACCCTTAATAATTTCCTATTCTAGTTTTAATTGTTCGTTAGTATTAGGTGGGTCGTGCATTATTTTACATATTATGTGTTCTTTAATATTTTGAAATTTTTGCAGTCGATCTGTTAATTATTTTTATAATAAAATCCCAGTTATGCTAGTTACTACATCATGAAAAATTGTTTGTTTTAATTAGAACCGTCGACATCTGAGAAAGAAAAGCAGAAGTGTTCCCTGCTTGCGGGAATTCGGAAAGGAAAAAGTCCATCTCATCCTCGTGGGAAACGTGGTGACTCTGCCAAAGGTAAACCGCATTCTTCGGAGTGAAAAATATGTTTTTATGTTATGCTACATTGTTCTCTGAAGAGAGACAAAAAATACTTGGTTGAGATAGGAAAAGGATCGAGCATGACGGGTAGTAGTTCAGGCAATGAAATCGAATCAAATAAAAGTGTATAATGATAACTTTAATTCATCATTAACTTATTTGTGATTGTAGTTATCATGTACTAATGGTGGTGATTAATTGTTTTACAATATCCCTTTCTGATCTAGTAACATCAAGTTCCGTGAAAGAGAAAGAGGGACCTTTTGTGGTGGCACAATTTCTCCAGGATCAAAGTACATCTCAGCTTCGTGCCAAGAAATTGAGATTCAAGTCAAAAGGTAACCTAACTATAGTATATGCTTGTTTTAATAGCTAATTCAAATATTTTATATAACTAACTAGAAATACGTTATACGCAACACCCCTCGCCCGCTTACTGTTTGAAACGTTTATAGCATAGTTGCTAATTTACTCTGTAATTAGTCTGTAGTTATGCGCTTTGTCCTAGTGATGTCATCAGCATTCAATAATTTTTGTTTTGGACATCTCCGTTCAATAATTCACAGTATTCGACGGAATTGGGGAACAGTGTTGAGATGAACTGGTACTTTGTGTTAGGTATGCAAAATGGTTGCAACATTTCAATGGTCTGCAGATTACACCATGCAGTCACAAGTGATTGATGTGGCAACGCAGCCGTGCCCCTAGCAAGGTCCCAGGTGATTTTGCTCCCCCCCTGTTACCGACCTTGGGATTCATAAAATAATCAACTCAGTAGTTAGTATAAAAAGACACCAAAGACTGTTAAAGAATGAAGGAAGCAAGTGCATACTCTTTATCATTCAAATGTCTAGGGTTGCGTATAGTGCAAATGTATAGGCATCAATTTGGTTTTAATACAGTATTAGGGATTCTATCCCGATTGTTGGTGAGGATAGATGCTCTTGAGGTCTCAATGCAGGGCAGAGAAACTGACCTTTCCTAAATCTGGACATGAAACTGATCGGTTAATAAAAACCCTAGGATTGGTACCATGTTCGTTAAGAAATGTCTTGAAGGCATTTTACCACCATTTCTAAGGAACTATTTTAATCTCAATGAATTTGTTTATTGCATATATGTAAGAGCATTATCTAATATCTATTGCCTTAATTGACAATACTACATTTGTAGGATTTATACAACTTTCAAGTTATAATTAGTTTTTGTAACATATTGTACATATATATGAATATGTGTATATTTGTAATAAATAATAATTGTAATTTGTTAGGAAACAGGACCCGTCAAACCAGTGTTAGCATTGAACAGGCTATCCTGTATTTTTATTAGTATTATTAATAATGCCTAAACTTTTCCTAATCCCAGAATGTACAGTATATAGTACAACTCTCTCGGTTAAGTATTTCAAAATTTGTCTAAAGATTTCTGAACAATCAATGTAGATTATACAAGTTACAACTGACAAACAATATTAAACATGACTTGGTTGTTTTATTGAAGATAAAATATTGTTCAGCGTACTGTACATTGTAGCACTGCCAAAATAGTGTGTAACAGGTCTCAGACATTCAACGTTTCGAGCGAAAGCCCTTCGTCACTCAAGACAATCAAAGAGTTACTGTAATAAACGATATAAAATTAGTGTGTAGTGAAGGCAGTGGGCTATTCGTACGGTAGCAGTATAAAGGCGGTAGTCTTTTATAATTCAACGAAATGCTAATTCTAATATATACCTAACCAAATTACCAACCCTAACCAAAAAACTATGCTGAAAAGGCATATTAATGTATTAAAAACAATGTTTATCGAACTCGACCGGAAATCGCGGGTTGGGAACGAACGCCTTGTTTATCTCCTATCTTACAAATATAAAGACACTTAAAAGTTAAAATGAAAGGCCTTCGCTCAACACAGACTCACAGTGTACTATCCTTGAATACTGAGAATACTAATTTATTTACCTGTATTCGTGTCCGAGAAAAGTATCCAACACTGAATTTATGCCGAAACGGTGGAGACAAGCAAGTTTTATTTTGAAATATTCATCTATGCATATAAGTCAAAACAAACATTACTACATCCGCTGATTTTGTTGCGGAATATGGCTTGTTGTGATGGTCTGGTGTTGCAGTAAATATTATATGTCGCTCTCCTTTTTTCCGTAGTCTTTCGATCTTTTGCTCCTCGGTTTTGCTTTTGCCGCCTTCCTCTTCCGAACCTCTTTTTGTTTTCCTTGTTGTTTATCCATAGCAATAAATTGTTTTCAAACTCACTTCGTGTCAATTTTGCATTATTCACCAGGCCAAATTTCCAATGCCGCGCATTGGCGGTTGATGCATATAAATATTTATAAAATAAGTCGTGTCTTACGCACGCTGTGATTGGTCAGTTACCGTGTTTATATCAGGCTATATAACATGGATGGATTACGCCATCGTTATACGCCATCAATTAGCCATCATACGCCATCAATTAACCATCATACGCCATCAATTAGCCATCGTACGCCATCAATTAGCCATCATACGCCAGCAATTAGCCATCATACGCCAGCAATTAGACATCACGGCGCCGTTATACGAGTAAGGAGAATTTACGTGTTGATAAAAAAGATATGTGTACATTTCCTTTGCTTTCTACGGGTTATTTTATAAAAGAAATAGAAAACAGTTTTATCCGTGTTCCCATACGTTATATAAAGATTCGTGAAAGTTTGGGAGAACTCGAAATCGCGTGGAAACACTCGCCCTACGGGCTCGTGTTCCCACTATGATTTATCGTTCTCCCAAACTTCCACTCGTGTTTATATAACAGTATGTAAACACGGAAAATATTTTCTATTTCTTAAACAAAACGCATCACTGTAGACCCAAGCGTTCCCCCCCGTGGTAAGGGACTAAACGCCGGTCGATATTAGCACCCTCGCCCTCAGGCCTTCGACCTTCGGCCGGCGCTTCGCGCCGGGCGAGGGGATAAACCTCACATGAGGAACAAATTCCAAATACATGTAGAACAATTGCTTAACCCAAAGATTAAAACAGTGCCCCAGCCAATGAAACTGAGGACCTAAAACCAAACAAAGTTGTGTTAAAACTAGAAATACGTATACGCAACAACCCTCGCCCGCTTACTGTTTGAAACTTGTATAGCGTACGTAGTTGCTTACAGTATTTTAATTCTTACTTTTAGTTGTACTTGAATTAGATAATAGCCCATTCATTTGCCAAACTGAATATACTCTCAGTGGATAATATCTCCGAGAGCTTTGTGTTGTCTGAATTTAATTGTTTCATAGGACATCAAAATAAATGACATAAATACATTAATGGTAATAGTAAGTATAAACAGACACTATTGGCTGTTGAAGGAAGAAAGTGCATCTTTTTCACAGGGGTGCATATACAGTAGAACCTGAGTTTGATGACCACCCCTAAAATTGCCAAGCAAAAGTGGTCGTAAACGACAGGTGGAATGGCAAACGTACGCAATGCGTACGTACTTCACATTTGATCTCGAAAATATTTTATTTACAGCAATTTGATATAACAAACAGACTAAAGAGTAAGGAGCAACGATACTGTATATATATTCTAATTTTGTATGCACAGTCAAAGTTATTGGCGATCTTGCATTATAAACAAAGATGACGGATAAAAAGATATAATTTGCGAACCTCACTCGCTATGTTTTCGAACATTTCCAAGCGTTAGATCGTTTAATGGTCTACAACATACGTAAATTATGTTAAGCATTATGTTGTATTAGCAAAGTTATTTGGAATCTCACACTACAAAGTTTAACAAAACTATCAAAATGCAGTCGCTTATCATGAAAGTAAGCAAACAATACTAATAACGTAACAAGTGCCTCTTCTTGTTGCCTGTATTCGCACATGGTCAAAATTCTTGCTTGTTGATTGTAACATATTTTGCTTTTGGGACGATGAAAAGCGGTTGCTGATGAGACCTGTTTCCTCTATTCGCGCGCTGTCAAAATTCTTGTATGTTTACGTGCAAAAGCAAACGCTTATCTTGTAAAAAGGTCGCTTACGACAGGTTAAACGCTAAAAAGTGGTCGCGTTTGGCAGGTGGTCGCTAATTGCAGGTATATACATTTTAACTACAAATCGTCCGTGCCAGGAAGTGGTCGTAAACCGCAGGTGGTCGTAAACACAGGGTCATAAAAACTCAGGTTCTACTGTATAGTGCAACTGTATAGGGTCCATTCAAATTAAGGCAATGAATAACAGCTGTATACGCAGGCTAATTCAAATTGGGTTATATGTTTCTATAGGCTAATAGGTTTCTCTGTAGGTTGCCTATAGAAAATGTTCCAATTGCCTAGTATAGAAGTCTATAGGTTTCCTATAGGATCCTATAGGTTGCCTATAGACATGCATATATAGGCAGGCCTACAGGCCTAACTCAGAACTTGAAACTGATTTGTTAATTAGAAACCCTAGGATTGCAGGTACCTCTTGCAATTAGAAATTCTGCGAAGGCATTTTCACATCATATCTAAAGAACTAATATTATCTCAATGAATCTATTCATACATACATGTTTTAGCAATTAAAGCAATTGATAATCTGCAGGATATACAACTTTTGAGTTAAAATTAATTTTTGTAACATTGTACTGTACTGCTGTACATAATTATATGAATTATCAATTATGTGTTTATATTTATAATAACTTTAATTTGTTAGGCCAATTACCCGCACGACTTCCTCTAATAAAAATAAGCCTCTGCGGAGGAGAGAGGGCCATTGATACCAGTGTTAGTATTGAAGGCTTGATTAACTGCCTCTGACAATCATACCTACACTAAAATATATTGTGACTGATTGCTATAGAAAACGCGAAAGCGACGCTCGGATTGGGTTCACAAACTATGATAAATATATTAGATATTCCGGCGACGATATCTTATGAACTACTGCCTCTACTCTCTAGCAAATCATGCTATACATCAAATGAAAGCCTGAATAAAACTCGGACATATTTACAAAATTATCTTTGTAACTGACTACTAACAGCATCAAAAAAGGGAAAACGGGTTTACCTTTTGTCGCCAATTAAGATTTACGAGCTTGTTATCTTCCGCCAACGGTACTGTATCTTTTGAACACTACATTTTCAATGAACTTTTTGAACACAAATCTTCAGTCGCCGTATAAATTCCTTTTGTTACCAAGGCAACGAAAATTGGACGGCGGTTGACGGTTGATGCATAACCAATTCTGCAGACAGCATCCCGTGAGAAGGGACTAAACGCCGGTCAATATTAGCACCCTCACCTCAGGCCTTCGGCCTTCGGCCGGCGCTTCGCGCCGGGCGAGGGGACTAGAAATACGTTATACGCAACACCCCTCGCCCGCTTACTGTTTGAAACTTTTATAGCATAGTTGCTAATTTACTACTGTAACTAGAAATACGTGTACGCAACAACCCCTCGCCTGCTTACTGTTTGCCAAACTGAACAGATTTTCAAACTGTTTATTTTTTGGGTGCAATTTGTGGGTAGTGTACTGAACAGAACCCAAGTGGGAAAGTCTGCCAACACAATTGTCTCGCAGGCAGGGTTGGAAACCAATTGTGTAACTATTGATTATTGAAATTAATAATTAATTTTAATAATTATTAATTTAAATAATAATTGTATTAATTATATATTGCATAATTAAAGTTAATTATGTCAGTTATGCTTTTAATAATAAATTTCAACATGCATGTTTACAGTAACAGTGGCATACTCATAATTTTACTCAAAGTACAATTGTATTCACGAGACTGCGTAACCTTGTACATACATGTATACTGCAATAATGTAATCTGCATGTTCCTTATTGCCTAATTGTCAGTATAAGCAGATACATGTACCCTACTGTAATAATGTAATCTGCATGTTCCTTATTGTCTAATTGTCAGTATAAGCAGATACATGTACACTACTGTAATAATGTCATCTGCATGTTCCTTATTGTCTAATTGTTAGTAGCAGATACCAAAAGATTCCATACCTAAATTTATCCTAGACCAAATTGATAAGCCTGATAAACCTTTTATTCTTTTAGAAGACTTCTGTTTCTCAACTTTTATTAATATTATATAATTATACACATTCATGTACCAGTATTTCAATGGTATTCAACTGCCGGTAACACAATTTCAAAAAATGAAATGACAAAAGCCCATAATATACAACAAAGAACGATATTGCTTAATCTAATTATTTCACCAATATATATATATATATATATTAATTCAGGATGAAATTCCTTTCAGCTGCTTCTTGTAAGTGAGGTGACACCACTTGTTTAATCCCTAACATGTTCCCCTGACACAGTGAGTGTTAACCTACCCAATTATACATTATACAGTATTTATCCTTCAAAAGGTGTGTAAAAATATACATTGAAAGCCTAGGACTGGCACTGTCCAGGCCTACTATCCAGGACAAAGGTGAATTTAAACAGACACACTAAGCCATTGGCCAGAAGGGCATATGCCATAATATCAGATGAGCGTAAATGCTGATTGTTATAGCCAGTATGGTGTATGTTTCAATAAAATGTAAGCCAGGCCCAGGTCGTGGATGGCCGGTTGGTCCTATAGACTTGCAATATATGTAAACACAGCTAAAGTCTGTAATTTTTTACATCCTTACTACAAGACACCAGTATACTCTATATCAGCTAATTTTTGAGTTTTACAATGAGTGTTGTCTGACTATATATCGATAAGCTCGATAAACCTTTTATTCTGTTAGAAGACTTCTGTTGCTTTTATTAATATATAATCTTATTATATTATATAATTATGCATACATGTACCAGTATTTCAATGGTATTCAAGTACTGGTAACACATTTCAAAAAGATGAAATGACAAAAGTCCATAATATGCAACAAAAAACAATGCTTAATCTAATTATTTCACCAATATATCATTAATTCGAGATGAAATTCCCTTCAGCTGCTTGTTGTCAGTGAGATGATACCAGTTGTTTAATCCCTAATGTGTTCCCCTGACACAGTGAGTGTTAACCTACCCAATTATACAGTATCTATATATAGTATATATCCTACAAAAGCTGTGTAAATATATACATTGCAAGCCTAGGACTGGCATTGTCTAGGCCTAATACAGGACAAAGGTGTTTACACAAACACACTAAGCCATTGGCCAGACCAGCATGTCATCAGATGAGCGCATAAACACAGTTGATTGTTATAACCAGTGTGGTGCATGTTTGGCTTACATTTTACTGACTTTAATAGTCTAGGCCCAAGGTGGCGTCCAGGCAGTTTGGTCCTGGTTAGTCCTATAGACTTGCAGTATAAACACAACTATAATCTGTACTTTTTTACATCCTTACCACCAGTACTGGTACTCACTATATAGGCTAATTATCAAGTATTGCAATTATCCCATTGTGGATGAATAATTTAAATAAAGGTATAAAATCTGCCATTCAAAATTTGTATCTGCAATATTATAATAAAGCACATAATTTATTGGTATATCGTGTGTAAGGACAATTCAATTTCGAGCGAAAGCCCTTCAAAGAGTGATTTCGTGATGTCTGATTGGCGCTTTCTCGATATATGAACAAACCGAAATTCAAATAACCCTAAAACTGACTTGGGTTGATGTTAATGTTAAATTTCGGTTGCCATGACGACATGCCAAAAGTAAAATGTTCCGACCACAATATATTTTGAAGTACTAACTCTAAGAACTCATTCTACATATCTAATGAAAGCTTGATTAACAGCCTCTGACATACCTACAAAAATATTTTTGTAACTGATAGCTAACAGCTTGAAAAAAGCGACGACGCTTGGATTGGATTTGACAAAATCCGAGTAAATATTTTAGATATTCAGACGAGCATATCTTTTGAACTATAAACTCTAGAAAATCACGCTACACATCAAATAAAAGCCTGAATAATATACTCCGACATGTTTGCAAAACGATCTTTGTAACTGATTAACAGGTTTAAAAAACCGAAAACGGGTTTACCTTTAGTCATGACGCCACGTATAAAACTTGATTTACGAACTTGACATCTTCCGACGACGATATATTGCATTTTCACTGCCTTTTCACGATCTTTTTGAACACAAATCTTCATTCACCGTATAACCCGACAAAACACATACTTTTCTTTTACGGTTCAATAGTAAATATTCTGATTCAAATGCAGATATTTACAATATCTAGTTACCAGGGCCAAATTTTCCGATGCCGCGCATGATCGACGACGTTGATCCTGACGATATATAAATAAACTGAAAGTGACTCTACATTACGCCTGGAATCCCGTGATGAGGGACTAAACGCCGGTCAATATTATCACCCTCGCCCTCAGGCCTTCGGCCTTCGGCCGGCGCTTCGCGCCGGGCGAGGGAACTAGAAATACGTATACGCAACAACCCCTCGCCCAATTGCTGTTTGAAACTTACAGTACAGTACTTCTTTTGGTTCTAAATTACTTGAATTAGATAATAGCCACTTCATTTGCCAAACTAAATAAATTTTCAGTGGACAATATCTCTCAGCTTTGTATTGTCTGAATTTAATTGTTTCATAGGACATCAAAATAAATACATGCAGTCCAAACTTTTTAATTTTTGAGTGCAGCAACAGAATAGTGGGGGTCTACTGCTGTTTCTACCATCAATCACTAAGAAAGAAATTACTTTTATCACAATATTGATGACTCACGAAATAATCAATGCAGTATTTAGTAACAGTAAGTTTATAATTCTACCCACATTCGACTACTGTGATGTGGATCTGGCAGGAATATGGATAACTAAATATTGATGGTCATAATCAGAGATCTCTAGGCATGTCAGGGAAACTGATCTTTCCTAAGTCGGGACTTGAAACTGATTGGTTAATAGAAATCCCAAGTTTTGTACCTCTTGTTTTAGAAGCAAGTTACATTGTGGAAATTCCATGGCATTTTAACATCATATCTACCACTAAAGAGCTATTTTCCATGTTTCAATTAATCTGTTCATACATGTTATAGCACCATTATCCATTGCCAAATATATGTGAAGGATATACAACTTTTGAGTTAGTTTGTGTAACATTGAACTGTACATTGATGAATATGTGTTGAAATTTGTAACAACTGTAATTTGTTAGAAAACAAGACCCGGCTATCCTGTATAAATATTATTATTATTATTATTATTATTATTATTATTATTAATACTAATAATAATAATGCATTGACAATAATACTACTAATAATAATGCCTAATGCAGATTGCAGATACCATATTTGCCATGCAACAAAGCATATATATGGCATTGTGTACTATAGTACTATAGATGGAGTACTGTAAACACAGATTATATATGGAATACATGCCAGTATACAAAACATGGACGTCAAGATCATATCGTCAGAAACATAATATTCCTGGTTGAAAAAATGATAACCGTCTTATTGTCAGTGACGGCCTCTAACCATTGAGCCATCGCGATTCAGATGGAGAGACGTTACAATGATGCACTGGTTCTAATGATATATGTACTGCCTATGCACAGCAGTTACTATATATTTCAAGTAGTATAGTAAGTGGGGCTGCGAGCCCAGTCAACGCCAACCGTGATATAAACACCAAAACATCACCAAATTTGTGTCGAGCCACAACTCGGCAATGTTTTGGTACTCACGTTTTACAATCGACGTTGGTGAGCTCACAGCGCCAGTCTCTGTGCTATTATGATGATCGTTAGTCAATCTAAACACCCCTCCCACGTTTTCTACTCAGTTGATGCCAAATATTAAAAAAATCACAACTTTCGCTAAACTTTACGCTACTTTAGCCATATTTAAAAAAATAGTCATTTCAACATTTTCACAAATTTGTCGAATCGCATTTAAAAAATAGTCGTCTCAACATTTTCACAAATTTGTCAAACCACATTTAAAAAATAGAGAGCGCCGTTTCAATATTTTCACAAATTTGTCAAATCACATTTTCACAAATTTGTCAAATCACATTTAAAAAATAGAAAGTGTCGTTTCAATATTTTCACAAATTTGTCAAATCACATTTTTACAAATTTATGTATCGTAAAAGTGTCTCACGCGTGATAAAATTGCCACCTGTTATGCAAATTAGGTTATTGCCACCTGTTAATAATTGATTAGTCCGTTTGTTCGCTATTTTCAGCGTTTGTCACCTCACTTCTGAAATGGTGGTCGTACACATATTTAGACGTTGTGATTCCTCCCGACAACAAGCCCAAGAAAGGCACGTACGGCGTCACAATCGCGACAATGCTCTCGACGTCTTTTTTTAATAACGGGTCTTTTTGCAACTCATCATTTAGTTCGTCGGGGTTCTCAATAGCGTTCAACCCATCTAGTAAGCTAGCGAATTTGCTGATTAGCAAGTCGGTGAGAAAAGCGTTTGCGATTTCCATTCTCTTCAACTCATATTGACGCCATATCTTGTCGATAACCTTTGCGGACGCTTTTTTAATGTACGCTTCAGATTGACTTACCACACCATCGCCAGACAGTCTAATAAGTTCGGCTCTCCTAAAGTCAATGTTGTCTTCCACAGTCGAAGTGTCAGCGGTCTCCTCAACTAGTTCCTCAATCGTGGGGTTTTCTTCACTTTTGCGTTTCACCATCACGTTATTACTTATACCCATATTTTATTGCGGAATAACAACTTCGTGACTGTATGGATAGCGCAGTGAGATTTCAAGTCTAGCGTACTTATTATTTTTTAATGCGGTCGCAATCGCCGACGATTTTTCTCTGCTAATGTTTCCAAGGTAATCGTCGATAACGACCTTCATATCACTTCTGCTCGGACAGTAAAAGCAAACGAGCTTACTAATATTTTCTCTATACGGTTTTGCGATCGACGTCAGTTGTTGTGTGATGACAATGACGCTCAACATAAAATGTCGCGCACTAAAAGCTAAGTTGACCAACTGACTAGTCCTATTCTTGACGTCCTGCCCACTTGCACAGTCGTCCAACACAATCAGAGTGTTAGTGCCTTTAAAAACATTTGTTACACACTTGAGAGCAGCGTCGACACTGTCTTGCGCACAGTCTATCGCTAACACGTCAGGGTCGCGCACATATTTCCAATCTTGATACGCTTTGTTCCACTCGAAAGTAGGGCAAATCAACACAATGTAGTCAAATTTACTAAAGTACTCAGATTCCAACGTCTCCAGCAAATAATGTGTCTTACCACAAGCTGTCATACCAACAATTAACATATTAAACGGAGTCTCCATTAACTCACGTTTGATTTAATACTGGATTGATTGCAACCCATTGTTCATGAAGTTGACCAGTCCATCACTCATCACAAACACCCTGCACATGACATTTGCAGTCGTCGCTTTTTTAGTGATCTCAAGAAGCACGCCGGATTGTGTGTTCACAATTTTTTTACCAGTGGCGACGTTGTAATTATCTTGAACGCTCCTCAAGTCGATGACTAACGCAAAGCCATCTTTATAGAACTTTTGTATGGTCATGAACTGAGCGTGTTCCTCACCCAACCCAAACAGTCGCTTCGCTTCTGCGTAGAACTTCGACTTTGGAATGCCTTGTGAGTACACACTATTTGGCACACCTTCAATTGTGACTCTAACACTCTCAATATTTGGATAAAGAAACTCCTCACTGTCTGTTCGCGCCTTATTCGTGAATAGCAACACAATTGCCTTCATGCTTTTTCTCGGTAGATTAATGTTTTCATTCACAATGGTTGTACCTTTGTCCCATTCGGTGGTTTTCATCAACGTAACGTGCTCATATGACAAACTACGACCACTTGCATAGCCCGACGCTATTTCGTCAGCGAGCTCCTGGTTATCAATCGTCTCATACTCAAGCTCGAGGTTCTCCAGAGTGTATCCGCCCACAGCGCTACCGGATTGCGCCACCATGATGTCTGTGGCCTTCGGGAGTGTGATCACATACTGCAAGTTGTTGTTCATGCTAAAAGGAGCGTACAACCCATGGTCATTCATGATCTTGCCAAGCTTAATCCGCAGTTTCGTTCCAATCACACCAAACATTAACGCGTCGCTAACTTTAGTAACATTCCCACTTGTCGCGCCACTGTCATCCTTAGAAATTAGCTTTCTCAAGTTCTCACCACCAACACCATAGTCAATCATTTGGTCTCGCGCAGTAACACTTTCCCAAAGGTCGCGATAGACACCAGTGTAATTTTCCCCATTGTTGTCATACACAGTTTCCCCAGCTAGTCTCACAACAAGTTTCTCAACCAACAACTTGCTCACATTGTTCAAGAACCAGCTTTTGGCGTTCGCGTTCTTAAAGTCGAACACTAGACCCAACGATCCAGGCACCAAACAGCTACTAACCTTGAGCTTCGGTATGTCAATGTAGAGTTCCTCACCAGGACTGACTTTATTAGGGTTCAACGTGATTACGTGTTGCGTTCTCACCCCTTTTATGACGCCCATGGTCGCTCGTCTAAAACCAGGGCTCAACTCTGCCGACGTGACGTTCATATACCTTTACATATGTTTTATCGCTACCGTTTTAGCTTGTAATAGTCATAAACGAACCACGCAAGTACCACTGCGAGTACCCAGAGATTTTGGGCCAACCAAGCAAGACCCTTTGCACCCAACGTCAACATATTGTAAACTAAATTAGCCAGCCCAACAGCCCATGGACCCATCTTCGTGATTGCGTTCTTAACAGCCTGTGCGAATGACCTCGTGGCCATAGCGCCTTTCACAACAGCAGACCTCCCAGCGATAATAATAGTCGTTATAATTCCAGCCACTGAAATTGCTACGGCACTCAACCCAACCACATTCTCTTTAGCCCATTCCTTGAATCTCTGAAACCTGTCAATGTCGATCTCTTGTTGCTCTCTAACTTCCTCTATTTCTCGCTGCTCAGTAGTTCTGTCTCGAGCTTCTTCAAGCCCAACAACACGCTCTCTCAATTCAAAGGCGATGCTTTCATCGTCTTCACCATCTAGTTCGTCTGACGTTCTATTTATCGCTTCTTGATAATGGTCTGCCTGCGTTTGCAGTGCGCCATCGTCACCCACTCTTGACTCGCGCAACACACTCTCACTTGGATTAAGCACGCCATTATGTTCGCGGTTTTCGTTTTGTGATAGACCAGGTATGTCGGCATAGCCCACTCTTGTCTCGATTACTGGGAAGTCGTTTGGGACTACTTCTATTGTGACAGCTGTTGTCTCTGTACTCTCAGGGATTTGACTAACTAACTGTTTGAACTGCTCAATCGCGTTTTTACTACTCACATCTTTACTAAAGATCAAACCTTTTCTCCCAGGTTTTAGAATTCGTTTGGGACTTCCATATTTACCATCTTTGTTTATCGGTTTGAAAAGAATGACCCCTGAGTCCGCAACCTGCGACCTGTTGACTATTTCCCTTGACGTGTCATCACGACCGAGTTTTTTTTTATACAACTCACGTATTTTCTTATTTATTAGCTTGACTCTTTTCACGTTGTTTTCTGCTAGCTCTTTGTTGGACGCTTTTAGCTCACCCAGTCTTCTCTTAATTTCCTCCTCCTCTTCAAAAGCTATACTGAAACTTACGTCATCGACGTCACCATATGACCCCTGTTCAACAAACTCTACCGCTGGGACTTCTGTGTTGGTTCCCCTTATTGTCACCGTCTTACCATCATCAGTGTCAATAAATGACGTCTCTTTTTGCCAACCTCGCCTTCTAGCTAGCTCGCCTCTTATCTTTTTCACATGGTCTTGATAGTTGTCGTAATCAACACGAACATTTTCCGGCATGTTGTCTTCAGTGTACTTACCGTACATACCTCCAACAAAATCTTCGATATCGGCGAGCGTATTTTCCAATTGCTCATCACTCATGCCTTCATACTCGTCAAAGTTCTCCATCTTGATATCGTCAAAACCTTCTCCACTTTTGGCCATATTACATTAGCTCACATTTTGAATATCGCTTTCTGGTATCCACGAATTATGTTTGCTCTCATAACCCAACCACTTGACCAGCGCCATCTTCTTCCCTCTGACTTTCTTTCTTTTCAACACCTTTTCGACTCTGTACACATCGTCGCCATGTTTCTTATTGACTAGCGATAATTCCTGTTCGTAAAATTTACCAATAATCTGTTCACCGGTGTGGTCCTCAATTTCGTACACATTCGGATCACCACGAATAACCTTTACCACTTTAAACAGCTCTTCAGTGAAGTTGGCTTCATAACCCTTTGTGAACACACTCTTGTATTTACTAATTCTCACTGACTCACCAACTCTAAACTTTGGCAATGGATTGTCTGCAAATTGGTGACCAAACAAAGTGGTCCACACTTCGCCTTCATTTGACTTATCGACATCCTTCGGCTTCATCATAATACTGCGGTTCACATTGCTATTGTAATTGCTTACAAACTGATCCAAAACGTCAATCCATTTGTACGTTCCATGGGCATAGAAGTACTTCCACATAATGCTCTTGAGACTTCTATTAAAACGCTCAACAACAGCAGCCTTTTTATCACTCTTAGTGCTGAAATATTCGACACCATGTTCTTTCAGTAAACTTTTCACACCAACATTGTAGAACTCAAGTCCGTCGTCAAATTGCGCTAACTTAGGTGTGACCCAAACCGATCTTTAAAGTCAACCAACAATTTTCCAACAGCCTTAGTCATGTTCTTAGTGTCTTTTCTATAAACTGCAATGCCAAAAGCGTATCTACTCAATATTTCAATGCCTGTCAATATCCAATAATACCCTTTGTTCTGTTTTGAGTACTTACTCATGTCCACTAAGTCCATTTGGAGCTCTTCACCAAGAAACCCAACAAAAGTCGCGCGGAATTTATGTCTTCTCACAATAGGTTTGTACCTAGTGTAGGTGTCCTGCGCTGTCAACCATTCTTTCACTGTTTTTCTAGTTACTTTCAATCCGTCTCCCAATGCACTTTGATACAGCTTCTCTACACCACTGTACCCCGTCTTAGGATTATAATAAATGTCTCTCAACCCTTGCTCTGTTTCCACACCAAGCTCCATATAACTCACACAATATACAGTTCCAATAGCACCGCGCCAATTTTGGGATCGTTGTTATTTGGTTTGACACGAAATGTCATACTTGAGTAAACACCTTTTTTAATACTCACCTTAGACTCGATGTCCACATGACGTTGCACTGACCCATTCAAAGACTGTTCAGTGGGTATTGGCAACGTTGTGATCACACTGCTTCGCTTCCCATCAATACCCACATTGCTCTCGGTTTCAACAATATCACACGAAACTTCTATGTACTTCAGACCTCTAAGCATGTCGACCTTGTTTGGGCTGACATGCCACTTCGAGTCACCCTTAATCACCCTACCCATCGCGAAACCAAGTAGAGGCCCAAGGACTTGAAGACTAACTGGAGTGCTAGCCTTAATCCTACATCTACCTGTGAGCGGTATTTTCTCTATCTCAATGTCCCCCTTATCACGTTCTTTAGTCGCTTCTTTTATTAGTCTGACCAGTGCGTCGAAGTTAGCGTACCCCCTACTCGTTATCATGCTTTTAAGATCATTCGAAGGGTGACTCAGCGTGGGGATAAGTATGTCGATATCGTCTATTATGTTATTGTAGTCCCAAAAACACAGTGGCTGTCTTAACCATAATGTATGGGTTATCATGCGTGATCATCATCGCGTTGTCAAAGGACACAACTTTTTCTGCGCCTTCAATGAATACCGTTAACTTTCGCATTCTGTATAACATATGGTATGTTATATGCAGAAAGCCCTTCATGAGTACTATGGAAAGTATTACAAACGTGCGATGGCGAACACATCGAAGGCTACACATGACGCAAAGGCAGACTTCGTCAAAAAGTACCCCAACGCTACTTTAGGCAAATTCGAGTTCTATCCAAATATTTCACAAGATGGTAAAATCATGAGTGTCGATGTGTATTTCAGAAACAATGACATCCTCAGCACAGACATAACCAGTACAACCTTCAAAAATGATAAAAACATGCAGAAGTGGTTGCACAACAGCAAGTTCCCAAAAATATGGTCGAGCGATGGGCATGTCCCAAAGTTACTACTGACGGAGACCCACAAGAGCTATAGAGAAGTTGAGACGTTTCCACCATACGTCCTAAATTACCCAACCCACAATTTTGACGTCTTTGTTGACGACAATAATTCCTTCAAATCAGACCTACCGAAAATATTCATTGACACCAAAAGACGTCACAACGACAAGGCAATTGGTGGTAACGTTAACACAGTTTGGACTCTAACGGAGAGTTACTATCAAGCGATCGCAGGTATGTACATCGCTACATATCGCTCAGGGGTGTCTCTACAAAACTTAAGTTATCACGTCGACGTTCCAGAGCAAGTCGTGGGTCTCATGAGGTTTCACGTGTACTTTACCATTCGTCGTGTGATGTTTCGTTTAAGTAAGAGTCAAGTCGACATTAACAACATCTTAAGACTGTACCTCCCTGACTGGCGAATTTTGAAAGGTCACCTACCATTGACTGATGTTGACAATAGATACATCAAGGACATCCAAGGTGATTATCGTCGGTATTGCCCAAGACACTCTGACGGGTTCACACCACTAGGGCAAGAACTACTAAACCAATCGATTGAAGTTTACATGTATGCCATTCTTGGAGCCCAAGCGAGATCAAAGCAAAGCATCGTCGGAACTAGAGCTAGTGCTCGAGAAACACAACAAATCTTTAGAGACATCGTTGAAAACGCTGTGGTTCAGTATTCACCAAGTGTTTGGATCAACCTTATGAACAAAGCGATTAGTGAGATCAAAGTTAAGCTAGACACAGCTGTGACACCCAACACTTGGCTGATCCCCAGAAGCATGGTCTTGTTAAAGGACCCCATTGTTGGCTACAATAACGTGCTCAGAACTTCGTCTGAAACTGGGATGACATTTGGGTATAACGACGGGTTGAACTACCACCGAGCGTCAAAAGCGAAGCACAAGAAAGTCCATCAAGCGGCAGGACTCCACTTGGAAACTCTAGTCGCACCACCTTCAAAGCTAGGGCCTGCCGCGAAGAAAACAGTGGTCACCACCAATCAAATAGCACAGACCACCACAAGTAAGTCAGACACGACAACGCTAGCGATAATCTTAGGGTTCTCAGCAGTCTCTGGCTATTTAGTAACCAAATACACCTTGAAGTAGTAATGAGTCTAAACTATGGGTATGAGTCTGATGACCCTCATGATAAAATACTAAAGAGAACGAAAAGACATCTGGACGAAGATCCTAAATTAAGCGCGACTGGTGGAAGGATGTCTGGAATAATAGACATGCAAGGCTCAGCGATAAAAAACATAGCAGACCCAGTCGACGACTCAGACGCCACCAATAAAATAACTCTAGAGCGACTGCTATCAAGCTACCTCAAGAGTCAGTCCTACAACGTTGTGCTCGACCTCAACGTTAGCACACACGCCTTGAGAAACGTGGAATTTCACACCAATGGTTCAAACAAAGTGAAAGCCATTGGTGAAACAAGTAAATTCGTGCAAAACAACCCGGCTTATGGTCCTATTGTCGGCATCAGCGGTGTGAGTCAAAGTTTTCTATCCCCCGTGTTAACACCAATCCCACTTGAGTCAGGTCTCCATTTTAATTGCCCGAGTATGCAATGGTGTGATCTCTCCATTTTTGTCGTAGTGAGGTTACCAATGAGAACCGCTGGATCAAATTGGGAGACAATTATATCAAACGACGACGGTCAGTGGGATAAGTTCATAGGGTACAAGACTGGTATGACTAATGGACTCGCGTATGGTGGTAGCATCCCAGCGATGGAGAGCGTATGCACTATTCCAAGTGGTGTCGACCTCACAAAAATGCACATGATATCAATACATTGGCAAATGGACAATTCGCACGTCAGAGTCAACAACGTTAAGTCAGCTGACTCAGACTTCGTAGCGAATATGAAAAAGATAGGCACACCCTACGGAACAATTTTTGGAATACATCGACCAAGAATACCACTCGCACCTTATGCATACCCATCGTTGATAGAATTCTACCGTGTGAAAATTGTGAGTGGTTACATGACGAACCGAGACATCATAATCATGGGTGGAAAAATGATGAAGGAATATGGTGTAAAGTAAATGGGAGCATGTATTTCGAGACCTCATGAAACATATAAGATAAATAAGACGACTGATCACATGTTCAAAGCTGGTGGATCATTTGGTCGCGGTGACGTGACTCTCGAGCTCCACGCTGAGATTGGTATGAGGTCTAAAAAGACTTACGGCAAACCCATTATGTTACCCGCAGAATCAGACACTGTGGGGGTAGTAGGAGACGTGACTTAAGTTATGTAATGGGTTGGTTCAGAAAACTGGTTCGTAACATTAGAAACTTTTTCAGACGACGTAGAAAACTGAGGACTAATAAAACACACCTGCTGCATTGGTACACAACAAACCAGATCTATAAAAAACCCGACACCTATGTCGAGTAGTTTTTTTTGCGAGGCTATAGTAATGGCAACCAACTCAGTGCAATTATTCGATGGTCACCAAATCACGACGGTTAATCACAACGGTGACATATGGTTCAAAGCAAGAGAAGTCGCAAGCGCTCTAGGTTACGCTCGACCAAAAGATGCGGTCAACGACCACGTCGAACCTGATTGTAAAATGAAGATAGAGCAGGCCTCATTTATCAACGAGCTTGGGGTCTACTCGTTGGTGTTCTCAAGTAAAATGGAGCGTGCGAAACACTTTGGAAGGTGGGTGCACTCAGAGGTCTTACCAAGCGTTAGAAAGGGTTTAGCTGACGTCGGTCTCAAACACAATCAGTTTAAAATGATCACCGAGTTCGATCTCCACACGAAAGTCGTCGGTTTTCTTAGGAAATATTATCCAGAAGCTATTTTGATAGCTGCTTGTGGTGAAAATCAAGACACTTCGAGTAAAAGAATAAACTCGTGGAAAAAAGGTTATCAACGTGGAACACCTGACTTGATTATTGCCAATGCAAACCGACAGCATAGCGGGCTCGTGATTGAGTTCAAGAATCCAGGTGGCACAGGTAAGACGTCCAAAGAGCAGGAGTCTCTGCTACTCAGATATAAATCCGCTGGTTATCTAACACTCTTGTGCGACTCGTACGACGACGCTATTACCACGGTAATAAAATATCTCTTTGACGTTGGGTTTCAGTGCTCTCAGTGTTTTCGTAAATTTAAAAATAAATCAGCGTTGAGTAACCATGAGAGACGCTATTGTAAAGAGACTTTTTAGACAGCGAGTAATAAGTCGAATTAGCGCTCGTTCTCGTTGTCGAGACGACGTTTGAGGTGACAACTGCTCTAGCATTTTCTAAAGACGTTTTTAACTTGGCGAAAAACGTTTGCGAAACTTTCTCTATTTATTTCACAAACCTTCTGACCACTGTGTGAAAAAATGTTTCTACGGTACATTGGACGCTCCATGTGATCAATGTCTAAATTTAAAAAAGTGGGGCATCCGAGAACACCCTTAATTTTGTGCGGAAGGATGATGACGTCTGCACACTGCGCGATATTGCTCAGCACCACCAACAAACGATGGTCCTGGGTTGTATCTCCAATTGAATGGTGCGTCAACAGTTGTTCCATCGGTGTCACGACAAACGGCGCAATACGCTTTTAGAAATGTGATGTCGTCTGCCATTGGAAAGAGCGTGTCGAGCTCACCAAGTTTTTTTAAGTGCTCCGTTGTTATGAGACCACAAATAATGACGTGAATGCCAGCTTTGACATATTCACGAATAACTGACAGATCAGAGTACCAATGGCCCTCATCAATGCCAATGACGTCATAGTCAGCTATCTCGGAAGAACTCGGAAGGTTGGTGATTAACTTTGCAGGTAAACTGTCTGATCCAACGACAATGGTCTGACGATGTGTGGAGAACGCGTGGTCAGTTCGCCTAGTGTCACCTGTGTTGTTCATGTAAAGGACTTTGAGCCCTGACTTACTTAACGTGAT
Organism: Chrysogorgia sp. JL179-B06; assembly: GCA_035772405.1. Classification (NCBI taxonomy): domain Eukaryota; kingdom Metazoa; phylum Cnidaria; class Anthozoa; order Scleralcyonacea; family Chrysogorgiidae; genus Chrysogorgia; species Chrysogorgia sp. JL179-B06. The sequence goes on along the minus strand of JAYKKM010000455.1, from coordinate 1,964,084 downwards.
TAACCTACGAAGAGTCTCTGTCGTTTTTCCTGCGAACATGGGACCAATCACGATCTCCAGTTTACCAACTTTTCTCATGGTTACTATACCTCCAGAGAAATATTTTTTTATTCTGGTGGAAACCGTCGTTCCATGTTGAATATCCGCTGGAGCTCCAAGTTTTTAAGATGGGACCTCGAGCTCTCGTGCCTCAAGCGATGCAGTGGGTCGTTGGTGACCACACCGCACGGGTGACAGGTGTACACGTTTTTATTTCTCGCAAAGTGTCTGTGGGCGGGCGAGAGTACGTGGTCCCTGATATCATCCGCGCCTAGTATCTCATTACACCCCACCTTGCAAACGTGAACGTCGCGGTTTGCGGCGAGCTCTAGCCACGCTTTGGCTTTGGTTGGGCGTGGTTTCCACATAAGGGTCGCTAAGAACACTTGGAGGAAGTTACCGAGTAATGTAGCTGTGGACCCACTAGGGTTACTCAAGTAGACGTCACTCGCTAACATAAGGTACTTGAATGATGAGTAACACCACACAGGGATTATGTCAGCTAATGTATCAGCAAGCTCGTTGGCTCTTTCCTCCCGAAGATCGATCCAAGCGTCGAGAAGACTCCTTGTGCGGTTGACCTGAGAGCCAAACCGTTTTGGCAACCCTCCGTCAGGGTTGAGGTCAAGGAGTGGTGAGCATATTGAGAAGTACTCGTTTAAGACGTTGGGTCCAGAGGCGTCTTGTGGGGTGGACACACTGGTGAAGGCCGTTCTAAGCATGTTGGCAATATCTTCTTCGCTGATTTCTCTGGCTTGAGTCATTATGTTATACTCTCAGAAAAAATCCTAATTTTTTAGTGCGTTTGGTCTGGAACTGTGAGATATCTGTGAGGTCAACTGTGAGACACCTGTGAGGTCATCTGTGAGTAAGATAACACGTGATAGTGTATTAGATGGTTGAAGACTCACAGACGGCTGTTGACGCTAAGATCACAGCTGATGTGAAAAGTGTTAAGGTGAAGGACCCAAAACGTGTCGCTGCTGGTAAAAAGTTGGCTGAGATATCGAAAGCTGCGAAAGAAAAGAAAATGCGTGAAATGATAGTCAACGAGGAACAGGGTGGTGAGTGGAGCTATGGTTACATTGTTGGAACACTTGGTGTAATCATTGCTGGTGCTTCGCTATGGTACACAATTAGCAGTGAAAAAGTGAGTACTACACCAGCACCTGCGTCAGAAAATCATAGAACTCGTCGTCCAGCGTTAGACACATTTGATTCTTGAACAAAACACACGACAATGTATATGACTGCGATCGATCGAAAAGAACTTATGAATGAATTGTACGACGCACTACTTGTTACGACTGGTGCTGTGGCAGTGAGTATGATTTCGAAAAAGGCTTTGGGAGAACCATTGGGAACACCAGAGACAGTTAAAGGCACAGTGAAACTCGCTGCAGCTGTTGGCGCAGGAACGCTGTTAGTAAAATGGATGCAATCGAAAAAGTGGATACCGACAGATCCATTCAAATCAACGTAAGTTAATGGTGAGTGTTGTGGCTGGAGGGATATTTAATGCAGTGGCTTTTGCAGGCGCTGGCTTTATGTTTTCAAAGTTTAATCACTCGGGTTATGAAGCTGAGATGGAAAGACACAACCACGCGTTGGAGCAGCTAGCCAGTGCTAAAGAAGCGTGGTCTGAAAACGAAGTCGCCAAGAGAGATAAGATCCAGCGTTTACGACAACAGCTCTCTGATGCTAATGCTGACATTAATGACACAAGCCGCGCGTTGGAGGAGCTTGGGAGAGCGATGACTATTCAGCACGGCGGACGAGTGTTCACTAACTCCCCGAAGATTGCGGATTACTACCAACCGAGTGCGGAAATGAAGGAATACCAATTATTGTTTGTTAGCGCGCTAGGTTTGGGTAGTGGAATAGTAGTGTGGGTGCTAACTCGGTAAAAAAAATGTTGGAGTAGTATAAGAGTGATGGACAAACTTATGAGGCAGATGAGTTATGGCTTGACAATTGACGAGATCGCGAATGAGACGCAAACTGAGTGTGGAGACACCTCCAGGCTTTACTACTGCTCGGATTGCGACGTTGTGAAACATCTAAGTGACTGTGGTGGGTACGCGTGTCCAAAGTGTGGCGACATTGAATGGGGTTACACTCAGAGCTACAGCGACATGAGACTCACGCGACTAAAAAGCGTTCACAAACGGTCTTGGTGGATGGGAAGGAGACTACGGAACGTTGTGAAGGGTGAGCACCTTGAGTTGATAAAAGAGGACTTCCTGAAAGTTGTCAATGTGCTGCACTCATGCAATTTGATAAAGGGTAGAAATGTCAGCAGATATGGATACTACATTATTAGGTTGTGTCATAGAAGACGAGTCGAGACACTCAAGAAGGTGTCAGACCTCAAAGACGGGAAGGTGAAAGACTTGTTTGACGATAATTTGTTTGGGGCGGTGTACCCAAAGCTGGGATGGTGTGAAAGTGGCGACAATTATTACAACGAGTGGTTTAGGAAAAAAACAAGTGTAGTATATAGAAGCCAATGAGCCGGACTGTGAAAAACCCACTGACAAAAAGACGGGCGCATAAGACGAGTGCAGCCGTTGTCAATTCACTAACAGATGAAGCGACCAACGTTCACGGCTTTTTTGGAGACCAAGAAACACAACCTGTAGTCGAAGACCTCGCACCGTCAACACATCTGTTGGATCGAGCACTGAGAGGGTTCACAAGGTCTTATGGAGTCGAGGTAATTGACGACAGAGACATCAATCAGGTAAATGGTAGTAGAAGTGCTGTCACTAACCTTTTGAGACGCGAGCTAGGTGAGACCAACGGAATGAAAGTGATAGAGACAGTCAAGGTCACTTTTGAGAAAGTTTTAGAACTCGATAAGACCACATACAAAACTGCCTACTTTAACAGCGAAACGTTCGTCGTCATTAACGAGCATGACATCGAGGGTGTTGCCAATCGTGGATCGGAGCAGATTTTGACGCGGATAGCTGAGTGGTTATCTGAGGGGTCTGGATGGACTATCGACAAAATAGATGCGCACTACGTCAATGTCGCTATTTACAGACCTTTGCATGGGAGTAGCTACATTGTGTTGCCAAAGGAGCTGCGCAACAGTATGAAGGGTCTGATAAACGTAAATAACGATGACGACAACGAGTGTTTTAGATGGTGTCACCTTGCGCATAAGTTTCCTGTTGGAAAACACTCTGATAGAACGTCGAAGTACGCTAGGTATGTCGGTGAGCTTAATTATGACGGAATTGACTTCCCAGTCACACTCAAAGACTACAACAAGATCGAAAAGGCGAACGATATTAGCATAAATGTTTTTGGGTATGAAGATAAGCAGCCATTCCCTGTGTACGTTTCTAAGGAAGCATATCCTGACCATATGGACCTATTGTTGATAACTAATGACGTGGGCAACAAGCATTATGTATATATTCGTGATTTTAACAAGTTCATGTACCGTCAGACAGAGCACAAGGCGAGAAAGCATTTTTGCAGGTATTGTTTGCAGTGTTTCACCCGCGCGGACGTGCTTGAAAGTCATATTGAAGTGTGTTTGGTCATCAATGGGAAGCAAGCTATTAAAATGCCACAAAAAGGTGCGAAAGTGAGATACGAGAATTTTAGTAGACAATTAAATGTACCATTTGTGGTGTATGCAGACTTCGAGGCTATCACACAGAAGGTGCACACAACAAAGCTGTCAAGCGAGTGTAGCTACACAAATGCTTACCAGAGGCACGTTGACTGCGGTTATGGGTATAAACTGGTTTGTTGCTATGACAACGAGTACAGTAAGCCAGTAAAAGTGTATCGCGGTGAAAACGCAGTCAACAAGTTCATTGGGGAGATGTTAGAAATTGTTGAATATTGTAAAGAAACATCTGAGAGTCACTTTAACAAAGAGATTATGCTGACTGATGACGACAAACAAGATTTCGACGAGGCTAAAAGTTGCCATATTTGCGGTGTTGAGTACACTGGCGCTGACGTTAGAGTGAGAGACCACTGTCACGTGTCAGGTAAGTACAGAGGGTCCGCACATCGTCAGTGTAACGTGAACTTTAGATTGACTGATAAAATCCCTGTGATCTTTCATAACCTACGCGGCTACGATAGCCATTTCATCATGCAGGAGATTGGCAAGTTTGGCCAAGACATAAATGTGATACCAAACAACATGGAGAAGTACATGGCGTTCATGCTTGGAAAAAACTTGGTGTTCTTGGACAGCTTTCAGTTCATGGGTAGTGGTCTAGACAACTTGGTGAAGAACCTACCAAGGGACGCTTTCAAATACACGTCAGAAGTGTTTCGTGAAACAGGGTTGGCACTTATGACAAGAAAGGGGGTCTATCCCTATGATTATATGGACTCCTTTGAAAAATTCGACGAGCGCGAGCTACCCTCCAAAAAAGATTTCTACAGCGTTCTGAACGATGAGCACATCGCGGAAGAAATGCACGAGCGCGCCATCGATGTGTGGGACTACTTCGACGTTGAAAGTATGGGTGAGTATCACGACCTGTATTTGAAAAGTGACGTGCTCTTGCTCGCCGACGTTTTCGAGAACTTTAGAAAGACATGCCATCGCGAGTATAAACTAGACCCGTGTCACTATTTCACGTCGCCTGGATTGGCTTGGGATGCCATGCTGAAGATGACTGGAGTAGAACTCGAGTTATTGTCCGACATCGACATGTTCCAGTTCGTAGAACTAGGTATGCGTGGTGGTGTGAGCTACATATGCAACAGACATGGCGTGGCGAACAATAAATATATGAAGGGGTACGATAAAGCTCAAGAGTCGAAGTATTTGATGTACCTTGACGCCAACAACTTGTATGGATGGGCGATGAGTCGAAGTCTACCCACGGGCGGCTTCAAGTGGTTGACTGAGAAAGAAAAAGAAAAGGTTAATCTATGCGACTATCACAACAATAGTAAAAAAGGTTTACTGCTTGAGGTCGACTTGGAGTACCCAGCCCATTTGCATGACCTACACAACGATTACCCGCTGGCTCCTGAGAAGATGGAGATAACTGTTGACATGTTGTCGGAGTACTGCACAAAAATCAAAAATAAATTTAACGTGAGTGTTGGTGGTGTGAAGAAGCTGGTGACTAATTTGATGGACAAAAAAAAGTATGTGTGTCACTACGGAAATCTGCAGTTGTACATGGATCTTGGATTAAAAATCAATAAGATTCACAGGGTCCTGCAGTTTGACCAGTCCAAGTGGCTAGGCAAGTACATCGACTTTAACACAGTCAAAAGAACTGCGGCTAAGAACGCTTTTGAGAAGGACTTCTTCAAGTTGATGAACAACAGTGTGTTCGGAAAAACGATGGAAAACTTGAGGAAGCGTGTGGACGTGAGATTAGTGACCACTGCGAAGAAATTAGAAAAGCTTGTCTCGAAGCCAACGTTTGTGTCTTGCAAGATATTTAGCGAGAACTTAGTCGCTGTCCATAAGGTTAAAGAAACGCTGACACTAAATAGACCTGCATATGTGGGTATGTGCATACTAGACTTGAGCAAAACGTTGATGTATGATTTTCACTATAATTATATCATGAAAAAGTACTCTAGCGACACCTGTAGATTGCACTTCACCGACACTGACAGTCTGTTGTACTCAATCAAAACTGACGACGTTTATTCCGACTTCATGATGGAGCGCGAAAAGTTTGACAATAGCGATTACCCTGCAGACAACCCGTTCGCTTTCAAAGAGAATAAGAAAGTTATTGGCAAGATGAAAGACGAGTGCGCTGGAACACCAATTATTGAGTTCGTTGGGTTGCGTAGTAAAATGTACAGCTATTTGAAAGAGGATGGGGGTGGTGGGAAAACCGCTAAAGGTATTAGAAAAAATATAATTAAAAAAGTGATCAGACACGAAGATTACAAAAGTGTGCTACTAGAGCAGAAACAATTGCGACACACAATGAAGACCATTAGAAGTGTCAAACATCAGCTCGGTAGTTATGAAATTAATAAAGTGTCGCTATCCTGTTTTGACGATAAACGACACCTTTTAGAAAATGGTATTGACTCCTATGCGTATGGTCACAAAAACGTTGTAGCGAGAACCCTGACGAACTAAACGACGAGTTGCAAAAAGATCCGTTATTAAAAAAAGACGTCGAGAGCATTGTCGCGATTGTGACGCCGTACGTGCCTTTCTTGGGCTTGTTGTCGGGAGGAATCACAACGTCTAAATATGTGTACGACCACCATTTCAGAAGTGAGGTGACAAACGCTGAAAATAGCGAACAAACGGACTAATCAATTATTAACAGGTGGCAATAACCTAATTTGCATAACAGGTGGCAATTTTATCACGCGTGAGACACTTTTACGATACATAAATTTGTAAAAATGTGATTTGACAAATTTGTGAAAATATTGAAACGACACTTTCTATTTTTTAAATGTGATTTGACAAATTTGTGAAAATGTGATTTGACAAATTTGTGAAAATATTGAAACGGCGCTCTCTATTTTTTAAATGTGGTTTGACAAATTTGTGAAAATGTTGAGACGACTATTTTTTAAATGCGATTCGACAAATTTGTGAAAATGTTGAAATGACTATTTTTTTAAATATGGCTAAAGTAGCGTAAAGTTTAGCGAAAGTTGTGATTTTTTTAATATTTGGCATCAACTGAGTAGAAAACGTGGGAGGGGTGTTTAGATTGACTAACGATCATCATAATAGCACAGAGACTGGCGCTGTGAGCTCACCAACGTCGATTGTAAAACGTGAGTACCAAAACATTGCCGAGTTGTGGCTCGACACAAATTTGGTGATGTTTTGGTGTTTATATCACGGTTGGCGTTGACTGGGCTCGCAGCCCCACTTACTATACTACACTATTGCAGTAATGACTAATGATTGGGTGTTAATATATACACTGCTGTTATATCAATAGAATCAGTACATCAATGTAACGTTCACTCACCATCTGAGTCTTGGTAGCTCAATGGTCAGAGCATCTCACTGGAAATCAGAAAGTTATCCCTGTCCGGACACACAATAATTTTTCTGAGGATATGAGCTTGCTTGACAATCATCCATGTACTGTATTGTCTGTTTCCCCCGAGCTCTCCCTTATTCACTACAGCAGTGTATATATTAAGTATTAACACTGACAAGTATACATAGTAATGCTTGTTTATTGCTACAAAATTGTAGGCCAGGCCCAGGTCATATAAACACAGCAATAGTATGCATGTTTTTTCACCCTAAACTACTGTATATATAGGCTAATTATCATATAGTATTTATAACTTGAGGTACACAAAAATAATAAACATACTGTACATGCAATTCCAAAATTTGTACTACACTTACTATTTAGCAGTATTATAAAGAACAAAGGTATATATTTTAAACGGGCTAGGACTGGCCATTGTTGCATGGATTTAATTCCAACTGACAAAATATTATACATATATGTTTTGAAAATTCAAAACGTTACACAACTTCAAATTTTCCCAAATCTCTCTGTTAAGTATTTCAAAATGTGTCTATTAGATTTCCGAGCTTGGAGCAAATACACAATACAGTGCACAATATCTAAATAACATTAAAATTAGCGAGTCAAGTCAAAAAGTTAAACGATAAAGTGAAGCACTGAACTGAACTGAAGCCGAAGGTAATGGCTATTCGTACGGTAGCCGTACGACGCTATAGTCTCTTAGAATTGAACGAAATGCGGGTAAATATCATCAAAATCCTAAACCTAACCCTAATCCTAACCAAATTGCTAACCCTAACCAAAAAAAACTATGCAGAAAAGGCAAATTAATTGCTCAACACAGACCGGTGAGTCGGTGACAATCACAATGTACATAATTATAATAGTCCTGTTACCTTTTACTTGTGTCTGTCTTTGATTATCTTGTCCTTCAACACTACAGTTTCGGCTTGAAATCAGCAAATAATATCTATAGTAATGTTTGTTACAAACAAACATTGCCATTTCCTCACAAAATCATCGGATGCAGTAGGTTTTTATGGCAATATAAATTTCGCCGTCAATTGCGGCTTCTTCCGGAAAGCGGTTTGTCGCGCTGGCGTCAATTTAAATTTAAATTACGCCAAATTTAACGCACCAATAAACCGTTTCAATACCGTTTCAATTTTTGCATTCGCAATCTGACGGTTGCAATTTAAATATTAATTCAAATGCAGAGGCTCAGGTCTACCAATCAGCTTCTGTCTATATCTCGTTACCAGGGCCAAATTTTCCAATGCCGCGCATGATCGACGACGTTGATCCTGAATATATATATATATATATATATATATATATATATATATATATATATATATATATATATTACGGTGGCCCATATATGCAATACGCAAATTATAGTTTCAGTCGACAAATATATTTTGTCAGTCGACAAATATATTTTGTCAGTCGACAAATATATTTTGTCAGTCGACAAATATATTTTGCAGTCGACAAATATATTTTGTCAGTCGACAAATATATTTTGCAGTCGATAAATATATTTTGTCAGTCGACAAATATATTTTGCAGTCGACAAATATATTTTGCGGTCGATAAATATATTTTGTCAGTCGACAAATATATTTTGCAGTCGACAAATATATTTTGTCAGTCGACAAATATATTTTGTCAGTCGACAAATATATTTTGTCAGTCGACAAATATATTTTGTTAGTTGATCGATATTTTTATCGGTACCCCGATATTTGTGTCGGTACCCCGATATATTTTTCGGTGATTTTCCGCGGTTTGATTTCGATCATTGACGAACTTCTGAAAAGTTACTTTTCCAAGGGCTTTTCCTACGACAATATACTTAAGTTTTTAGCAAAGTACCATGATATACACATTTCCATGCGAACTTTACAGCAACGACTCTACCGTATGGGCTTGAAACGAAGGAACATTGAATATGATATACGTGAAGTCCGACAACAAATAATAAACCATTGTAATGACTCAGCGTCAGGAAGTTGTGGAGGATATCGTTCAGTGTGGCACGCACTTAGACTGAAAGGATTGCAAGTCCCACGAAGAGTTGTCGAAGAGATATGTCGACAACTTGACCCGCTTGGTGCTGAAGAAAGAAGGGCAAAACGTCTAAAACGAAGGCGATATGTCAACCCTGGACCAAATTTCACGTGGCATACTGATGGCTACGACAAACTGAAGCCTTATGGCTTCCCGATTCATGGGTCTATTGACGGTTTCAGTCGGAGATTAATTTGGTTGAAGGTTTCAAGGACCAACAACGATCCAGCTGTAGTTGCAGAATTTTTCATAAAAGCTGTACAAATTGAAGGTGGTTGTCCTGTTATCTTGAGAACTGATAATGGTACAGAAAACACTGTTATGGCTTCAGTTCAAAGTTATTTCCGGTCAGATGGACAAGATGAACATGCAGGTAGAAAATTTAATGTCACTTAATATGTAGTTTACAATTTGCATCTTAGTATTTTTAATAAATATTTCAACTGTACATAGAATTAGGCAAGCTGGTGTGTATACTTTATTATTATGTGCATCTAACTTAGCCTTCCTACGTTTTTGCCGGCAGGTTAGAAAACCCATTAGGCAGGGGGTTAGAAAACCCACTAGGCGAGGGGTTAGGATCTTTCTTGTGTTGGGGTTGGCTTCTAGCATTAAATTAACCATTACCTTAATTCAGAGCGATTTGTAAATTAAGGATAATGGTTAATTTAAGGAAGAGACCAGGTTGAACCCCCACCTAACCCAGTCTGCATAGTATGGCAGTTTTCAACGAGATCTGGGGTGTGCAAGGTTAAAAGCCAGGTGTGCAACGCTATTTGGCCAAAAATATCTCGGTGTGCACTTGCCATACTCTGCAGACTGGCACCTAACTAGTTTTCTAAGGGTTAAGGCAAACTCTGTCCCAGTCCTCACTCCACATTTCAATCTTTTGGGTTACTAAATAGCAACAACCCTTTATATTTAGATGCACATGAAAGAATATATTTAACTTGGTCACCATTATGAAAGAGGTATATACTTATTGTATTTCCTCTATTAAGCCCCCACAGGTAAAATAATAATTATTATATTTTATTATAGGTACCAGGGCTCATATCTATGGTTCCTCACCAGCAAACCAACGGATTGAAGGATGGTGGTCTTATTTGAGAAAGTCTTGCACAAACTGGTGGATTAACTTTTTTAAAGATTTCATAGATCAAGGTGATTTAAGTACTTCGAATGTACTGCAAATGGAGTGCTTGTGGTTTACATTTTCACAGTTACTGCAGAAAGAGTTGGACGAGTTAAGACAACATTGGAATACCCACTATATACGGAGATCGAGGCATGACACCGTCCCTGGTAGACCAGACGAACTTTATTACTTACCTGAGAGTGTTAATGCCCAAGACTATTTACAGATTGTAGATGATGACAAGTATCAGGATATGTTAAATTACTGTCATGACTACCATGAGGAATCATTACACCAGGATTACTTCAATACTGTATTTGCCTTGGGTGGTTTTGAAAAACCAGAAAGTTGGAATGATGCATTAATCTTATATAGGAAACTTTTAGATATCGCAGAATGAGAGCAAATTTTTTTAAACAATGTATTTCTCACAATTTCTTAAATACATCCACACATATATTTAGTTAGAAACAATTCTGTTAATTGTTACAAAATCAACTTTATATTATACTAATTTACATTATGTTACCACTAATAAAATAGTCTTTTCTGTATTAACTTGAACCATCAACTAAACTTAATTATGCACTGGAACCACATTTTAAAGTTCTGGTTGGATTTTTAAATATCTATGCAGCACTGGAACTTGGAATCACATAGTATACTGCACAATAAGTTTTGTTTTTGTTGCAGAACCTTACTGAGACTGAAAACATACAGTCAATTATGGTATTAGAAAAATAATACCTTGATTGCCTCGGATTCTTTTGTTCTCTCCGGGAATGTAAACCTCGTATTTTCCTCATTACCCATGCATACGCCTTTGTCTTCTAAATTTCCCCGGGAAATTTAGTAGAAAACAAAAGATTTCTTTGTCTACTAATTTTCCCTCATCAACCATGCAGAGGAAAATTAGTAGACAAAGAAATCCTTTCTCTTTTACTAAATTTCCCGCTTGCATATCTATTATAGATATAATATTATAGATAGTCGTAGAACTTGCATATCTCACAAACACAAAGCATCTCCCAAAGGTATAATTACTTCAATCAATAGTAATAAAACTCGTAAACAACTTCACTGAACCATACAAAATCAAACACCTAAACTTATCTCAGCATACTTCCCTGAGTTTTCCTCGGCGATTATAATATTACAAACTGATACCATGACTTTGGGGAAATTAGCGATTAAATTGCCCTTCGCCTCGGGAAGATTTGTAAAAGTCCTCGGACTTTCACAAATCTTCCCTCGGCGGCGGGCAATTTAATCGCTAATTTCCCTCAAGTCATGGTATTACTTATAATAATTTTAAAATGTGCACCCTAAATTTTGCTGAAAAGCCCACCATTCATCAAAGCTGTAACTAAATACCTATGTATTGGGTTACGTAATGTTACTTCATTTACATGCAAATACAAAACATTTCCACATGTTTGGGAAGAAGGGATGAACTTCTCTTCATCATGCACAAATGCTATTGAAGGAGTTGGATCAAACCCAGTGGCAGGCTCTAATGCAGCACCAGTGATAAACATAATGAACCGGAGCTCTTCTTCAGTAATATCTGAACAGCTTTCTTTTAAGAATTCAAGGAGTGTTCCATCTATAATTAAAAGCAAAATTTTAGTAACAATAAACAAAAAATGGTTGCACTTGCTACACATTGGGGTTTGATTGCTCTCTGGAATTTCTCCATAAGAACAGCTGGTGTAGCAAACATGAAAAACAATTAAAATATATTATATATAATTATATCTATTTACTACTTGAAAATCAATGTGATTAAAAAATTACAAATATAGGATTTTTTAAATTTTTGATTACATCATTATGACATCACAACATCAGCAAAAGATACACCCACATGTACCGCACTCAATAATGCATTGTGTCATCATTATTTCATAAATCTGTGAATCTATCTCTATATGTACTTCTGTTTTAAGCCTTTAGCAACAAGTAAAACTAAATATGCCTGAAAACCCTTAAAATTGTGTTCTGGTTAATGTCAGATGATTTTATTTAACAAACAGAAACAAAGAGTTAACAATGGGTAATTAATTACAAACCTTCTGTGCAAATCATAAAATCAATAAGTTTTGTTGATACAATTTCTTGGGAACTTCTTCGATTGCTCTCTTCTTCTGAAAACTGTGGTCTTAAGATTTTTCTTAACTGTTTTGCAGTTAATTTCGATTTTTCTTGATGTTGGAAAATGTATCTTGCCATACCATTGTCTTTTTTAATTATGTCCATCAGCTAAAAAGATAAAATTGTTCACATTGCAAAATATGCAGGGATACTAACATATTATCTACAATGTTTAAAGTTTATGTACATCAATACTCAGATGTAACAAGGCCATATGAATCCTGTGGAGGCCAATTTTTGCTATCCCATTATCTTGGGCTTTTTATCCTGCTTTGACAAAGCATAGCCTTTGTGCAATACTAGATACTGTAGATTAGTAAGAACACATGTTCACAAAATAGTAAATATTGAAATAATAAAAATATTTGAACAGACAACATAGAGGTATCCAAATACAGCAGACATTGGGGTATTTTTACCATACATTAGTCTCACAGCTGCAGTCTTGTGTCTTTCAAAGGGAGGGGCATATGGGGGCCTAGGGGACATTCCTCGGTTGCCCATGTATTAATTATGTACAGGTTATGTGACAATGTCACAATCAAAATCTGCCTGTGGCCAACATCCCCAAAACTATTAGATGTATGTATCTCAATGAAATTTTCACAGGTTGATGGTATGGTGACACTGAATATACGTTACATTGTTGTCATGGCAACAAATTATGACGTCATCGCTTGTCAAAAAGTCGGATTTTTTTTATCAGGATTATTTCTTGCTGTTCTGTTAATGAGCATAAGTTATTATATCAATAAATAGATTTATCTTAATCGATATATTCTTATTTTTATTGTTTCTATTATAATGTATATGTTTTGTCTAAATTCATCGTTTACTTATTTTATCCAATATTTTTTCACAATTTTTCTGCCCATACTTACAATGTATTTCTAGGAAAATATGTGAAATGTTAGAGTCAGCTGCAACCATTATTAAGATGTCTGCATTTAAGATTAGTGCGGGCAGATTCCACCCCCTCCCCCCCTCTAGATAGGGTTAACTGTATATACCAGTACCTGATAATGTTGAAGACCCAAAACCAACTGATCAAGCATCGCTTTACAATGTAGTATTACAAAATACTGTGCCACTTCATTTATATACAAATAAATTTATTTGGGCAATAGGGATGGTTGTTGGTAATCCCTCTATCTCAAATCTCCATTCACACTCCTCTAAAATTAGATCCAGTTGTTCTTGGGATTCTGCTTTCAAGATCTAGAATGTGCATGAGAATAGTTAATGTGCCTATGACATCAAAAATAAGTTTATCTTATTTGAAAGAACTCTTAAAATAATTAAGAATATCAATTTAAAGGTTCTCCATATTTCACTTAGTTCGTGAAATATTTAGACTTATATGATATTCAAATGAGATGATCTATAACGTCACAAGTTGTGCAATACATTTTAAAATATTGGAAGATCGTGTATATCTTTAAGATTATTGAACGAAATCACTTGAAACTTTGCATGTCGATACAGACCACAAAACGGAATAAGATCGTTCAAGTTGTAATGTTACAACAGTAATAGTATAGACCTCTTTCATAATGGCGGCCTGTCTAAATATTATTTTATATGCATGCAAATTAGCCTTTCTGGCCTCGTTACAAAGCAAAGATTCTATGGAATTACAGACACATGAACGAGATCAGAAAGGCTAATTTAAATGATTATAAAAGAATGTTTAATTTGGGTGCCATTATGAAAGAGGTCTATACTGTAGTTCCCAGACCACTACGTCTCTTTGAAAAAATCTTCGTTTTCTAACATAGTAGGCTTTGCACCAACGTCAAACTTCAGTTTCAAATTAGTTAAGTTAGTGCAAATCTACTCAACCAGTACCAATTCGAAAATGTTTCCCACTGAAAAGAAAACAAATAATTTTGTTTTGAAAATCAAGAGGTCTGGAATCTAATCATTTACCATGGCGACCATAAAACTAGAACTATATTCTCCAGTTTAGTGGTCTGTATGCACATTCAAAGTTCCAAGTGATTTCCTTCAATAATCTTAAAGATATATGCGCTTTTCCAATATGTTAAAATGTTGTGCACAACTTGTGACATCATAGATCATCTCATTTGAATATCATATAAGTCTAAATAACTCAACAACTAAGTGAAATATGGAAAAGCTGTAAATTGATATTCTTAATTATTTTAAGAGTTCTTTCAAATAAGATAAACTTAATTTTCATGTCATAGGCACTTTAATTAATCTAATATCAGTTTAAAAAATCTGCTAACTTGCCTGATTATATAAAAAAGTGATTTTAATTATTAATTGGTTTTTAACTAGTATGACAATGCAGTTTTCCATGCAGATCTTTCCCCAATAAATTGTCAGTCCCCTGCTCCCTATGGTACCACCCCCACAATTAAAGTTTACACCCACCTTCTCTAATGAAGATTGAATGTGTGCATTTGGCACTTCTTAAAATGTAGGTTGACAATTTTGAATACCAGATGATAGGAAATGGCATATGGAAGGGGCAAACATTCTGGGCGGTTCACCACCTTGCATGATAATTGTTGATAACATGACCCCAACAGTATAATAATCATTTTCCTTCAATGCTTTGACATTAAAACGAATGACATGGCCTTTTGGTGCGGCTATATAACAAATATTGAAATAGTGAGGCACAATTTTCTAATTATTTAAGTGCTAGAGATAAAATGCATGCACCCAGAAAGTTGCCTAACATGTACAGCAAACATTTTAAAAATAATTTATTAGTACAGTATAATCACATTTAATTAACCTGTGAACCAAAACAGAAACCATATAAATTTTATATTCAACATTCTTTAATTTATTTGCCAGTCTCTTTTGTAATAGCAAAATAATTTGTCAAAAAAAACGATTTGTATAACATACCAGAAATAGTTTTACTATCTTTACAAATAGCACCAAGAAGTAAGTGCAGAAATTCTCGTCTTGGCCCACCTAAATCCTCTGCATCTTCCTCTCCCTCGAAGGTGGCAAATGTAACTCGAACAATGCCTTTCCCATCGATAAACTTTCTCCTTTTAAAATATGGCATTGCTGTTATCCATATTGATGATCTGCTGACAACAATACTTCGCTCTTCACCTGACAACTGACAATTTGCATGTAATCGAACCTTTTCTCTATATTGTTCCTCAGAAATGTCTTCTTGAAGTGCCAGCTGGTTAGACTCTAGTTGGTCATCTCCATCCTCATGCTCCTCGAGGCTACTAAGTAAAGCCTTTTGGAAAGCTTCTGTTTCAGTCAAACCAATTGGCCTACAAGATAAATAATTTGTATTGAATAACTGGATTGGGACTTATTAGATATGTGGCTTGAATTATAGAGGGAGTGGTTAATTTAAGTTTATTTCATTTAAATTTCTAAGAAAAATAAAATTGTATTGTCAGAAAATACAGACGATGGTGCAGGTATCTATGTTCACAAGACACGTATAATTCCTTTACCTTGTTATTAACTATATATTTAATTTAATTCTGTGGGAGATCTGCAGCAGTAGATTGTTGTTAAAATTTTACTGCAAATATTTTTTTGGTTTAATACTCTTATACTTTTGTCTAAATTGAGGGATGGGTGGGGCAAGGACACTTGGTTAGGATTTTACCCTGTTGCCAGGAAAATAAAGCCTGATCATAGGTTACTCTGTTGCATCCTCCATTGTTGTGCTTTTTATTTATTACATTTATCTTGTACAATATTTAAATTTGCACAGCATATATATATACATACTTTCATGAAACACATTGAGTCAATTTTCAGCTTTAATTTGTTATGGCAACAGTGATATTTTATGAAATGGTTTTCAGATTTCCTTTGTTTAATTTGCCTATAGACCACTTGCATATTAATACCACAATGCAGCATACATTCACAGCCTCAACTTCATGCATTTTAATTCTAAAAGTTATACTTATTATTTGTCTTTTTCTTTCAATATGTATAAATGCTGCATCGTAGTATTTCTGCAAATGGTCTATTGTTCCTGAAACTAGAAGAAACATGTTCGAATTAAATTGATTTAATGATACCATAGCAACCACTGCAACCTTGAAAATCGGTAGTAGGGAAATACAAAAAACAATACGTACTGTATGGGGATAGTACTGTATGCAACACGACTACATTATTATTAACTTACACAAAATCCGTTGCCATAAAAGATTCGAACGGCACATCACTGCACAAAGACAACTCAGTTTCAGGAAATTCCTTGACAAAAGGTGAAGACGTTTCAGCCAATAGAGGGTTTGGTTTTCTCCTGATATTCGTCAACTTCAAAATCAGACCAATTGCAATCCCTTTCACTAGTTTCAGATATATCTATGCATATGGGGCTTTCTGCCTCCTCCTTGCAAACAGGGCTACGGTAGAGCATAATTTTGGAATATGCCTTTCCTAGCCATTCCTTATAATTCTTTAGTACAAAGACTTCTTCTGTGCCTGGAATCTTCTTCGCGATGCTTGCATCTTGGTAAGAAAGCACGTATCCTCTTTCTCCTAAAAACCTGCGGTCAAAGGCTTCGCGTTTTTTAATTGCTGCATTAAGCGTATTTCAGTGTAGCTTACATTAGTCTGAATTTTTAGCGGAAGAGTGCTTCCTCTTACAGGCTTCAACTGAGACCCCACATACTCCATCAAACCAATGTTAATGGTGCTTTCAACTAATTTTACGGCCTTCTTCGTCGGCTTGAAATGCGACTGTCTCTCTTCCGACTTTCGAGAGGCAAATTGTTTATAAGTAGGCAAAGGACTTATTCGTCGGTTACTGGGATCACTGCGACGTTTTGTCGCCTCGTGTATATCTACGACTACAGATGCTGAAGTACCAAGACCAAGTTCTCGTTTCCTTGGATTTTTTGACTCACATCCAACTGGCATTGTAGCCGTGTTATCATCATTGGTTTGCAATATTTCACCGCAACCGGGACAAAAGGTAAATGTCTTTTGTATACAAGCACCACAAGAGACACAATACATTCTTTTCACTGTATAAAATTAATACTGTTATAAATAACATGTATCACAGTTCAAGTGTTCAACTGGCAAGGATATAAAGCGCGGGAATTAAACAAGCATCGAAACAAATATCCGGGTACTGACAAAAATATCGGGGTACTGACAAAAATATCGGGGTACCGACAAAAATATCGATCAACTAACAAAATATATTTGTCGACTGACAAAATATATTTGTCGACTGCAAAATATATTTGTCGACTGACAAAATATATTTATCGACTGCAAAATATATTTGTCGACTGCAAAATATATTTGTCGACTGACAAAATATATTTGTCGACTGATAAAATATATTTGTCGACTGACAAAATATATTTGTCGACTGACAAAATATATTTGTCGACTGCAAAATATATTTGTCGACTGACAAAATATATTTATCGACTGCAAAATATATTTGTCGACTGCAAAATATATTTGTCGACTGACAAAATATATTTATCGACTGCAAAATATATTTGTCGACTGCAAAATATATTTGTCGACTGAAACTATAATTTGCGCATTGCATATATGGGCTACCGTAATATATATATATATACAAGGAAACTGAAAGTGACTCTACATTACGCCTGGAATCCGTGATGAGGGACTAAACGCCGGTCGATATTAGCACCCTCGCCTAATTAGTACTGTAGTTATGCGCTTTGTCCTAGTGACGTCATCATTGTTCAATAATTTTTGTTTTGGACACCTCCGTTCAATAATTCACAGTATTCGACGGAATTATGGAACAGTGTTGAGATGAACTGGTACTTTGTGTTAGGTATGCAAAATGGTTGCAACATTTCATTGGTCTGCAGATTACACCAGTCACAAGTGATTGATGTGGCGACGCGGCCGTGCCCCTTGCAAGGTCCCTGGCGATTTTGCTCCCCACCCCTCTCACCGACCTTGTGATTCATAAAATAATCAACTCAGTAGTTAGTATAAAAAGACACCAAAGACTGTTAAAGAATGAAGGAAGAAAGTGCATTATCTTTATCATTCAAATGTCTAGGGGTGCATATAGTGCAAATGTATAGGCATTAGTTTGGTTTTAATACAGTATTAGGGATTCTATCCCGATATTGTTGGTGAGGATAGATGCTCTTGAGGTCTCAATGCAGGGCAGAGAAACTGACCTTTCCTATTAGTCTGGACATGAAACTGATCGGTTAATAGAAACCCTAGGATTGGTACCATGTTAGTTAATAACTGTCTTGAAGGCATTTTACCACCATTTCTAAATAACTATTTTAATCTCAATGAATTTGTTCATTGCATGCATGTAATAGCATTATCTAATATCTATTGCCTTAATTGACAATACTACATTTGTAGGATTTATACAACTTTCAAGTTATAATTAGTTTTTGTAACATATTGTACATATATATGAATATGAATATGTGTAATAAATTTATATTTGTAATAAATAATAATTGTAATTTGTTAGGAAACAGGACCCGTCAATACCAGTGTTAGCATTGAACAGGCTATCCTGTATTTTTATTGGTATTATTAATAATGCCTAAACTTTTCCTAATCCCAGAATGTATATAGTACAACTCTCTCGGTTAAGTATTTCAAAATTTGTCTAAAGATTTCTGAACAATCAATGCAGATTATACAAGTTACAACTAACAAATAATAACATGACATGGTTGTTTTATTGAAGATAAAATATTGTTCAGCGTACTGTACATTGTAGCTGACGTGCTGGTGTGTTGAAACTCTGGGAACAAGGTTGATGACAGTATCTGAGACTTGCTGTCATGAGCGAAGACATGGTGAGCAGTTGTAGCACTGCCAAAATAGTGTGTAACAGGTCTCAGACATTCAACGTTTCGAGCGAAAGCCCTTCGTCATTCAAGACAATCAAAGAGTTACTGTAATAAACGATAAAGTAGTGTCTAGTGAAGGCAGTGGCTATTCGTACGGTAGCAGTAAGCTCGGTAGTGTTTTATAATTCAACGAAATGCTAATCCTAATATATACCTAACCACATTACCAACCCTAACCAAAAAACTATGCTGAAAAGGCATATTAATGTATTAAAAATAATGTTTATCGAACTCGACTGGAAATCGCGGGTTGGGAACGAACACCTTGTTTATCTCCTATCTTACAAATATATAGACACGTCTTAAAAGTTAAAATAAAAGGGCCTTCGCTCAACACAAACTCACTCTAACAGTGTACTATCCATGAATACTGAGAATACTAATTTATCACCTCGCCCGGCGCGAAGCGCCGGCCGAAGGCCGAAGGCCTGAGGGCGAGGGTGCTAATATCGACCGGCGTTTAGTCCCTTATCACGTGAGATGCAAGCTAATCCTGATCTCGGAGCGGATTTATAGGTATTAATCCATACCTCGACTAAATCTGTTTGTCGGAATTTTACCAATATGTATATTTTAAACTTACCTGTTTGGTTGGTTGGATAACAGGTGGTCCGATTGGCTCCTGTTTGATTGGTTCCGTGATGCTTGGAATAGGATCAGATTGATTGGTCCTACTGATCCTGATCCGCTTACCAAACTGAGAGATCACTGGTTTGAGATCTCAGCTTCCAAGTATCTCTAAATAATTCCATAATTCTCTGGACGACTTATTGGCGATGTTACCCAACCGGATTCGCTACTTGCGTATATGCGTGTTCAACCATGAGAATTGCGACGTGAGCTCATTTACGTCATGGTCACGTAATTTGCGTATTCAACCATGAGCGTTACAACCTGAGCTCGTTCCCACGAAGGTCGCGTAATTTGCGTGTTCAACCATGAGCGCAACGACCTGAGCTCGTTCAACGATGGTCTTTTCGTGTTCAACCATGAGCGTTGCGACCTGAGCTCGTTCAACGATGGTCACGTAATTTGCGTATTCAACCATGATCGTTGCGACCTGAGCTCGTTCAACGATGATCTTTGCGTGTTCAATCATGAGCGTTGCGACCTGAGCTCGTTCAACGATGATCTTTGCGTGTTCGATCATGAGCGTTGCGACCTGAGCTCGTTCAACGATGATCTTTGCGTGTTCAATCATGATCGTTGCGACCTGAGCTCGTTCAACGATGATCTTTGCGTGTTCGATCATGAGCGTTGCGACCTGAGCTCGTTCAACGATGATCTTTGCGTGTTCAATCATGATCGTTGCGACCTGAGCTCGTTCAACGATGATCTTTGCGTGTTCGATCATGAGCGTTGCGACCTGAGCTCGTTCAACAATGATCTTTGCGTGTTCAATCATGATCGTTGCGACCTGAGCTCGTTCAACGATGATCTTGCGTGTTCGATCATGAGCGTTGCGACCTGAGCTCGTTCAACGATGATCTTTGCGTGTTCGATCATGAGCGTTGCGACCTGAGCTCGTTCAACGATGATCTTTGCGTGTTCAATCATGATCGTTGCGACCTGAGCTCGTTCAACGATGATCTTGCGTGTTCGATCATGAGCGTTGCGACCTGAGCTCTTTTTTGCAATATAAGCGCGTGTGCATGCCAACGAACAAACACTAGCTGCCCACAGATAACATTTTATTTTATTGTTATTATATTCATATCGTAGAATCCCGTGCAGTAGATAAATTCCCGTGCAGTCTGTTGCCCAGGACGCAACCGATTCCTAACGCGTTAGCCTCGACGCTACGTTATCTATAATATTCGATGGAGTTTTGATGTATAGTTGATAGGCATTACTCTCCCATCGTCCGAGTGTCTTAATCAGGTGATCTGGTATTCCATTCTGTGCTGCTGTTGTCGCCGGGAACTATGACCCGAGAAGGTACCCGCCAAACCTGCACGGATAGCGGTTGCTTGCAGCCATTTTGATAAGGTGGGACGCGTTAGGCCACGACCGTCTTGATGGATAAAGAGGGGACCTAGCGTGTTTCCCCGACGATGAAGATAGTCCAACACCGCGCGCACCGCACAAATTGATGATCCAGAGGTAGCTATGCGGAGTGAGAATCCTTTCCGAAATTGATCAGTTTTTGAAGCCTTGATGTTCACCAACATGTACTTTGGGGACTTAGTCCGATCAACCTGTATGTCGTCTACGCTGAGGTGCAGGTCATGGTTATACGATGTGCTTGATGAGATTGTAAATTCGCCAGATCTTAGGAAACCGAAAAAGCCAAGGCAACAGGCCGCCCAAAACATCGAGTCATCGTAGCGTGTCAACAATAATTGCTGTTCCAGTTTTCGAAGTACGGAGATAGTTACGGGACGTCGGTCGCGTTTTTCGCTGCCTTGCATACGTTTGATGCCTCTGAGAACGCGTTCGAGGCGCAGGCGATTGTCTAATGGGTTTGGAAATCCTTGCTCCACATGAAGCGATCGAACACCCGCCATGTAGACTTTGATCGAGTTTGCCTTCATCGAGTCCGCAAGATAAGCAGCGAATAACATAAGTGTCCGTTCGGAGGCAGGACATGGAAAACCAGATAGTGCGAGTTGCTTGGTTTGATAGCAGAATGCGATGAACCGTCGTTGAGCAGTGGTGTAAGTGCGTCTCGTGGATGCGGCTATGCCATTTGCCATGAGGTTCAGGGCGCGTTGTTCGAGTACTTCGATGTCAATCGGGTGAGTAGCTGTGGCGGGATGACTGTTGGTGACGGAGACGCTGTTGGGATCAGGCGGAAAAATTCCTGTAACCAAAATCGAGATAAAGCGTCAGCGATTGCGTTCTTCTTTCCCGGGATATGCACGGCGCTAACTATAAAACTTTATCGGGCAGTAGTAAGAAACAGGAATCGAATTAAATGCTTAATATTTGGGTTCTTAGATGTGCTAGTCCGTATCATTGCCACGACGCTTTCGTTGTCACAACGGAACTGCACGCGTTTTTGTTGCCATTTTGAACCCCATAACGCACACGCCAGTACGATCGGGTGATTATCAGCTGATTTCAAGCCGAAACCGTAGTGTTGAAGGACAAGATAATCAAAGACAGACACAAGTAAAAGGTAAAAGGACTATTATAATTATGTACATTGTGATTGTCACTGACTCACCGGTCTGTGTTGAGCCGGTCTGTGTTGAGCAATTAATTTGCCTTTTCTGCATAGTTTTTTTGGTTAGGGTTAGCAATTTGGTTGGGATTAGGGTTAGGTTTAGGATTTTGGTGATATTTACCTGCATTTCGTTGAATTCTATGAGACTATAGCGTCGTACGGCTACCGTACGAATAGCCATTACCTTCAGTTCAGTGCTTCACTTTATCGTTTATTAAACTTTTTGACTTGACTCGCTAATTTTAATGTAATTTAAATAATTGTACACTGTATTGTGTATTTGCTCCAAGCTCCGAAATCTAATAGAAACATTTTTAAATACTTAACAGAGAGATTTGGGAAAATTTGAAGGTGTGTAATGTTTTGAATTTTCAAAACATATATGTTATATAATATTTTGACAGTTGGAATTAAATCCATGCAGTTTAAAATATACACCATTTGTTCTTTATAATACTGCAGAATAGTAAGTGGTAGTACAAATTTTGGAATTGCATGTGCAGTATGTTTATTATTTGATTAAAATTATAAATACTATATATGCTTGATAATTAGCCTATATATACAGCAGTTTAGGGTGAAAAAACATGCATACTATTGCTGTGTTTATATGACCTGGGCCTGCAGTCCTACAATTTTGTAGCAATAAACAAGCATTACTATGTATAGTTGTCAATGTTAATACTAATTAATAAATACACTGCTGCAGTGAATAAGGGAGAGCTCGGGGGGAAACAGACGATACAGTACATGGATGATTGTCAAGCAAGCTCATATCCTCAGAAAAATTATTCTCTTTCCCAGACAGGGATAACTTTCTGATTTCCAGTGAGGTGCTCTGACCATTGAGCTACCAAGACTCAGCTATGGTGAGTGAACGTTACATTGATGTACTGATTCTATTGATATAACAGCAGTGTATATATTAACACACCCAATCATTAGTCATTACTGAAATATATAGTAACTGCTGTGCATAGGCAGTACATATATCATTAGAACCAGGGCATCATTGTAACCTCTCTCCATCTGAATCTCGATGGCTCGATGGTTAGAGGCCGTCACTGGCAATAAGAAGGTTATAATTTTTTCAACCAGGAATATTATGTTTCTGACGATATGATCTTGACGTCCATGTTTTGTATACTGGCATGTATTCCATATAATATAATCCGTGTTTACAGTTCTCCATCCATTATGGAACATGTTAGACATACAAATTTTTTCATAACGATACGTAGCTGGCCTAGTGGGTCACAACTTATTCTGTCAATGTAAAATACAGTTTATTATTATTATGTTCACATTGGGTATGTTGACACTACTATGTGTGTTAGCTAGATCATTGTCGACAAGCAGACTAGGCATGGCATTCTGAATATAGGTTATAATATATATACAGTATGTGCATTGTGCACGGTGATATAATTTAGATAGTATAGTACACAATGTCATATATATGCTTTGTTACATGGCAATTAATATGGTATCTGCAATTTGCATTGGGCATTATTATTAGTAGTATTATTGTTAATGCATTATTATTATTAGTATTAATAATAATAATAATAATAATAATAATAATAATACAATAATATTTATACAGGATAGCCCTTTCAATGCTAACACTGGTATCAATATATGGGGTCTTGTTTTCTAACAAATTACAGTTGTTATAAATGTACAGTACAATGTTACAAAAGCTAATTTTAACTCAAAAGTTGTATATCCTTCACATATTGTCAATTAAGGCAATAAATAATGGTGCTATAACATGTATGAACAGATTAATTGAAACATGGAAAATAGCTCTTTACTGGTAGATATGATGTTAAAATGCCATGGAATTTCCTAACTAGCATTACACAATGTAACCTGCTTCTAATACAAGAGGTACAAAACTTGGGATTTCTATTAACCAATCAGTTTCAATTCCCGACTTGAGGAAATATCAGTTTCCCTGACATACATAGAGACCTCTGATTATGACCATCAATATTTAGTTATCCATATTCCTGCCAGCTCCACATCACAGTAGCCCAATGTGGGTAGAATTATCAACTTACTGTATATAATCTATCCACACCAACAATTGGAGTAGAATCCCTAATACGTCTTAGTAAATCTAATTTGAATGGACCCCTATACATTTGTACTATATGCATGCAATCCGCAGACATTTGAACGAATTTGATTTTTCAACAGCCTTTGGTGTCTATATACAAAATATTGCATTGATTATTTCGTGAGTCATCAATATTGTGATAAAAGTAATTTCTTTCTTAGTGATTGATGGTAGAAACAGCACTATGCTGTTGCTGCACCCAAAAATTTAAAAATGCCAAAATGCCCGGGTCTTGCAAGAGGCCCGGCCACATCGCCACCGTCAATCACTTGTGATTGGTGTATTCTGCAGACCAATGAAATGTTGCAACCATTATGCGTATTGCGTACCTACCAGTAACACAAAGTACCGGCCGTTCACCTCAACACTTTCTCCAATTCCGCTGGCTAAAAGCATTTATTATACATTCAAAATTCATTATCGTTTCCTATTGGTCAATTCCAGTGAATTATTAATCTCTGGCAGGTGCGACCTCATTTCTGTTGAATACTGTGAATTATTGCACGAAGGTGTCCAAAACAAAAATTATTTAACGCTGATGACGTCACTAGGACCAAGCGTGCAAAAATTACAAATTAAAAAATGCCTGTAGTAGATTTGTTTGTATATTTTTAGTAAGACTATCTTGAACAATGTATAATAATTATTGGATTCGGCTTATGCATGAGATTAAGAGTTATCCAGACCTCGGTCAAAGTTATCTGCTTTGGCAGGTAACATTGACCTCGGTCTGGATAATTCTTGATATCATGATGCTCAACCTCATCCAATAATTGTATATTAAGCTGTACTGTTACTACCATACAATAACATTATAAAGGTATGAGGTGTCTAAAAATATATATTGCAATTAATGGATCATTCATACATCTCATGGAAATTTATGGGAGGGGTACACATGTCAGTCCTGGGGCCCGAGTTTTGCTCTCGCTGGCCTTGATGAATTATCAATAGTGTGAGACAAGTGCTGTAATTTATTTCTTAGTGATTTATGGTAGAAACGGCAGTAAACTTCCCCATTATTCTGTTCAGTGCAGGTGCCAGGTACTGCACCCAAAAAAAGTTTACGCTATTTAGTTTGATGTCCTATGGAAGAATTAAATTCAAACAACACAAAGCTCTCAGAGATAGTGTCCACTGCAAATTTATTCAGTTTTGCAAATAAATGGGCTAATACCTAATTCAAGTAAAGGAACTACAGTACTGTATTACAGTAGTAAATTAGCAACTACGCTATAAAAGTTTAAACAGTATAAGCGGGCGAGGGGTGTTGCGTATAACGTATTTCTAGTTTACCTGTATTCGTGTCCGAGCAAAGTATCCATAGGCATAGATGAATATTTCAAAATAAAACTTGCTTGTCCGTGTACACTACATTCCCAACCTCTTTTTGTTTTGCTTGTTGTTTATCCATAGCAATAAATTGTTTTCAAAACTCGCTCGTTTCAATTTTGCATTATTCACCATGCCAAATTTCCGATACCACGCATTGGCGGTTGATGCATATAAATATACAAAACCCATCACTGTAGACGCAAGCGTTCCCCCCCGTGATAAGGGACTAAACGCCGGTCGATATAGCACCCTCGCCCTCAGGCCTTCGGCCTTCGGCCGGCGCTTCGCGCCGGGCGAGGGGATAAATATTATGTATAGTTTTTATAATATTATGTATGTCTATCATTTGATATATAATTTATAGTTTATATTTCCTGGTTTTCTACAGAGAAAGACAAAGAAAATGGACAACAAAAAGAGGAAAGGGGATTTGAAATGACCAACATCAAAGGTTCATCAAATGAAGGTTATTCCGGTAAAATATTATTAATTGTTTTTTTTTACAAATGATAATTAAGACTTTGCATATACATTTTATTAATAATTGTGTGAACTTAGAGTTGACAGACGATAATGCAGACATAACCAACATTGCAACTGACGCCCTCCATCGTAGCCTAAGTAGCTCAATTGATAAAGCGTCTAATCGCCGATCAGAATGAATTCAACCTACATGTGTCTGCTGACATTTGAGTTACAGAGAAATATGAGATAAGTAAGTTCATTGGATTGTGTCCATTCTCTGTGAGTATATGCCGGAGGTTATAAGAACGAGTGATGAACTAGAAGATAGTTTCGCGCTAATTTGTCAACTGCGGAATGGTGGCAAACATTTTAAACATATTTGGAAATAATAAATTTATTCGAATCATATAGGTTGTAGGCTAGCAATATTTGAAATCGTATTTATTTCACTGTTATATTTACGAATGTTTAGCGGTGTAGACCATGTTTGAGTTAATTGAGACGCGTTTGTTTATGATATAATATGACGAATATGTGCGACGGTAAACATTAATACACGTACTAGGTTGATAAGTTTCGATATGCAATTATTTCGGCTAAATATTAAGAGATTTTGAAATTACCTGGCATGAGTATCACTACTAAATTGAAACGGCATGAACCGACCACTGAAACACAACATATAGCGCCTGGCCAAAATGTTGGTCATTGCAAACACACTGACACTGCCTTCGTTCAAATTCGTATAGTACGTGAAAATTCCGCACATGAAGAAGCTGACTGACATTCATCAGTGTAAACACAATGGCTCTGGTAAACAACAAAAGTAGTTCAATATATCGTGGACCAAATAAAACGCGTTCCAAACTATTTCGGGATTTTCCAATCTTCAATTTTTCAGCAAAATTTGGCAAAAAAAAATAATAAATAAACTGTTCAACTATTACCAAAAGAAAAAGCATTATTTTGCAGACAGTTTTTAATGAAATGAGGAAGTCAGCAAGGACTATATAATTTTAAGGAAAGGTGAAAATATAGAATATCTAAGCGCTCGTTTGCACACTATTATGAAAAATCTAATCTTACATATAATAAATTCGTGACCATGTTAAAAAGCTAAATATATATTTATAAACAACGCAGAAAGGCTGAAATCACATTCAAAATATAGAGGTATCAGAACTTCTGAACCCTCTATAATAAGGCTAAAAACAGCAAAATATCTCTAAAACTCGCACTCGAAATATAGAGGTATCAAAACTTCTGAACCCTCTATAAGACTGAAATCTGCAAAATATCTCTAAGAATCGCACTCGAAATATAGAGGTATCAAAACTTCTGAACCCTCTATATACGACTGAAATCAGCAAAATATCTCTAAAACTCTCACTCGAAATATAGAGGTATCAAAACTTCTGAACCCCTTATAAGACCGAAATCAGCAAAATATCTCTAAAAATCGCACTCGAAATATAGAGGTATCAAAACTTCTGAACCCTCTATAAACTGAAATCAGCAAAATATCTAAAACTCGCACTCGAAATATAGAGGTATCAAAACTTCTGAACCCTCTATAAACTGAAATC
The DNA here is from genome assembly GCA_035772405.1 of Chrysogorgia sp. JL179-B06. Classification (NCBI taxonomy): domain Eukaryota; kingdom Metazoa; phylum Cnidaria; class Anthozoa; order Scleralcyonacea; family Chrysogorgiidae; genus Chrysogorgia; species Chrysogorgia sp. JL179-B06. The sequence continues at coordinate 1,936,157 of JAYKKM010000455.1, read as the reverse complement.
AGCAAAATATCTCTAAAACTCGCACTCGAAATATAGAGGTATCAAAACTTCTGAACCCCCTATAAGACCGAAATCAGCAAAATATCTCTAAAACTCGCACTCGAAATATAGAGGTATCAAAACTTCTGAACCCTCAATAAACTGAAATCAGCAAAATATCTCTAAGAATCGCACTCGAAATATAGAGGTATCAAAACTTCTGAACCCTCTATAAGACTGAAATCAGCAAAATATCTCTAAAACTCGCACTCAAAATATAGAGGTATCAAAACTTCTGAACCCTCTATAAGACTGAAATCAGCAAAATATCTCTAAAACTCGCACTCGAAATATAGAGGTATCAAAACTTCTGAACCCTCTATAAGGGTAAAATCAACACAATATCTCTAAAAATCACACTTAAAATATAGAGGTATCAAAACTTCTGAACCCTCTATAAGACTGAAATCAACAAAATATCTCTAAAACTCACACTCGAAATATAGAGGTATCAAAACTTCTGAACCCTCTATAAGGGTAAAAACAGCAAAATATCTCTAAAACTCGCACTCGAAATATAGAGGTATCAAAACTTCTGAACCCTCTATAAGGGAAAATCAGCACAATATCTCTAAAACTCGCACTCGAAATATAGAGGTCTCAAAACTTCTGAACCCTCAATAAACTGAAATCAGCAAAATATCTGTGAAAATAGAGGTCTCAAAACTTCTGAACCCTCTATAGGACTGAAATCAGCAAAATATGTCTAAAACTCGCACTCGAAATATAGAGGTATCAAAACTTCTGAACCCTCTATAAGACTGAAATCAGCAAAATATGTCTAAAACTCGCACTCGAAATATAGAGGTATCAAAACTTCTGAACCCTCTATAAGACTGAAATCAGCAAAATATCTCTAAAACTCGCACTCGAAATATAGTGGTCTCAAAACTTCTGAACCCTCTATAAGACTGAAATCAGCAAAATATCTCTAAAACTCGCACTCGAAATATAGAGGTATCAAAACTTCTGAACCCTCTATAAGGGTAAAATCAGCAAAATATCTGTGAAAATAGAGGTCTCAAAACTTCTGAACCCTCTATAGGACTGAAATCAGCAAAATATGTCTAAAACTCGCACTCGAAATATAGAGGTATCAAAACTTCTGAACCCTCTATAAGACTGAAATCAGCAAAATATGTCTAAAACTCGCACTCGAAATATAGAGGTATCAAAACTTCTGAACCCTCTATAAGACTGAAATCAGCAAAATATCTCTAAAACTCGCACTCGAAATATAGTGGTCTCAAAACTTCTGAACCCTCTATAAGACTGAAATCAGCAAAATATCTCTAAAACTCTCACTCGAAATATAGAGGTATCAAAACTTCTGAACCCCCTATAAGACCGAAATCAGCAAAATATCTCTAAAAATCGCACTCGAAATATAGAGGTATCAAAACTTCTGAACCCTCTATAAACTGAAATCAGCAAAATATGTCTAAAACTCGCACTCGAAATATAGAGGTATCAAAACTTCTGAACCCTCTATAAGACTGAAATCAGCAAAATATCTCTAAAACTCGCACTCGAAATATAGTGGTCTCAAAACTTCTGAACCCTCTATAAGACTGAAATCAGCAAAATATCTCTAAAACTCTCACTCGAAATATAGAGGTATCAAAACTTCTGAACCCCCTATAAGACCGAAATCAGCAAAATATCTCTAAAAATCGCACTCGAAATATAGAGGTATCAAAACTTCTGAACCCTCTATAAACTGAAATCAGCAAAATATCTAAAACTCGCACTCGAAATATAGAGGTATCAAAACTTCTGAACCCTCTATAAACTGAAATCAGCAAAATATCTCTAAAACTCGCACTCGAAATATAGAGGTATCAAAACTTCTGAACCCCCTATAAGACCGAAATCAGGAAAATATCTCTAAAACTCGCACTCGAAATATAGAGGTATCAAAACTTCTGAACCCTCAATAAACTGAAATCAGCAAAATATCTCTAAGAATCGCACTCGAAATATAGAGGTATCAAAACTTCTGAACCCTCTATAAGACTGAAATCAGCAAAATATCTCTAAAACTCGCACTCAAAATATAGAGGTATCAAAACTTCTGAACCCTCTATAAGACTGAAATCAGCAAAATATCTCTAAAACTCGCACTCGAAATATAGAGGTATCAAAACTTCTGAACCCTCTATAAGGGTAAAATCAACACAATATCTCTAAAAATCACACTTAAAATATAGAGGTATCAAAACTTCTGAACCCTCTATAAGACTGAAATCAACAAAATATCTCTAAAACTCACACTCGAAATATAGAGGTATCAAAACTTCTGAACCCTCTATAAGGGTAAAAACAGCAAAATATCTCTAAAACTCGCACTCGAAATATAGAGGTATCAAAACTTCTGAACCCTCTATAAGGGAAAATCAGCACAATATCTCTAAAACTCGCACTCGAAATATAGAGGTCTCAAAACTTCTGAACCCTCAATAAACTGAAATCAGCAAAATATCTGTGAAAATAGAGGTCTCAAAACTTCTGAACCCTCTATAGGACTGAAATCAGCAAAATATGTCTAAAACTCGCACTCGAAATATAGAGGTATCAAAACTTCTGAACCCTCTATAAGACTGAAATCAGCAAAATATGTCTAAAACTCGCACTCGAAATATAGAGGTATCAAAACTTCTGAACCCTCTATAAGACTGAAATCAGCAAAATATCTCTAAAACTCGCACTCGAAATATAGTGGTCTCAAAACTTCTGAACCCTCTATAAGACTGAAATCAGCCAAATATCTCTAAAACTCGCACTCGAAATATAGAGGTATCAAAACTTCTGAACCCTCTATAAGGGTAAAATCAGCAAAATATCTCTAAAACTCACACTCGAAATATAGAGGTATCAAAACTTCTGAAGCCTCTATAAGACCAAAATCAGCACAATATCTCTAAAAATCACACTCAAAATAATATAGAGGTATCAAAACTTCTGAACCCTCTATAAGACTGAAATCAACAAAATATCTCTAAAACTCACACTCGAAATATAGAGGTATCAAAACTTCTGAACCCTCAATAAACTGAAATCAGCAAAATATCTCTGAAACTTGCACTCAAAATATAGAGGTCTCAAAACTTCTGAACCCTCTAGCTGTATAGGACTGAAATCAGAAAAATATGTCTAAACCTCGCACTCGAAATAGAGGTATCAAAACTTCTGAACCCTCTATTTAAGACTGAAATCAGCAAAATATCTCTAAGAATTGCACTCGAAATATAGATGTATCAAAACTTCTGAACCGTCTATATGACTGAAATCAGCAAAATATCTCTAAGAATCACACTCGAAATATAGAGGTATCAAAACTTCTGAACCCTCTATAAAGCTGAAATCAGCAAAATATCTTTAAGAATTGCACTCAAAATATATAGGATTACCTTAAATTATGTTAAATTATAGTACCAACTGTCAAATTATGGAAAAAGTGTTAATGTCGAATCAAGAAACTAAGGCCTATTTGACAAATAATGAAGCAATAAAGAGACCTGGTATATCCTGGCCTATGCAATCAATATCAATCAATATCAATCAATCATTTTTGTGTCCTTAGCGATGGGTATCGATTATCAATATCAATTGATGAACTAATTTATTTGTTTGTTGCCAAACATCCAACTTTTCAAGAGTTTAACACTCAAACTCAGATCAATACAAATTATAAATCAAACCTTAGTGACTGTATTGTTTGTGCTGCCAATCGATACAATCGGCATTGACAGATTTATTGCAGAAAGGATAACAGCACATACGTTGTAGTGGACAACAAATACGATAGTGGCAAAGTCAAAGATTCGATTGAAGATTTACTATAGTACGTCGATTCCTGATTGATGTTACACAGCATGAATGTTATAAGAGTGTCAAAAATCAATGACAATCAATGGCAATTGATAGTCATCGATTGAGAAATGGACAGATTTTGGTGACTATCGATTGGTCATCGATTGGCAAATCCACAAATATCGATTGATCGATTGGTTTTTCATTGATTGCATAGGCCTGGAGTATAATATATAAACATGATTAAACAATCTTACTTCTTTCTCTGTTCACAATACCAGTGTTTCAGGAACTTCCTACTGTTTTCCTGAAGTTTGTTAGCATTGTCCAACTGAAAGCCACAAAGAATAACAGATTCTTTTGGCAATACATCTGTCCATGGTATGGTTAATCTGCCACGTTTCACCATATGTTCTTCCCATGGTTTTCCATATCCTCCTTTCCAATAATTAATCTTAAATTCATTGTCATACACCTCTTCCACTTTACCAATAACTGGAACCTTCTTACAGTTTGCTATGTTAACTGCAACAAAAGCGCCACAGACGAGTGCATCCAGGAAGTTGTCGTCTTGCTGGACTCCTCGTGAAGCAGGAGGCTGATATTGGCCAGTATAAATCTATTTAATGGAAAAAAGGCCACAAAGTTTATTCTCGAGCCCAGAGCCCATATTGGGTATATTTTAGTCTGCCACGCAGGCTAATTTCGCCCGCTCCGCCAAACGTAACGCCTGCCACGCAGGCCAGGTATATTTGGGTATATTTATTCATTTTCGTCCCCGGGACCTCCAGAGCTTTCTCCATTTTTGGCAAATGGCGATTTTATAGTTGCAGAAAAATTTGCAGGTTTTCGAGTTTTGTCTGAACTATGAATGGATTTATGGAAACTTCTTCTTTCACTGCCAGTGCATTCTCGGCAATTAACTATGTAACGACGAAGAGTCCTTGGCATAATAAACAAGTTGGCAACACTCAACAAGACAACGGTGTATACAATAATAAGGCGATTTAGTTAAGCAAGTAAGTACCATTTATTCGTTTAAATTATACTTGCTGTTTTTAATTAAGCCGATTTAACACTAGGCGACTTTTTTCGCACGAAGCAACGTTCTGTTGACAGCTCAGAGCTGGCAAGACAAAAGGAAAATTTACAGTACTTTGATGAGAAATAAATCATCTAGTGTTTCCACTTTTGAGCCTGATTTTGGGTACTACCCACAACAACTGACCTGTAGTGAACTGCCAGCCAATTAAACGAAGTCTCGGTTCGTTTTAATTAGATGTAATCACTTGCTACGGGCTAGTTTTTGTGAGTAGTGAAATCAGACCTTACTCCTTAGCCTCATCATCGCAGAAACTAGCCTGGCAAGCCTTCGACATCCTGGTAGAGTCATTGTGAGTTCTTGCATCTCATTCTTTTTTTCATTAGATGCTAGTACTCACAGTGGATGTCATAGTTTTTGGTGTATTTATATAATGTGTGGCTTTAAATTGGCCTAAACCAGATGGCAACCTGTTGTAAAAACTGATGTTTACCTCTTCAAGAACTGCAATTTCCTTCTCGCGATATTGCAAATTAACTGTTGGTGTTGGTTGGGTGATAATTTCTACTGCTGGTCTTTGTAGTTCATTCTTCAGCTTGTAAAGAAGACTGTCCACGTCTGCTTGGGTGCCAGTGATGTTCTTGTCAACTCCATCCATGAATGCTTCCCACCATTCTTTCGCACTTGCAGGCATACTGTCAAACCACTTAGGCAAATCATTAATTAATTTTGGCAAATCTGCTTTGGTAAAGTCTGGTTGTAGTACCTTTGGAAAGTTCTCTGGAGTGGACTATAATAGGAATATAATTATATTATTAATGACTATGTCAATGAACCTGAGTGGAAATATTTTCCCTATATCACCTATATATAGGGAAAATATTGTCAATATATACCTTCAACAGTGTTACAGGGCCCTTCCATGGCTCGCCGCTCCATTTCCTATACCACATAACTGCTTTGCCAGCTTCATTTCTGACAAACTTGAAGCAATGTGGCTTGACATGTTGGTGAATATCATGGCTGTGAGGTATTATCCATTCCTTAAAATCATACATCTTCTCGGCTCTAATAGACTCTGGTCTTGGCTTGTCTGTACATTCCTCAAAAGATTCTCGAAGATCTGAAATAAACAGTAACAGTACTGCAGTTTTAATTAAAAGTTTCTTTTTAACTCAGCAATCTTACATGTAGGTTTGTAGCAACAGAATATATTATTATGACCAAAGCCTTTGTCTAGCATTACACCAGACAGTGTTTCTTTCAGAAAATAGTTATAATAGGGAGGGCTAAAACAGCACTGTACATCAAAACATTTTAAGGAAGGTCCAAAAGAAATCCTAAGCAACAACTACCAACTCTACAACATCTATATAATGACAAATTCATGACATATTGAAACCATGATAGTACAAGAGGGAGATGTCAGTTAATTCACTTGTAAATACAGCCTCGCTACTCCATCCACTCTCGATGCAGTTCTACAGTTTTTTTGAAAATTTATTCTTTCAGTACACCTCCAACCCCCACTGCCAATATCATTCAACATCACTTACCATCAAAAGTATAAATATCTTGTAATCGGAGACACTTTGAGAAGAGACCAAATAAGGCATCAATATCTTCGTGTGTATGGCCGACAGGCAAGAAGTTTCCCTTAATCTAATAATGATAATACAATAAGAGAGACTGAAATTAATACACTTGTGAAACTCTTCATGAAAAGATAGAAAAACAGATGATAGTGAAAAGGATTAGGTTCTCAGAAATAGAAGGCCTAAGTGTCTACTGTAGGTTGAACCTGATGCAAATGTGAGAACGAGTTTGGGAGGCATTGTATGAGTCTGAGGTTGTGGATTAAGGGCTTACACACTCTTTGAGAGTTTTTGCAAAATCTCTGACTGTTTGCATAAGGTTATGCAAACAATGCAACAAATTTATTTTGCAAAATAACTTGAACAAGGGAGATAAAAATAAAGTTAACATGGAAATAGCATTCCTTAGTAATGTATGTTTAAAGAGTTAATTACTGAGAATGAGGGATGTATGCTATATACAACCCCGAGGACGCGTAGTGTCTGAGGGCTGCATATCGCGTGCATCCGGGCATTCGAGGTAATTAACTGACTTATTAGATGATTGAGGAGGTTTTCTAACAAAGTTTTGTCCTTTTTTCCATCTTGGACAAAATCATGTAACAATCAATAATAATGTATTCAATAGATAGTGAACCTTGTCGAAGATAGACCATTCCACCAACAGAGACAATAATGAGAACACATATCTGTTCTTGTTTTCACGCCAACAGTTGTCAAGTTGAAGATTTAAAACTGGTGGTAAACCAAAGCGGCTGTTAACCAGCTCAAGCACCAAAATAATGATATTGATAGTAAGGTTACTATCGTGTTTAAATTGAAATAAATCGAAAACTCCAAAGTGTGCTTTTCCCATTGGACACAATCCACTGTGGACAATTGTCCCGACTAAGTGGGTCCTCAACTTCTGGAGATTTGCAGTTGATTTGCAACAAATGATCTCAGCGTACTTTTGCTGTCTTCCTGAACGTGATCGATTGTGACGTAAATGCCACAACCAAACAACATTTCGATAAGATTTATGGTGAAGGAAAATTTTGAGTGTTGGAATACATACATTTTAAGACCAAACCGGGACCAGTTGCGAAAAATGCAACTTCAAGGCCTTCCGGCTGGAATTGAACCTGCGACCCTGCGATACTAGTGCAGTGCTCTGACCACTGAGCTACGGAAGAGAATCTTATCCCGGCATTACCACCACCATATACACAGAACTCGTGACTAGGCTCTCGGCAACGGCTTTCGTAGCTCAGTGGTCAGAGCGCTGCACTAGCATCGCAGGGTCGCGGGTTCAATTCCAGCCGGAAGGCCTTGAAGTTGCATTTTTGCAACTGGTCCCGGTTTGGTCTTAAAATGTATGTATTCCAACACTCGAAATTTCCCTTCACCATAAATCCTTTCAACATGTACTTTGATCGAGTGAAATGCCAAATATTACCTATAATATTTCGATAACTAAGACAAGTGTTTGCTTTTTCAGACACAAAAATGTGTTGTCTATTTGAGCTTGACAACTGTTCATTTATCGCTTATAACTAGAAATTACTATCGCAAAGAAGTGCTGCCTGAAAGGACATATTGGAAACTTAGCATTTGCCGATAGTGTTGGGGAAATAGAGAACATTTTAGCCCATGTACAGCCTGTGAATTACAGGCTAGTTACACACGGGCTAGATAACATATTGTGGGTCCAGGATTTTCTTCAACATCATTTACCATTCTGAACACAGTGGAACATACATGATATTTATAACATGACATTTGAGTCATGAACGACACTATTACTTGACTTAAACTTTGACATTGTTCTGTTAATCTCTTTGTTGGCAAATATAAAAATACAATGAGGAAACATATTCGTACCAATATTAATACCATAATCGTTAATATTACCAGTTGAAAACTTCACAAAAGTTTATTTTTATTTATTTTATTTATTTATTTCGTTTCGCCACAAATATTGGAATGTTTAGTGATTAAGATTAATATAAGAATAAGTAATTTGCTAAGGTTATTTTAAAGTATAGTACATGTGGCAGGGTCCCGAAGTGAGTTGGGAGGAAAAGGAATTAGTAAATTAGGTCCGCGCGTGGGCGGGACGCCCTGTCCTGTGAGTTCTCGCGCGGAAGTAATTTTATTAAGAGCTCAAAAGACAAAGGAATCCCGCTCCGCGCACAAAATTCAAAAAATTGTTAACTACAGCAAGAGGCCCCACTCGTGAGACTACTATGGTGTGGTGTTGAATTGCACCAATTTGGACTCGATATTCCTCAATTGTCACTACCATTTAGGCAAAATGTTCCATCAAGGTCTTTATGTTGTCGGCAGTCAACAGACACAAATAATACCTTAGTTTGTATTGTTTTTAGCGAGCACAATATACCTCTTTCATATAAAGGCTACATTTTAATATTATTATTTTGTGTGATTATAAATTATAAATTATGAAAGAGGTCTACCGTCTATGCCTATGGCATCGTTTAGCTTTTTGACGAGCACAATGGCTTCTTTGATTTGAGTTGCGTGATACCCATACGCAGATAATGTCTGACAGGAATACTGATCAGCACACACACAATGGCTCCCGTGAGACATGAACTCACACCAATATACACCTAAAATAGAAGGAAAACTATATTAAGCCCAGTGGCAAGAATTGCAGATACCTCACAGTCACTCATCCATATTTCCGTTTGGTGAGCGTTTAACAAGAAATACTAAGTACCGGGGCAGATACAGGATTTTTTCAAGGGGGTACGTGACTTCAACACATTCTCTAGTTATGGAATGAGGCATTTTGAACAGCCAGAGAGCCTTGCATGCTTACATGCAGGCAAGCAACACTTGTTACTTCTGGTGTACGTTCGTGGCGAACATTAACTGCAACGATCTATATCCAGATACTTTTGATATTTTCAAGATCTAGAATCACATTTTCAGCCATGTTTGCGTGACATAGCCCTTTAATAAGCCAATCACTCAGTTAAATCATACACTATTTATAAGGCCCAAGGCATGAAGGCAAGATATAGATTCAAAACAATTCAAAACAAGAAATCAGAACATGGAATAATATAGAAATAACTTAACCTCTGCTCATGATATTGAAATTCAAGTAGTTTCCGAATTCAGGGGTATCAATTATAATGTATCAGTTGGGACAGGGAAATGGAGCGACTAGTAACCCCAGGCACCCCCCGGTATCCGCCCCTGAAGTACACATAAATATCTTAATCGTCTATCCTTGACAAGAGATTACTTTCTTACTGAAATAAGGTTGAAAAGGCAGAACAGCGTTGACATGTTCCGAAAGGTAGGAACTTTAATACACGTGATAAAACGTCATAAAACTGAACTAATAAATATCTCGAAATTTCGTTGACTATACATAAGTCCGCGAAGAGATCTGGGCACGAGGAAACAGAAACCCAGGTCAAGATTAGTACGGCAGCAATAAATTATGATAACAATAATCACAAATATAAATTGATTATGGAAATAATAGAATTACGGATAACGACAACGCTAACGAATGTTATAATGGTAGATTATATAGAGAAAATACATGGATGCTGCTAGCGCAGCCAAACAAGTGAGATATTTAGTTCAACATAAGAAACTAATTCCATATTTTCAAGCATCCATGTATTTGTTAATATACACTTCTGTATAGTGAATGTGGGAGAGCTTCAAGTTGACAGACGATACATGGATGAACGTCAATCTCATTTCCTCAGAAAAGTTACAGGTTCAGATTCGACTTAATTAAGTCGCGCGACAGGAATCGAACCTGTAACCTTTCGATTGCCGGTGAGACGCTCTAACCATTGAGCAACCGATACTCAGATCTAGAACGTAGGTTACAATGATGTACTGGTACGATTGATATATAGTATTGTACTGCCTTTATGCGGCAGTCACTATACATCAGTAATGCTTGGATGTGTTAATATAGTGGAACCTCGATTTAACGAACCTCTATATATCGAAGTCTTCGATATAACGAACGATATTCTTCAGCCCTGCAAAATTACAAGCAAAATGTATGTAACAGAACCTCGACATAACGAACCTTGATATAACGAAATCCTCGTTATAACGAACACAATCCGGCAGCCCAATTTTCTAGCATCTAGTCAGTAGTAGTATTCTGTTGTTTAAGTTTTGTTATATTTAGAGACTGAAACTCGCATCCTGAGAAACTCTTGATTATCATTGATAGATGTGTATCTAAGTATGTGCCATACGGAAAAGGTATAACCTGTACAGTTTTCCAGTGCCATAGGTATATGTGCAATGTACTGTAACTTCGTATAGACATTAAAGCACAAATGTTGTTCGTTCAGATCTGGAAATGCTGGGTAGTGCGACATAACACCGTTAAAAAACAATTATTAACTATACCTCGATATAACGAACATTTTGGTCGTTTTCCGCAATTTCGTTATAACGAGGTTTTCGATTTAACGAACCCTGATTATAACGAACCAATTTTCAAGTCCCCTGGCACACTGCTGTGGTGAATGTGAAAGAGTATGAGTAGACAGACGATAATTTTCTGATGAAACGGACTTTACGATCGTCCATGTATCCTCCGTTGAACGATCCAAGTATTTATATGTTTATTACACTCTTTTTTATAAGAATATATTTTATAAGAATATCGAGGCTCAAATTGGCGAAATTTTAAGAATATGTTAAGAATATACCCAAGGCTGAGATTTTGTTAAGAACATGCTTTTGCGTGTTGAAAATAAAAATCAATAAAATCGCATAATGTTTTTTTAAAAATGGACTTATTTAACCTTAAAAGTATGGTAAATTATTTCCTTTTTCTAACAAAACCAGCTATCAGTTAATCACATCTATACATATGATCACATACTAATAATTTAAAGCTTATATAGCGCCTATACATGAAGATCTAGGCGCTTTACATTACAACGAAACAAACGTGACATGACAAGACCGAGGTAGACCTTGAGCTTACAAATGGCGCACATCGGCAGCCGCTATTAGTCCATACCCCTTTTTTTAATGGTCTGTACATGCATCTAGGGTGTGTTGATTTTTAGTAGAGGGAGGGAAACCGGAGTACCCGGAGAAAAACCCTCGAAGCACAGGTGAGATCAACTACGACAACTCTATTCACATTAGTCCCAAGTTTGAGAAGCAACGCGGGGCTGTACCCAGATGGTCACCCATCCAGCCACTAACCCCGCCCGACCGACTTAACTTGAAGCTAGAGGTGAAAGGCAACGCGCTAATCGCATATGCCCACCCGTGCTCGTCACATCCGTTGTAATTAACTGAAATACTATACTCTGTAATTTACGAATATTCACAAGAATAATTTCAGCCTAAAATCGGCAGGAAAATAAGAATATCCAGCCTGGGCATGAAAAACACTATTTTTATAAAAAAAGAGTTTATATAAAAAATACTCAAATAGTCCTATTTAACAACAAACATTGATTAGCGGAGTCACAATAATCGAGCACATGTGAGATTATCACGAATAATTCACATGTGTTTGATTATCGAATTTATCAGTCGTAGAAATGAATATAAAACACTGCTTTTATATATTAATAAATCATCCACAAAACGATCCAAGTATTTATATGTTTATTATATCAAAAATACTCCAATAGTCCTATTTAACAACAAACGTACATTGATTAGAGGTGTCACAATAATCGAGCACATGTGAGAATATCACGAATAATTCACATGTGAAATAAAACTTTAAAATCAAATGATGCCAAAAGCTACTGTGTAAAAATCTATTTATAATAAGGTTAAGCTTTCGTCGTGCTACGACATCATCAGAACGACGAGGAATTGGATAATTACAATATATATACTAAGGGTTATGGTAAAATATGTAAAACATTGGGTATATAATGCAAATACATCTAAAACTATTATGTGATAAACAAAAGGATAACAACTAAAAAGATGTGGGCATATATTAAGCTAAAATAATAAATCAACAAGTTCGTTGCATTCTTCTTTACTGTTTATTTTAGGCTTCTTTTAAGCGTAGGTTAACCTGATCACCGTCTCTGATTAAAATCTTGACGGAGATCTCATCGCTGTCATGGTTAGTTATTTTAGCTTAATATATGCCCACATCTTTTTAGTTTTTTTCTTTTCATTATCACACAATAGTTTTAGATATATTTTCATTTTATACCCAATGTTTTACATATTTTACCATAACCCTTCGTATATATATTGTAATTATCCAATTCCTCGTCGTTCTGATGATGTCGTAGCACGACAAAAGCTTAACCATGTTATAATATATTTTTACACACTAGCTTTTGGCCTCATTTGATTTTAAAGTTTTATTTCACTCAACATACTACTGAAGGACAAATTCATCCGTTTAAATTCACATGTGTTTGATTATCGAATTTATTAGTCGTATAAATGAATATAAATCACTGCTTTTTATATAATAAATGCATTTATTTACTGTAGCTTGTAATTAATAAATAATTGTATCGATATATATGCAATTTTTTAACCAATTTCGAGGTGTTTTCGAATCAGATAATGATATAGCCTCTCAAACTAACCAGAATTTTAAGAGTTTACAAACCATATGTTTTCCTCATGAATTGTTAATAATTTGGGAACTCAATATACAACACGCTCTGCAGTTGCCAATGATCAGAGCGTGTGTTGTTACCGACTTGTTTTATAATTTACTATAAATTAGATAAATAACCTTATTACTCTGACTACTGTTGTAGCACGTGTCTTAAATTAGGCTCATTATTATTTTTTTATTATTATTATTTTTTATTATTACAATTTTGAAAAATTGCGCAATAATATTTCCCGTCAGGCTTTTGCAAACCGTGAGGCATGTTGTAGGTTAATAGCCGAGTTCTTTCTTTTCAACATGAGCTTTGCTTTTGGTCGAGTTGTTCTCTGACTCTGTTGGTAGATTTTGAAAGTAACTGTCTTAATCACCAATATGGCTGAGAAATGCATCCTTTTCCGATTTGTGATCAACAATTATATACATGGCGTGCGCGGTCCGGGGAACATGGATGGTGGAAATATCGCAGTGGGGTTAGGATGAAACTCGAGGGCCTTCTGAACATCGAACTCCTGAACGTCGAACTTTTCATGTGTCGAGCTCAATGTAAATTAGGAAACTCTTTTGTTTAAGTTCATTTGCATTGAGTTCGACTCATGAAATGTTCGACGTTTGACCTAGGCCAAGAAGTGCTTTGTGTGACTGATTTTTTGCAGTTACGGCCGCGATCACAGCGCGTGTAATTTGGCATATTTATCATCTCAATTATCATTGATAATTCATGAGTAAACACAAAGGAAATCAGTACCATGTCGAATATGTTTCAAAAGTTCACTACAATTTAAATACTCATGTAACAACGGTTAAACTGTAGTTAAGAGACAACTACGCCCAGTTTAGCTGAACAATGTTAACTAGGAATCTTCTGATAACGGCATGTTGTAAAACATGGACTGATAAAACATGGACTGATAAAACATGGACTGATAAAACATGGACTGGTAAAACATGGACTGATAAAACATGGACTGGTAAAACATGGACTGATAAAACATGGACTAATAAAACATGGACTGGTAAAACATGGAGGGTTAGGAATTAGGATGAGATGTCTACATTAACAAAAAACAATAACTAACCCAAAAACAACAAAGATCCTAACCCTCCATCTTTACCAGTCCATGTTTTATCAATCCATGTTTTATCAGTCCATGTTTTACCAGTCCATGTTTTATCATTCCATTTTTTATCAGTTCAGTCCAGTCCAGTCCATGTTTTATCAGTCCATGTTTTACAAAATACCCTGATAACTGACAAATTTGGAACAAAAGGGATGTATACAGTATGCCACGCTACCAGCCCAAAAGTAACCCGAGGTAACGCTTAGCGGGCGTCTTGTTAAATAAAGAACATTACATTCATTAATTTTGTAGCTCCATATTTATTTAAAGTTGTAGATGCTTGGATTCATTCCATTGTCTTTCTAATATTCTATAACTTGGCTTTTTTCTCACTTAGAAGATCCTGAAGAGGAGGAAGAGAAAGCTGTCTGATCCTTTACAAACATTATACTTTACTTGTTATTGCTAATTTAAAATATTTACTCTTAGTTTATTTATAGAAAAGAGTTTTGTGTTGTATGCATAGACTGTTTGTATTGAACAAAGAGTTAAACAACACAACCATCCCAATATTACGACGACTGGTGAACAAATTATTTGCGCGGCATTGACCTTGCATAAAGTAGTGGAAACGAACGAAGGCTAACGTAAGGAAACGCAAACTAGATTAATATGGCTCCCTATAGTTTCTATATTTGCATCTTATGAAGTAGTACCTAATATAAGTTGACTTACAACTTAGGAAAATTGATAGACAAACGCTTAATAGCCATATTAACGCAATGGAAAACCGAGGATCACAACTTGATGAATCCCTGCGTTACTTGATGAAAGACATTTTAAGACAACGCGCAGTATAGTTTATC
This sequence comes from Chrysogorgia sp. JL179-B06, assembly GCA_035772405.1. NCBI lineage: Eukaryota > Metazoa > Cnidaria > Anthozoa > Scleralcyonacea > Chrysogorgiidae > Chrysogorgia > Chrysogorgia sp. JL179-B06. The sequence goes on along the minus strand of JAYKKM010000455.1, from coordinate 1,921,125 downwards.
ACAATACAACAACACAACGTAAAGTAATCCAACGATATTAAACAGAAGGAAACGAAAAGTAGGTGAACACAAGACAACGCAGAACAACGTAACATATATCAGCTTTACTCAATGATACTCCTATCATATATTAGTACAGTTAATTAACGTAACTCAACGTACATAAGGCAACAAACGGCAACGCAACAAATGACTACTTGACCATTTGACAAAACGCAACCCAACGTAGACACATACAGGACCGACATCGTAAGACCTATTCTGGAAAATGCAATACAGTAATTGAGAGCTGCAAAACACAGCAATTGATAGTCAGGAACGGGCGCGACAATCCGTCGTGCACTGCCATGCGACAAAATTTATCCAAATTGTTTTTCGATGTCGAAAATCAAATTGACAACACGTATCAAGATCTTATCAGTCTATGCAAAAGACACATATCTCTTTCTAGTATTGAATATATTATGCATGCTGCTTTGCAGTGGTGACTTTGCCACTTTGTTCTTTGACTATTATTAAAATAATAACTTGCTTATTATATAGAATATAAACTTGCTTATTGCATTAAATATGCTGCTTTACAGTGGTGACTTTGTCACTTTGTTCTTTGACTATTATTAAAATAATAACTTGCTTATTATATAGAATATAAACTTGCTTATAGCATTAAATATGCTGCTTTACAGTGGTGACTTTGCCACTTTGTTCTTTGACTATTATTAAAATAATAACTTGCTTATTATATAGAACAAGACGCCCGCTAGGCGTTAACTCGGGCTACTTTAGGCTCGCCTGTGCAAGCTAGGGCAGGCTATACTTTAACTCTTTGGCATATTGAAGACTATGGTGTAACAAGCTAAACAGCTTGAAGAAACATTATTTCTTCCCAAAACCAACATTTTGAACCAGAAACATATTTATAATTTTAGTGCATTTATAATTTGAGCATGCTCACCTCATTTAGGGACCGGTCATTATTTATGGATCGATATACTGGGTTTGGTAAAATTCACCCTGGGTCATGAAATATTTTGCCCTCATTTCTACGGGCTATGACATTTTTTTGTTCATCAAGTGTAACACACAATATACATTAAAAAGTGTATAATAAAAAAGTGTAAAACACAATAAGATGAGCACAAGCACACATAAAAACAAAGAAGTGTTTGTGTTTTTAGTGAGACAGAAAAAACAAAACCATAAATTTTCTTCTTACATTCGTTATGTTCATGTGTGAAACAGCATTTTAAAAGTTCTGAAAAGGTCTCATCAGTGTGGAAATGCACCAGTCATGCAACTTTCAAAACAACATGCATATATATTTCATCGGATGTGCCCATGATCTCACAAGGATCAACCTTATTAAATTCACTAATTATGCTTGTTTGGACAGGCTTCAAAAATTTTATTCCCGGATAGTGGGTCGAGAAAATATTTGAATTAATAGCTCTCTCTCTCCAACCCAGTAAACCCTATAAATAATTACCATGGTCCTGAATTAGTATTGGATAATTGACAAATTACTGTGATGACATGGTTACTACCGAGCCAGCTTGCCTCCATGTAATCAAGGACAAAAATCACTTTTAAAGGTGTGTACAATTATGTGTCTGGCTGTGCAGATCAATTAACATGCAGTTGGCAAACAACAACAATTTGTGTTGGGTGAGGGACAATGAAAATACATGGCTGCACAAGATGTCACTGGAAAACCAGCGAACAATAACAAACACTTCATCGATTGGCCGGAATTGATCTGGATTGGATTTGGTCTGGGTGTCAGATACGAGATGTTCATTTGTATTAAGCATCTGCATTCGATATGAACAGTCGATACATAGCTATAGGTCAACCGTGTATTTAATTCATTTTGCCAACTCAACAATGACGACAGTTCAATCAAAACCAAAGCTATGTGTCTAAATATTTACAAAATGTGTGAATAGACAATCATTTACCAAGCCAATATATTAAATAACTTACAACAAGAGTATCTGACTTTGAGTCATTTATCATCAATATAAACTTCTAAAGATAACTGGGAACTTTTTGCATTGTGAAATACTGAAACAGAGTTGTTTGATGATACTAAATATACAAACTATAAACTGTTGAATCGCATAACGGTTAATGATCACATCGACTTTATTTTGGATGATATTTGCAACAACAAAACACAATAAACAATACAAGCAAAAATAAAACAAATGACAAATATTACAGTTATCTCAATACATTTAACGTATTTCAATTACCGTCTGATTTCAATACAGCATTCATATAACCTATCAAGTCGGCTTCATCAACGACAACGTTCTTCGTGCTTCTTTTTCTTCGATTATCGTGGAAATTGCATGTAGCTTGCTTGTTTGAGAGATTGATTTCGAGTTTGCACTGGGCTGTGACGAAAAAGCTGTTGGGATCTATGATGCAACAAGATACTTTCCAGCCACATAACTTCGAAAACTTCCAAGCAATCGCTGGCAAAAACACTTCGCTTAATATAGTCACGAAAAAGTTGTCGGGAAGATGCCTCAGTGCGCGTACAAGGATTGAGACGCCTGGGTATGAGGCAGTGCCTCAGTTTCGCAAAGCCTGTTGGGTCCATAACTCGACCAAAAAAATATGACCAAAAAAACTACTACTAACACTGGAACCTAAACTCGGCTAAAGCCCGAGTAATAATAACTTGCTTATAACATTAAATATGCTGCTTTACAGTGGTGATTTTGCCACTTTGTTCTTTGACTATTATTAAAATAATAACTTGCTTATGTCTGGTTTTTGATGTAAAATTAGATTCAAATGCTGCTCTTGCCAATACAAGACAGACATGTTGTGCCGTTCATATATCATACCATCAGCCCACTCTTTTCCTTAAATGCAAATTTACTATATCAGTCATTTTGAACTTCGATTAAATAACTGTTCTCACAAGAGTATTTGGTTCAAAATCACACGACGAAGCCGAAAAACCCGCACATAAACAGTTCAATATTGAACAATCAAAACTGTAACTTGACCCTAATACAAAACTAACCCTAGCCCTAACCTAAATCCTATTCTCCGTGGGTATATCATAGATAAACAGCTTCGTTCATCAATTTCGATCAACTCGACGGCATTTTGATTTTATTCACCCGAGACTACTTCGAGCTCAAACTCTAAGTTTGCTATATCGCGGGCTCAAAGGTGAACATGAAATATTTAATATGTTCAGTGTAGTCATAATTTAATTCAATTATCATCCCTTGAGTTACTGTAGCTCTATTCACGAAAATACCGATAAAGGCAGATGTGCCTAATTGACACTATTATGTGCCTAATTGACACTACTACTAAGAAAGCAATCAGTTGTAAACACAATTAGTAAGTTTTACAAGCCGAATTTTTTAGATTGCTATTATTTCTGTTACGCAAGCGAAATGATGAAGATCTCCTAATATAACAATAATATATAATATGTATTGTTATATAGTTAGTGTCAAAGTTCAATTTTTCTGTTTTCCGATTGCACAAAAGCGTATCACGTGCAGCTCCGCAAAACGTCGTGTTTACTGCATTGCCCTGGCAACGAGGCAACCGGTCCACAATAGAATGGGTGCAGTGCGCATGCGCGTCAACCGTGAAGTTTACGGGGTTCCATTTATCTAGTTTTGGTTTCAAAGTTCACTCCAATAACCGGCGAATTATTCATACTTTGACACTAATATACTATATAACAAAACACTTATTTACTGATAAATATGTAATATAATAAGTGATAAATATGTAATAAGTGATAAATATGTAATATGTAATACATAATATGTAATATATAATATATAATATATTGTCAAATACATATATGGAAAAAGTGACTGCCCCAACCGCGAAACGAACCCTGGATAACGAATCAACGTTTCGGCGCTCCACCATCACCACCATCATTATCACCATCATTATCATCACCAGCACTATCATCACAACGCCACCATCATCACCATCTTTATCATCACCACCATCATCACCGTCATCATCACCAGCACTATCAGCATCATTATCATCGTCATCACCATCATTATCACCATAATTATTATCATCACCACCATCATCGCCATCATCACCACCATCATCACCTGCACCATCAGCATCATTATCATCGTCACCACCATCATTACCACCATCATCACCTGCACTATCAGCATCATTATCATCGTCACCACCATCGCCACAATCATTATCACCATCATTATCATCGTCACCTTCATCATCACCATCATTATCATCGTCACCACCATCGCCACAATCATTATCACCATCATTATCATCATCACTACCATCATCACCATCATCATCACCTGCACTATATCAGCATCATTATCATACTTATTTCGCACTTATTTCGCACCTATTTCGCACTTATTTCGCACTTATTTCGCACTTATTTCGCACATATTTCGCACTTATTTCGCACTTATTTCGCACTTATTTCGCACTTATTTCGCACCTATTTCGCACCTATTTCGCACCTACTTCGCATTGATTGCGCACCTATTTCGCAGCTAATTCGCACCTATTTCGCGCTTATTTTGCACCTATTTCGCACCTATTTCACACCTATTCCGCACTTATTTCGCACCTATTTCGCACTTATTTCGCACTTATTTCGCACTTATTTCGCACATATTTCGCATATTTCGCACTTATTTCGCACCTATTTCGCACCTATTTCGCACCTATTTCGCATTGATTGCGCACCTATTTCGCAGCTAATTCGCACTTATTTCGCGCTTATTTCGCACCTATTTCGCACCTATTCCGCACCTATTTCACACCTATTTCGCACCTATTTCGCACCTATTTCGCACCTATTTCGCACCTATTTCGTACCTATTTCGCACCTAATTCGCACCTATTTCGCACCTATTTCGCACTTATTTCGCACCTATTTAGCAACTATTTCGCACCTATTCCGCACCTATTTCGCATTTTTCACACCTAATTTGACAACGTATTTCGCACGTATTTCGCACGTATTTCGCACATATTTCACACCTATTTCACACCTAATTCGCACTATTCCGCACCTATTTTGCACCTATTTAGCAACTATTTCGCACCTATTTCGCACCTATTTTCGCATATTTCACACCTAATTCTCACGTATTTCGCATGTATTTCGCACGTATTTCACACGTATTTCGCACATATTTCACACCTATTTCACACCTAATTCGCACGTATTTCGGACGTATTTCACACGTATTTCGGACATATTTCACACCTAATTCGCACCTATTTCGCACCTATTTCGCACTTATTGCGCACCTATTTAGCACCTATTTAGCAACTATTTCGCACCTATTCCGCACCTATTTAGCACCTATTTAGCAACTATTTCGCACCTATTTCGCGCCTATTTCGCACCTATTTCGCATTTTTCACACCTAATTTGACAACGTATTTGCACGTATTTCGCACGTATTTCGCACATATTTCACACCTATTTCACACCTAATTGGCACTATTCCGCACCTATTTTGCACCTATTTAGCAACTATTTCGCGCTTATTTCGCACCTATTTCGCACTTATTGCGCACCTATTTAGCACCTATTTAGCACCTATTTCGCGCCTATTTCGCACCTATTTCGCACCTATTTTGCACCTATTTCGCACTTATTTCGCACTTATTTCGTATTGATTTCGCATGCATCTATTTCGTACTTATTTCGCACCTATTTCGCACCTATTTCGCACCAATTTCGCACCAATTTCGCAGATATTTCGGATCTGTTTCGCACCTATTTCGCACTTATTGCGCACTTACTGCGCACTTATTGCGCACTTATTGCGCACTTATTGCGCACTTATTGCGCGCCTATTTCGCACCTATTTCGCACCTATTTCGCAACTATTTCGCGACTATTTCGCACCTATTTCGCACCTATTTCGCACCTATTTCGCAGAATATTTTTACGAATTGTCTCTTATTTTTTCCCGCATCCCTTTGTAGTACATTGTATAAAACCTAAATTTTCACCAACTTTCGTGTCTACGGCCATTTCAATGGAAAATCACCGGTTCCCGTCAGATCACCGAAGTTAATTAAGGTGCAATCCAGTCCGTTCTACACATATGTGTGATATTTCCCATATGTCAACAAACTTTAATGGAATATATAGATTTGCGACAGTTCGAAAGCGAGTATTCGTCAAAGATGGCGAAGGCACGAGTGGTAGTTTGATATATTATCCACATTTAGGAACAGAACAGCTTCTTATAACACGCTTTTTAGGCGCAAAAGCTCAAGCTCAATATTTATAGAGTGCAATGTAAACAAACGATGTAAACAGAAACGTGGACATGCGCAGAATGGACCATGGCCGTAACAGGCCTGGGGGCCCCCATAATTTGCTCTGGCGATTTATTGCCAGTTTAGATCTGTTTAAACTTGCTGGAAATTACTCACAGGAAATCCTATTTCAGACATCGTAATTTCAAAAAATTTCCGAGCGGTATACCCTCGGAACCCCCAGCTGTCCAGTCCATTACTGGGCCCACTGAATGAAATTAACATCTCTGCCAACAAGCGAATAAATAAAAAATAAATGAATAAATACATTTGGGGGTGCATGATCCAGCTTTGCCGACAATTTTGGCGTGGCATGGGCGTGTGGTGGGCGTGTTCATGATGATTTCAATATTAATTCATTAAATAGTTGAAATTATGATCTGATCGATCAACACCAGGGCTGTAAATTTGTTGTGAGAGGTTGGGGGATGATCTCGAGCGCTGTCCCTCTGGAAAATTTTGAAATATAGAATCCCGCAACTGTTATTTCCTGCATTCCGAGCCGTGATTTTCAGTCAGTTCAGAAGTTTATAAAATTTCATTTTTGGGATTGTCTTTTTTATGTTGACAGCATACGTACAGCATTTTGGGGGAGATTTTAAAGAGTTTTTTTTGTCAAGCATTCAAGCATGTTAGCATGAAGTACTGTATAATAACGTGAAGAGAACGTGAAGAACGTCTAATACTATATCATATAATTACAGTCGTAGTCCAGGTAGCCTTACCTATAACTTATTTATGCGTCTACATACCGTGCATGTTCGGCTGTTTCTAATAATTTTTAAACCTTGCGACACGCTTCGCTGATGATATGTGTTGACAGCCCAAATTAAGATGTGCATTTTCTTATGAATTGAGTTTTTTTCTTCTTCCATAACTCATGATAACATTATCTTCCAAAATCTGGGGGTATATAACATTGTTTTCCAAAAATTAGTGGGTATATATAAACCCCATTCCTGCTTTATTGACGCCCCTAATCAACACGTACCCAATAATTTCAAAAAATCTCCATGGTACTTTTGTCGAGGTATCCGAGACTCCCTTAAGGTTAGGACACACGAGGCCACAAATCTCGGGGACATGTCGCGGCGACATGTTGCAGGGACAAATCCCGTCGTGTGTACTAGGCAAAACTTTGTCGCGGGGACAACATGATTTTGTCCCCGAAACATGTTGCATGTATTCAAAATTATTTGAATTCGTGCGACATGTCGCGGTGACAAAATAAACCAATCACATAACGTTATTTTATTTTCCCTTTCCTCTCGTGTGTCCTCAACAAGGGAAATGTCCCGCGATTTGTCGACTCGTGTGTCCCAACCTTAGACATTTAGGCATGCAGTAAGTCTAAAAGGAAGTACTCTACTTCTCCAATTCAACTTTGATGAGTCAGAAAATACTCTCAATTTTATATTTAGAATTATTTGGAATTTTATTATTTGAAAAAAAATTAATGAGGATATACCATGAGAAAAAAGTTATTATTCTCAAAATAATAACGACGTGACGTGAAACTGTTTGGACGTGCACTGCACTGAAGTGCTCCGCGAATTATTTCGTATTTCATTTTTTCTTGTACGATTTTGAACTGATACTTCTCAAAGTGGTCGGTAAAGTGTTCTTCTATTGGAATCTGAGAAACTCCAAGTATCCTTTTCGCCATCTAAATAATATTTATTGAAATACCGGATTGTCTATACCGAGATTTTTAACGTTTGTTTTTCAAGCTCGCACAAAAACGGTTGGTCTTCACAAGCAAGCTATTAATAAAATTGCCATTATATCTCGCCTTGCACCGCGAAGGCCCTGGGGTGGAGGGCGCGCCTTCGTTTATATGGTCAGTGGAGGGCATTGAGTAAATTATGCGTATAACACGTCAGGAAAATCTAAAACGTGCGTGCAGGAAGAATAATACAACTGTATAGCAGAAATTTGTATTTATATCGTTCTCATCCGTAAAAAAATGGACATATCGTCGTGGTTCGACGAGGTTAGGCGGATGAATAAACGACAGGTGGGACGGAACGACTATATTTATATATTAAGTTTTAATCTCCTCATCTACAACTACAAGACTACCCATACAACTACTATACTATTATTCTTATATAAATATTGTTGTATAATTTCTATATAGCTTTATTATCAAGTGTTAAATTTCGGTATGATCGTTTCGTCAGCACTGATGATATGGAAAGGATTGATGGTTGTGTCAGGCAGCGAAAGTCCTATTGTTGTTGTGCTAAGGTATAGTGACGAAATTGGAGCAATTCTAGAATGCCCGTCAACTTTTGAAACCGCATTTAAAGGCAGAAATAGCAACCAGGTTGCTCTATAATCTCTTTAAATATAATATCGAAGGTTTATATTGTGTGTACTTGTTGATAGTTATCAAATGAAATGGGGTTTTAAAATAGAACGAAGCAATTGTATATGCACCAAACGGACAGATATGCTGCAGATATATGCAACAGCACTGTATAACATATGTAACATATCTGCATAAAACTATCTGTTACATATCTGTAACATATAGGAATTTGGCCCCCTAAACATATCTGTCACAGATATGTGACAGATATCTGTAACATCTCTGCAACAGATATATCTGTCACAGATATGTGACAGATACTGTTTAAAAGCTGGTAATACAAATCTGTCATGTTTAATACACATCATAAAAAATTGATAGCTAGTAACCCAAACCAAAATCCATTTATGTATACCAATGTATTTATTGACGAATCACAACTACATTCTCCATTTAAAGATGAAATAGTAAATATATAATAGACAACTGATAGGCCAGTTCCACTCTAATTTGTTTTCTCAGATTCTTCTCCTGATGCATATGATCTACCGACAAGAATAACTGACTAACTTTTGTATGTTCATATAATCATATACAAAGTAAATCAGATACATCAGGAGAATTAAACTTGACTAATTGGACCATGTGAACATGCCTTTCAATATAGGCACTTACATATATTTATAAATAAACTGAAATTCTTAATGTTTTTAAAAATATCACATGTAACACATAGTGACATTAGTGTTACTTAAGGTTTTCCCAATAAATTTACAACAAAATATACAAAAATGGCCACTAAAATCAGAATAAAGAACTACTGTATCTTTTTTTAATTGTAACAATTGTAACACTGTCAAGCAAAGACACAGGTATTTAAGAAAAAGGCTTTATTTACATACAAGACATTCAATTTTTACAGTTGATTCCATATTACCTTACTTACAGTAAGCAACTAAGCATATTGTTAAGTTAATCAAACTATTTATTCAGAAACTAGCAATGATAGCCAATTAAACAAATTATAAACTCTACACCAAAGCACAACATATTGTATCAATAAAGTAAATAGAAGTAATTTCTGTGAAGTTGATTGTCCAGGTTGTTGTAGTCTTGAGAAAGACTATTGTTTATAAATTTAAACACTAACATGCACAGTTTGTTATTTAGAGTACATCTTACTTCTATGTTTTGCCATAAATGTTATTATTTCTGGATCATCTTGTAGACGGCTTTTGATTACTATTTGAAGAATGGTTTCAACAATGTTTGCCATCTGTTCAATATTGGATCTATCTTAAAAAAATTGAAATTCAAAAATTATTCTCCAGCAATATAGTTAATACCACACTTTTTCCAAGTCACCGACACAGATATTTAAGATTAATTTTAGACCAATGTTATTAATATCCAGTATTATAGTTATAACAACTAAAATATTATATTACAGAACATGTATATAAATTCTGAAATATTTATATAATACATGCAACTACCTCTCTACACAGCATTACATTCTCCCAATTTATATATTTAATACGACTGCACTTTTTTTCACATAAATCATATAATACATACAACCATATATGTACAGTATATAAATTCTGAATCACGGTTAGTGATCAAACATGTATAATATACAATTATTGGATTTGGCTTACACATGAATCATAACAAGAATTATCCAGACCTCTTTCAGCCTTCAAAACTTTGGCAGATAACATTGACCTTGGTCTGGTGAATTCTTGATATCATGCTCACCTTGTCCAATAATTGTTTATTATAATACATTCGAAGTTCATTCTCGTCTCTTATTGGTAAACATTACATACTCCAGTGAATTCTCAATGTCTGTCGAATACTATACAATTATTGGATGAAGCTGAGCATGATAAAGAATTATCCAGGCAGGCGCGACGTCATTTCCATATAATACTGTGAATTATTGGATGGGGGTGTCCAAAATTAAAATTATTCGACGCTGATGACATCACTAGGAAAAGCACGCGAAAATTACAATATAAAAAATGGCTTGTAGTAGATTACTACCAGACTGTCACTTTGTATATTTTTAGTAAGACTAATCACATCAAAAATTATCCAGACCTCGGTCAATGTTATCTGCCTCAGCCTTCGGCAGATAACATCGACCTCAGTCTGGACTCTGGATAATTCTTTATCATGCTCAGTTTCATCCAATAATTGTATAGTATTCAACAGACATTGAGAATTCACTGGAGTATGTTGACCAATAAGAAACGAGAATGAACTTTGAATGTATTATAATAAACAATTATTGGACAAGGTTGAGCATGATATCAATAATTCACCAGACCAAGGTCAATGTTATCTGCCAAAGGCTGAGTGAGGCAAATAACATTGAAAGAGGTCTGGATAATTCTTGTTATCATGTATAAACCAAATCCAATAATTGTTTTATTATACAATAATAAATGTAAAGCCTTTAACAAGTTTGGGAAGCCATGCAAAGACATTTACATCAGGCAAGACATCAAACATTGTCTGTTGGTTTTTCAGCCAATCACAATCGAGATTGTATGAGTATTGTATAATAATTCTGATTGTTAGGAGACTAGGATGCAGAGGGTTAATTTAGCCAGACATCTTTTGGATGGCCATCATTGATTTTGGACTGCCACTTCAAAAACACAGCTTTTGAGTGGATGTTTATTATGTGGATGGCTTTTAGAAAGCTCGTTAATTTTAGGACAGCTAAAGCGTACCTTTCATATTCTAATATTTATGGTAGTTGGTGGCCTCAATTTAGTCAATAGACGAGTTTCAGGGTCATGCGCAGTAGCATTTTTATTTCAAATTTTCATGAGGTAAAAACAACTGTTTTAGCTAGAAAGATCATATTAAAAATAGTAAAAGTGCAAAGTTTGAAACTAATCGGGCAAATAGTGCGAAAGCTACACATTTTGGAAGTTTTGCTCTTCACTATGGATTTAATAGGGATTTTGGCTTGACGTGCGACGCCCGCCCGCCAAGCCAAAATCCTTATTAAATCACTAATAAATCCCTTTTGAAATGGCCAACTTTCTGCTTGAGTAACTTCTTCCTTTTTTACACAATTCCTTTCAAACTTTGCACTTCTACTATTTTCAATATGCTCTTTCCAGCTCAAACAGTTGTTTTTACCTACGATGAAAATTTGAATATTTGTTGCTACTGCGCATGATCATGAAAGTCGTCTATTGGTGAAACAACATGAATACTAGTAGTATTATAAATACTCGATAAATAATGCTTGTGAGTGTACACACTTTGACAAACTTAAACATTAACAGGTACCGGGTGTACCATGTACGTCCACTGAACACCCAGTTTTTTTTGGTCAGGAGAACATTTTTTTAAATTATTTAAAAATCAATATCATACAGATTTTTGACGGTATGCATATGCTCTTTAACAAGCATAATAAAAAATATTAGTAGATAAGATAAACTTAAACTTTGAGTCAAACTTACCAAAATCTCTTAGCTGTAGTTTTGTTTAAGCAGGAATGACAAAATTGCAACTTCATCTATAATATTTTGAAAAGCAAGAAACAACCTAATTAAAATACAGATAATAATTAATAATAAATTAAAGACTATAACCAAAGTAAGTAATTTATTAGCCTGCTCACAGCCAGAAATTTCTAAACCCGGCCTTAAATTTCGGGCTGCAAGCAGGCTAGTAATTTATTAAACTATCTTGTTATTCAAAATATATACTGTAGTGATTATTATTACAATACATGATGATCGTCAAGCTCAAATCCTCAGACAATGAATCCCACACAGTTTCCTAAGCATTACTGGTATATGGTGAATGTTGTATATACAGTGAATATAGTAATCAAACCAGTACATCATTGTGACCTTCACCCTTCATAAGAGTCTTGATATTAGAGCATGTCACAGGCAATCATCAGGTTACAGGTTTGAGCCCTGTAAGGATTTGAGCTTGACAATGTCTTGTCAATGTATTGTCTGAGCTCATTCACTTGGCACTTTGTTTGTTATACATGTATGCATTTTAATTCCATGAAAAATAAAAAATATATAACTAATTGACAACCGGTATGCAATATCACATGAAGAAATCTTTTGAACAATGCCAAATGTTTGGAAGTTAAATTTATACATAAAAATGATAACACTTCTGAAACGAAACCAATATCACATATATGCCATTACTCTCTGAATTTGTGCTTTTCAGCAAGGATTTAAATCCTTAGAAGTTAGAAGTTCCCTTTTGTTGATTGTTATCATACTTAATCATATCATAAACAAATGAAAGGTTATGTAAACGGCTATTCCTGATAAATGTTTCTATAACATACCACTTTGTTTCCTGAGATCAAATACCAGTAAAGGATGGGCTTTCTCCATCACTCAAATTATTTTGATTAGACACATGATATTATATCCGCATTTCAATTGAAAAATAACTACAATGAAATGGAATCCTCTAAATTCATACAAAGTTTTTGATAGAGAAGCGAAGTTTAGGCAACTATTTGATTTGCTTCAAACTTTCAGATGCGTTTAGGATCAGGATTAATATATTAGTAGATCAGAGTCGGACTTACCTTCGTTCTTCGAACTTTGCTGAAATCGCATCACTGCCGTATTTACTCCCGCAGCCAGTATTTTATAAGACCAACGAATAATTGATGATCAGCCACTTCTTTAGAATTGGTAACACAAACTCACAAAGCAATTTGCCAAACAAATAATCCAAGACACAAAGCAGCATAAAATGTTTCAACTTTCAGCGACAACAAGATAATTCAAATATGGCGCAGCATTAACGTTAACTCGCTAGGACCTCTGGGAATGCCCATATACGGAATAATTTTCCTTTTGCAAAGCGGAGAAGAGCCCAGTGAACTCTATAAGGACTGGAACGATAACTCGGGGTTGAATTTTGAAGCCAGTCATGGAGGCTGACATGTAGGTATGCCCTAGTCCTTTTTTAGTTGACCGTGCGATAAAGAAATTAAATTTGATGAAATATAGGTTGTAAAAAACAACATTAAGACCAAAAAATAAAATAATATCACACTATTTCAAGTTTAGATTTATTGCTAGTTCACAGTATGTAATTTCAGTGGTGAAATAGCCAGTAGTAAAAGCAAGAAACATAGGAAAGATTAACCCACAAACAAATGTAAATAATGCAAGGTCACAACTTCTTTTTTGATCAAGAATAATTTGGGAAAAAACATCGAGATTCACATTGACACATTTTCAAACTGAAAGACATTTTAGAGGAACAATAACAGAAGAGCATTGTCAAATATCTGTTGTGAAAAACGCAGAGAAAATGTGTTTTACTTTTACATAAACTGAGGTAGTTACTGGAGGTACTGAGTTATTTTTCGTGTCGTCAAAGATTGAATTTAGCAGTAACACAAAAAGTAACCTTAAATTGTGTTTTGATATTTATCTTAATAAATCATTGTTATAAAAGTCTTCAAAAGTTCAAAAGACAGCAAAGAAAATCAAGAGAAACCTGTATTTTTTCAAATTTCGGTGCATATTTCCCCGTTTGTTTGACGGATATTTTATTTGTTAAGCCACATCCATCGCTAGAAATTCTTGAAAAGAAAGCTCAACCAACGTATCGCATTTTTCCCTTTTAAAAAGCAACTGGGAAACAGCCTAGCTCCAAAAAAGTTGAACATTTTCCGTTCAGCAATCCTACCGCTCCTACGATTATTTCCTGGCCACTGCCGTTTCGTGCACTACATGCAAATCAACACGCGTGTTTTATACCTACAACGTCGCCGAGTGGCTGTTTCGTACACTACACGCGGTCAACACGCGTGTTTTATACCTACATGTCAGCCCCCATGGCGGGAATTTTGGCTTCATCCAATCATACGGCCGGGTTAATGGAGTTAGCGTTCCAGTCTTTATAGAGTTCACTGGAAGAGCCTGGGTGCCAGGCCTCATTAATCGATGATTTTGCAGGCCTCTACCTGATAATTCCTAAGCCTGTTACTGTTAATAATAGCCTGAAGCGAGTTAATGTATCTTGCTGCCGTACCGCGCTTGATCCCGCAAAGTTTTATTCAATAATTCCATGAAGTTATGCATGCAGAAAGCTACTATTCACTCAAAACGTTATAGCAATTAGTAAGACTTTGTTAACTCTACAGCAAATAAATCCTCGTTCGGGTATAACCTACCTATAGCATATTCTATTGGCTGTTGCAATAAAAACCTAAATATGACAAATGCTAAACTTGGAAAATCATTTGAAGGCCAATGGTATAACATACAGATGAATAAAAACTCGAATAGAATATTCTATAGAATATTTAGAATATTCTATTGGCACCCATAAGTGTTCTATAGAAAATCTAAGATAATACTCTGTTGGAAGAAAAACCAATATGCTATAGAAAATTCAATAGAATATTCTATTGACACTTTAGTGTCATACTACAGAATATTCCAACAGAATATTCCATTGGATTTAGATTTCCAACAGAATATTCTATTGGATTGTATAGAACATTTTCGTAAGGGAGGAACCTGAAAAATGTACCACTATTTAAGAACTTTAATTTCAAATTGACCATGTGTCTTATTCAGAAGGTAACCTTTGTGTTTGTGAATTGTTTTGTATTGCAATTGACAACAAATTCATAACAACTATTTGTAATCTAAAATTATATGAAGAAAAAATAGTCTGGGCTCTAACATATCTGCCAAGTAACTGTAAACAATATACAGATAGGGTACAGATATGTTGACAGACAATCCACGTATCTGTAAAATGTCTGCATATTTCCTACAGATATTTTGCAGATATACCAAAACACCAGACAGATATCATGCAGTACTGTGACAGATATGTGACAGATACTTACAGATATTTGACATATATGTTAGTTTGGTGAGGGTGATGAACTTTCCGTAATTTGACCCTTTTAGTTTTACTAACTGCCAACAGATACAAATAGCGAAAGTGAACGGGTATTCTAGAATTTAGCGCGAAATGAATATTTTGTAGTAAATGTTATCTGTAATATTTCGTCGAATTCCCCAAGCTTCTGGTCAATAAATTATATATTATACCGAAACAATCTTGAATGGAACCTGGGGGCTTCAGACCCAAAGCCCCCACGCTCCCCAATTTTAAATTAAGCGTTGCTAATAGCGTAGAGTCTGGCTTGCTATTAATAGCTCAAAGAGCGGACAAACAAACCAAATTTGACTCACAAATTATTGCAAATGAGATATTTCTTTTGTTATGGCTGCAAGAATTATGGGTAAAAGCGGACAAACATCGGTACTGACGTCATCTCGACGGAGCGCTATTTTAATGTGTTTTTCCAATTGTATTAGTATGACTATAGACGGCTGTGCCTGAAGTGTTAGCCAACCCCTAAACCAGGGTTGTAGCTACGGTGGGCGGCAGTGGGCAGGCCCGCCCACCACTCACGATTTGTACCCACCACTCTTGGGTCGATCTCAGCCCTGCCGCCCAGCACAGCATTCAATAACGCAAATAATAAATATGTGACGAATATTTTAGTACTTTTCACTCGAAAATAAAGTATTTTGTGTCATTTTGTAACGCATATTTAATCACAATTTTCATGTAAACTCCACGATTAGTTCAAAAATAGATGCGTAGTACTCTTTTCGCGGTGTTCTTTGAAATTAACATTAATTCTTAGAAAACCGTTGAGTTAGAGGCCTGGAACTAGTGCCAATTGTTTGTTTCACATTGGCTTGCCGTATTCATTCAGCCATGTGTGCTTGACCGCACTTTTTTATTGTATTACTGGTCCGCCCTGTTGCGCTCGCTTGCGTGTCGGGCCGTCAGCATATCGCCATGAGCCCACCACTAAAATTGGTCTAGCTACAACCCTGCCCTAAACCCTTGGAGTAGAACTCTTCGACGGACATTGAGGGAGGCCGAGTCAGCGATGTATCAGCGGTTTCCCATAAACGTTCTTGAAAACAAAATCAGATACTCCAGGAGGAGAATATTTCTTGCCAAGATGGGATAGATTTTACAAAATAAAAAATGGCCGTCTAACTACAAATGTAGTACGATAACTGGAACTATAAAGGATTCTTGATGATGTTTAGACATGATAACCCAGCCATCCATCATGTTGTAAGCCACTAATTACTAGACTTGTCAAAGCATTGTAAGCAGTAAATTATTAGATTGTAACCGACCCCAAAACAACAAAGATCCTAACCCCCTAACAGCCCGCCTAACAACTTTTCTAATCCTAACCCCCACCTAACGAGTTTTAAGAGTTAAGACACGACCCAACTGATCTCCCACCATCTTTTCCCATAATTTAGTCCTTAGTAAATAGGCGGGGGGTTAGGGTTAGAAATCTTGTTAGGAGGAGGGGTTAGGATCTTTGTTGTTTTGGGGTCAGTTACATTCCAATAATTTACTGCTTACAATGCCTTAACAAGTCCAGTAAATTGTGGCTTACAACGTGAGGAACGAGTGTCCTGGTGGAGTATCTGATGAACATTTTTATGTGAAACCACTGATGTATTGCTGACTCAGGCATCCCTCAACGTCCGTGCAAGAGTTACCTATAATCAAACCCTTGCCACGCGAGTGTTAGATTGGTTCCCAGACCCATCTGTCAGCACTAGGTGCAGAAAATAGTGGCACTTGGTAAGAGGTCAACTGGAATGGGGTTTGCTTGCCGATCCGATGGCTGATATTTCTTTTGCAACATCGGCCAATGTCCGATCCAATGTTTTTAGAGATTACTGCATGGGTAAAAGCCCAAATTAGTCACAATCTATACATTGTGTAGTTCCAGAAAAAATCCATAACTCCCCCACGGAAGGCAATTTGTCTAGTACCCCCATACCCCCTGGAATTTCCTTCTTCCAATCAAATATTGACCTGCCACCCCCTTGAATTTCCAAAGAGGCAGATAGGCAAACATACTTGCGAAATTTCGGTCGTCCACAAAAACTATGGAGAGAAACACTGTTCAACGCCACTTCGAATTTAAATAGAATTCAAAGTCAGCCTTAATACAAACGCGAAAAAGCCTGCCACTTTACAGCAAGAATAAGTTAGCGTTTTTTATGAAAATTAATGTGTAAACCGCCATTAATGGCGTGCCGTCAACAATGCGATGAGTCGCGGTTTGAAGTCGACACTATTAAACTTGGAAAGTAAACCGACTTAATCAACTGATTTTACACATATTTCTCAGAGCAAGTACAAGACAAAAGCAATTGTTGATCACCTTGAATCTTTTAATTCTTTCCAGTCGCTAACGTTGCGCAAATGCGGAGAATTTCTGCATACATATTCGTCGACTATCGGTAGCAATTACGTGCCGTAATATCTAAAATATAAAGACTACGATACACCAAAACACGTTCTATCGTGTTGCACTGCGTTAAATGGACACTCAAACTAAAGATATTTTATTGACTACTTCGATGACCATCTGGAAAATTAAGACGACTCTGACCCACCTCTTCAGAAATTTCAGTGTCCAACACCCCCCACCCCCATCGGAAATTCCAGTGCCTTCCGTGGGGGGTTATGGATTTTTTCTGGAACTACACATTAAACTATTATATTAGCAGTATTTCTAGGAAGGAATAAGATACTGACTAGTAATGCATGAGGCACAAATAATTTAATAATTTGTTTGTTAGTTTTATTTTGAAAGTGACACGTCGCACATATATTTTTAATTCCATTGAACTGACGCCAAAAATGTTGCATTTTCACAATTTGCTCTCTGAAATTTTTCGTCAATTATCTTTCTAAATAAACAGGCAGGTCTCATTAATATTTTTTGGTGCCTGCGAGCAGAATTTAGACAAAGTTGGAAATGTGCATGCAAAAATTTGTGTTGCCCCACTGTTCCTTTTCAAATTTTACTAAAAGAATGAATCATTCAATCATATTCAGTTTTTATTTATTCGGCCTTTCATACTACAGTGTAAAAGTAGAGTGCTGCCGTCCTTTCGCTTGGCTGTTCCCACGCGTTGTTTATGTCTGTGCCGTTTCGTAACCGAGCACAAAAAGCGGCTATCTGGTATAGTGTAAACGGGGCCTTAATGGGCTGCTGAAACTGACATTCTGGGCATTGAATTAGGTCTCAAGCGAGTAAAGTGAAGCGGGGAAAGATGCTGCAAACGATATTATTTGTTCTTTGTCTATTTAGTTTACACGCGATCAATCATTTCTTTTTATTTCTGACAGGCTCTTCAACGAAAAACTTGCATTGCATGCAATAACACCTGAAAAAACTGTTTACGCAAACAAAAAATTGTTTCAGTGTTTGACTGTTAACTTGTTCACACTTCACGAACATGACCAACGCCTCTGACGATTTGGAAAACGTATGTTGTATACATGTTCGTCATGTAAACACAGCAAATGAACTGAAAAAATAAAATCTCTGTGCCTGCACAAACTTTCTGAATTGTAAATAGTGCCTGCGAACATCATGCTTTGTACACACAGTTTTAATAATTAGCTAAAAAATCAGCAAAAAATTGTGCCTGCACAAATTGAAAATGTGCCTGCGAGCGGCGCTCGTGCACTTTAATGAGGCCTAAAACAGGTTCACACAATTCCCAGCAGGAGATGGAACCTAGTCATCTAGTGTTCTACATCTTTTAGCTTTTGTCTTCTGCAGCAAAACTGTTATAAATGTCGAGTTTTTTTACAGTATTGCCAACACAACAGAGCAACTTCGAGTCAAAATCTTTGTAGGGCATGGTAGAAAATAGAAAACTTTTGCAGCAGGATGAAAGGTCTGGGAACTACCTAGATATTGCTATGGTAACGATAAAAATATAGTTCACAGTTATTACTTGGGCTACCCCCTGTGGGGTAGCACCAAGTCTTAAAACGGGCTGCACTTCTGTATTATTTTTATTTTTATTATTTTTATTTTTCTGGTCAACAAAATGCAACTAATTCCCATCTATCAAACTGACGTGATCTTATTTCGTTTTCTTTATTCTCATGACGTCATGACTGTTTCAGTGTTTATTCTCATGACGTCATGACTGTTTCAGTGATGAAAACAAGCGCTGACCTTATATTGTGCCATTGATCAACTTCAAGACTCTAGCAAATTTGTGATAAGATTGATAAGGAATGTGGCTGGCAAGTATATTAATAATAAACATGCTCACACTACTTACAATCGCAGACACCGATAGCGGTAGACCTACACTAAAAGTAAAAGATGAGCGATTTCGAAACAGGTTGTTCCGACTCGATCAAATCTATGTTTACATGTTTTATTGAATCGATCAAACTGTTTAAATGTGCTGCTAAATTGTACTGAAATATGTTGCTCAATTGCTGTAAATGGAAGAATGAAGAACATTGATGAAGTGATAAATGAAGTGACAGGCACTATAAAACATGCTGATGCTGTTGTGATATATTATACCCGACGCGGCAATGTTATTTTTCTAATATCTGTTCGATTGTAGGTCTTCGTGTGTCAAAATTTATATAAAAAACAACGGCAAGGTATACGAAACATATCTGTTACGAAATTACATCGGTTTAATGGACATAAGAGCATTAAATCATCGGGTAAACAACGAATAGATCTTGAAGCCATGTCCTTTGATTTTAGAGACGAGTCTCGCTTTAATCGCTAATACGCTTTTTCTCATATAACATCTGATCTTCACATTTTAAGTAGACGAAACCTACAGCGTTCGATTCACCAGATTCAAGTGATCATTTCGATATAGAATTGATTTAAATCGGACAAAAACACAATATTTCATGATTAATATTACAGAGTTTCACGGGATAAATGTCAACACAGTATAATAATAACAAGACGCCCGCTAGGCGTTAACTCGGGCTACTTGAGGTTGTGGCTTGTTGAAAGACATTGTAGGCAAATTCAGTGATTTGAATTCAATATACACAAATCTATAGTTGTAGGTACAATGGTACATGTAATGATACAGCTGTCAGTGCAGGGGTGGTTAAATTTTCCATCATTACAAACCCATAACTTAGTGTTGGCCAATGGCTTTGATTATATGAAGGTGAGTTGGCTCAGTATCCAAGCTGGCTTACTGAGAAGTCTGCCCCACGAAATGAGCCATCCTGTTTGCTGACCTAATCCAGTTCTAGTCAACAGGGTCAGCCTGGCAAGCGAGCCGGCCTGTGCTCATGTAATAAGAATTCATATGGTCAGTCCGGCAAACAGGTTCAGTTTGAGCAAGCATTAAATCAGTTAATCTTTTTCTCAGTGTATAAGGCATGGCAGTAAATCAAACCATGCATTTAGCTGGCAGTAGCAAGGTCAAACAACAACAAACTCTTTACTCCTTGATCTTGATAGTTGGTATGGGTGTCAGAGATTTATATACTGTGTGTTCATTTGTAAGCATTTGTGTATAATAATACATGTATGAACAATCGATACAAACTTACTGATAACCCAGAACATTTTGGAGCCCCATTTAAGCTTACAGGTAAAATATCGAGTGAAACAGGGTTACTCAAGTCAATGGCAACAATGAGTGTCAGAGATTTATATACTGTACGTTCATTTGTAAGCATTCGCATATAATATGAACAATCGATACAAACTTACTGATAACCCAGAACATTTTGGAGCCCCATTTAAGCTTACTGGTACAATATCAAGTGAAACAGGGTAATTAATTCGATATATAGCAACATTGCATACTTTAATAATAGTACTTCTACTTGGTATAATATGAAACAATAAACTGTAGCATCGACTTTATTTTGTATAATTACATAACAATAAACAATACAGGCAACAAAGCTTATAAAAATATTACAGCTACCTCAGAACAGTTAACATATTTCCATACAGCATTCATATGCAAGCATTCATATGTTGAGTCTCATATTAAATTATTAAACATTTAGTAGACAAAAAGCGTAATGGAAACATATAATTTGATCGAGTACAGGTTCTCGAAATCGTAGACCAACACGTTTCAAAAGCGATCTGGATTGTGAGCGTATATAAGATCAAGATACTTGCCAGCCACATCAAAGATTTTCAGTGAAGAGCACTCGAAGAAAGGTATCAGATCAGATGAGTAAATAAATCAGAAATATACGCAGTGTTTTCAGTTTCGCAAAGGTGGAAAGCCTGGGTAAGAGGTTGATCGGGATGATGAAAAACGACTGCGGGGGGCAAAATTGTTTTCGGGATAACTTCACTGCGCATGTGTAGTAATCCCACATTCATAGTCTCGCTCACTAGTCTACTAATTTAGTCAACAATGATGCAATAATTGCCATTTCGCGACATTGCCAAAATAAAAAAATAAACAGAGCCCTTTCTAAGACTCGTGCTCTCCCTCCAAGGGGGGGAGGCCCGAGTAATAATATGTTTGTCCTTGGCTGTTCTTTCCGTCTTCATGATTGATCTGAAGATCTCTCATCTGTGTTTCTCTCATCTTGGAGAGAATCTTTGCAATGGTTTGCAGGTTTACAGGTCTCGGTAAACTTTTCCAACAGCGATTCATTGGCAATAAAACGAAAGTCCGAACTCGCTTCATATTCGCTTGCATGCCTTGCCCCCAAATCAGTAGCCCAAGTGAACGCCTGAGCAGGCGTCTTGTTATTATTATTACCCTACAACCTGTCAACAACTCTAATCTCTTCGTTGATCTTCCTGGATATAAGAGCCCTTCAATCATAACTGGTGACACGTTCCGCCCAGATCTGCTTCTGTCCATTTCCACTAATTGTCTCTATGTCGTTGAACTCTCTGTCGGATATGAATCTAATCTCCAAACAAATGTTGATCGCAAAAGAGCAAGATACAAAGATCTCATTACACAGCAAAAGGAACATGCATTTTAAATCCGTCAAATTTGTAAATTTGTCAATAAGCTCCTCAGATATGTTGAGCGACCTACATGTAGTTATTGATAACAAACACCAAAATTATTGTATTAGGAGAATTATGTCTATCGCCATTAGTAGTATAGAAGGTAGGGCTGCGAGCCCAATCGATGTCAACCGTAAATATAAATACCAAAACATCACCAAATTTGACCAAGTCACGACTCGACAAATTTGGTGATGTTTTGGTATTTATATTTACGATTAACATCGAATAAGCTCGCAGCCCTACCTTCTATACTACTACAGCGATCGTTAGTCAATCTAGACACCCCTCGCACGTTTTCTACTAAATTGATGTCAAATACACGCGAGACTAGCGAAACAATACCAAATTTATACTAAATCGCGACTCTCGCTAAATTTGATACCATTTCAGCCACATTTAAAAAATAGAAAGTGTCGTTTCAAAATTCTCACAAATTTATGTCAAATTACATTTAGGAAAAAATAGAAAGTGTCATTTCAACATTTTCGCGTGTTAAAAATAATAAAATGTGGTACGAGCCCACTCTCACATATTAAAAAAATAGAAAGTGTCATTTCAACATTTTCACATTTTTGTTCAACAAACTATGACCACCGACGCGTTCTGCTGTTGTCTCAACTCACGCGCGAAAAAAAGCCACCAGATTTTGACTCTAGTGGCGATGTTTTATCCAAATGGATAGCGAAATGGTGCTCTTTTGATTGGCTAACAACATTGACTAACAAATAGCCAGTTGTTTTGCAAATTAGTCCGTTTGCTCACTATTTTCAGTGGTATCTCTCGCTTCAATGTTTTTGTGACCATATGCGTAGGAGTCAATACCATTTTCTAAAAGGTATCGTTTGTCATCAAAACAGGATAGCGACACTTTATTAATTTCGTAGCTACCTAGCTGATGTTTGACACTTCTAATGGTCTTCATTGTGTGTCGCAACTGTTTCTGCTCGAGTAAAACGCTTTTGTAGTCTTCGTGTCTGATTACCTTTTTAATTATATTTTTTCTAATACCTTTAGCGGTTTTCCCACCACCTCCATCCTCTTTCAAATAGCTATACATTTTACTGCGCAACCCAACGAACTCAATAATTGGCGTTCCAGCGCACTCGTCCTTCATCTTCCCAATAACTTTCTTATTCTCTCTAAAAAAGAATGGGCTGTCTGCAGGATAGTCGCTATTGTCGAACTTTTCGCACTCCATCATAAAGTCGGAGTAAACGTCGTCAGTTTTGACCGAGTACAACAGACTGTCAGTGTCAGTGAAGTGCAATCTACAGGTGTCGCTAGAGTACTTTTTCATAATATAATTGTAGTGAAAATTGTACATCAGCGTTTTACTCAAGTCTAGTATGCACATACCCACATATGCAGGTCTATTTAGTGTCAGCGTTTCTTTAACCTTATGGACAGCGACTAAGTTCTCGCTAAATATTTTGCAAGACACAAACGTCGGCTTCGAGACAAGCTTTTCTAATTTCTTCGCGGTGGTCACTAATCTTACGTCGACACGCTTCCTCAAGTTTTCCATCGTTTTTCCGAACACACTGTTGTTCATCAACTTGAAGAAATCCTTCTCAAAAGCGTTCTTAGCCGCAGTTCTTTTGACGGTGTTAAAGTCGATGTACTTGCCTAGCCACTTGGACTGGTCAAACTGCAGGACCCTGTGAATCTTATTGATTTTTAATCCAAGATCCATGTACAACTGCAGATTTCCGTAGTGAGGCACATACTTTTTTTTGTCCATCAAATTAGTCACCAGCTTCTTCACACCACCAACACTCACATTAAACTTATTTTTAATTTTCGTGCAGTACTCCGACAACATGTCAACAGTTATCTCCATCTTCTCAGGAGCCAGCGGGTAATCGTTGTGTAGGTCATGCAAATGGTCTGGATACTCCAAGTCGATTTCAAGCAGTAAGCCCTTTTTACTATTGTTGTGATAGTCGTGTAGATTAACCTTTTTTATTTCTTTCTCAGTCAACCGCTTGAAACCACCCGTAGGTAAACTTTGACTCATTGCCCATCCATACAAATTGTTGGCATCAAGGTACATTAAATACTTCGACTCTTGCGCTTTATCGTACCCATTCATGTATTTATTATTCGCCACGCCATGTCTGTTGCAAATGTAGCTCACACCACCACGCATACCTAATTCTACAAACTGGAACATGTCAATGTCGGACAATAATTCGAGTTCCACTCCAGTCATCTTTAACATGGCATCCCAAGCCAATCCGGGCGATGTGAAATAATGGCAAGGGTCTAATTTATACTCGCGATGGCACGTCTTTCTAAAGTTCTCAAAAACGTCAGCGAGCAAGAGCACGTCACTTTTCAAATACAGGTCGTGGTACTCACCCATACTCTCAACGTCGAAGTAGTCCCACACATCGATGGCGCGCTCATGCATTTCTTCCGTAATGTGCTCGTCGTTCAGAACGCTGTAGAAATCTTTTTTGGAGGGCAGCTCGCGCTCATCGAATTTTTCAAAGGAGTCCATATAATCGTAGGGGTAGACCCCCTTTCTTGTCATAAGTGCCAACCCCTCGTCGCGAAACACTTCTGACGTGTATTTGAAAGCGTCCCTTGGTAGGTTCTTCACCAAGTTGTCTAAACCACTACTCATGAACTGAAAGCTGTCCAAGAACACCAAGTTTTTTCCAAGCATGAACGCCATGTACTTCTCCATGTTGTTCGGTATCACATTAATGTCTTGGCCAAACTTACCAATCTCCTGCATGATGAAATGACTATCGTAGCCACGTAGGTTATGAAAGATCACAGGGATTTTGACAGTCAACTTAAAGTTCACGTTACAATCGCGATGTGCAGACCCTCTGTACTTACCTGACACGTGACAGTGGTCTCTCACTCTAACGTCAGCGCTAATGTACTCAACACTGCAAATATGGCAACTTTTAGCCTCGTCGAAGTTCTTCTTATCGTCATCAGTCAACACCATTTCTTTGTTAAAGTGACTCTCAGATGTTTCTTTACAATATTCGACAATTTCTAACATCTCCCCAATGAACTTGTTGACTGCAGTTTCACCGCGATACACTTTTACTGGCTTACTGTACTCGTTGTCGTAGCAACAAACTAATTTGTACCCATAACCGCAGTCAACGTGCCTCTGGTAGGCGTTTGTGTAGCTACACTTGCTCGATGGTGTTGTTGTGTGCACCTTCTGTGTGATAGCCTGGAAGTCTGCGTACACCACAAATGGTACGTTTAGCTGTCTACTAAAATTCTCGTATTTCACTTTCATACCTTTTTGTGGAATTTTAATAGCTTGCTTCCCATTGACGACCAAACATACTTCCACATGGCGTTCAAGCACGTCCTCGCGGGTGAAACACTGCAAACAATACCTGCAAAAATGCTTTCTCGCCTTATACTTTGTCTGACGGTACATGAATTTGTTAAAATCGCGAATGTACACATAATGCTTGTTTCCCACGTCATTAGTTATCAACAATAGGTCCATATGGTCAGGATACGTCTCCTTAGAAACGTACACAGGGAATGGCTGCAAATTTTCATACCCAAAAACATTTATGCTAATATCGTTCGCCTTTTCGATCTTGTTGTAGTCTTTGAGTGTGACTGGGAAGTCAATTCCGTCATAATTCAGCTCACCGACATGCCTAGCGTACTTCGACGTTCTATCAGAGTGTTTTCCAACAGGAAACTTATGCGCGAGGTGGCACCATCTAAAGCACTCGTTGTCATCCCCATTATTTACGTTTATCAGACCCTTCATACTGTTGCGCAGCTCCTTCGGCAACGCAATGTAGCTACTCCCATGCAAAGGTCTGTAAATAGCAACGTTGACGTAGTGCGCATCTATTTTGTCGATAGTCCATCCAGACCCCTCAGATAACCACCCAGCTATCCGCGTCAAAATCTGCTCCGACCCACGATTAGCGACACCCTCGATGTCATGCTCGTTAATGACGACGAACGTTTCGCTGTTAAAGTAGGCAGTTTTGTATGTGGTCTTATCACGCTCTAAAACTTTCTCAAAAGTGATCTTGACTGTCTCCACCACTTTCATTCCGTTGGTCTCACCCAGCTCACGTCTCAAAAGGTTAGTGACAGCACTTCTACTAGCGTTTACCTGATTGATGTCTCTGTCGTCAATTACTTCGACTCCATAGGACCTTGTGAACCCTCTCAGTGCTCGATCCAACAGATGCGTTGACGGTGCGAGGTCTTCGACTACAGGTTGTCCCTCTTGATCTCTAAAGAAGCCGTGAACGTTGGTCGCTTCGTCTGTTAGTGAATTGACAACGGCTGCACTCGTCTTATGCGCCCGTCTTTTTGTCAGTGGGTTTTTCACAGTCCGACTCATTGGCTTCTATATACTACACTTGTTTTTTTTTCCTAAACCACTCGTCGTAATAATTGTCGCCACTTTCGCACCATCCTAGCTTTGGGTACACCACCCCAAACAAATTATCGTCAAACTTCTCTTTCACCTTCCCGTCTTTGAGGTCTGACACCTTCTTGAGTGTCTCGACTCGTCTTCTATGACACAACCTAATAATGTAGTATCCATATCTGCTGACGTTTCTACCCTTTATCAAATTGCATGAGTACAACACATTGACAACTTTCAAGAAGTCCTCTTTTATCGACTCAAGGTGCTCACCCCTCACAACGTTCCGTAGTCTCCTCCCCATCCACCAAGACCGTTTGTGAACGCTTTTTGGTCGCGTGAGTCTCATGTCGCTGTAGCTCTGAGTGTAACCCCATTCGGTGTCGCCACACTTTGGGCACGTGTACCCACCACATTCAGTCACATTTTTCACAACGTCACAATCCGAGCAGTAGTATAGCCTGGGGGTGTCTCCACACTCAATTTGCGTCTCACTCGCGATTTCGTCAATTGTGTAGCCGTAGCTCATCTGCCTCATAAGTTTGTCCATCGCTTATACTACTCCAACATTTTTTCACCGAACTAGTACCCACACCGCTATTCCACTACCCAAACCTAGCGCGCTAACAAAAAGTAATTGGTATTCCTTCATTTCCGCACTCGGTTGGTAGTAATCCGCAATCCTCGGACTCTCAGTGAACACTCGTCCGCTGTACCGTATGGTCATTACGCTTCTAAGTTCTTCCAACGCGTGGTTTGTGTCATTGATGTCAGCATTAGCGTCTGAGAGCTGTTGTCGCAAGCGCTGAATCTGATCTTTTTTAGCGATTTCATTTTCATACCACACTTCTTTCACACTGGCTAACTGCTCCAACGCGTGGTTGTGTCTTTTCATCTCAGCTTCATAACCTGAGTGATTAAACTTCGAGAACATAAAGCCAGCGCCTGCAAAAGCTATCGCATTAAAAATCCCTCCAGCCACAACGCTCACCATTAACTTACGTTGATTTGAATGGATCTGTCGGTATCCACTTTTTTGATTGCACCCATTTTACTAGCAACGTTCCTGCACCAACAGCTGCAGCAAGTTTCACTGTACCTTTCACAGTCTCTGGTGTTCCCAATGGTTCTCCCAAAGCCTTTTTCGAAATCATACTCACTACCACAGCACCAGTCGTGACAAGTAGCGCATCGTACAGTTCGTTCATAAGTTCTTTTCGATCGATCGCAGTCATATACATTGTCGTGTGTTTTGTTCAAGAATCAAATGTGTCTAACGCTGGACGACGAGTTTTATGACTCTCTGACGCAGGTGCTGGTGCAGTACTCACAGGTTCTTTTTCACTGCTAATTGTGTACCATAGCGAAGCACCAGCAATGATAACACCAAGTGTTCCAACAATGTAACCATAGCTCCACTCACTTCCCCGTTCTTCGTTGACTATCATTTCACGCATTTTCTTTTCTTTCGCAGCTCTCGATATCTCAGCCAACTTTTTACCAGCAGCGACACGCTTTGGGTCCTTCACCTTAACACTCTTCACATCAGCTGTGATCTTAGCTTGAACAGCCGTCTGTGAGTCCTCAACCATCTAATACACTATCACGTGTTATCTTACTCACAGATGACCTCACAGGTGTCTTACAG
Source organism: Chrysogorgia sp. JL179-B06 (assembly GCA_035772405.1). Taxonomy (NCBI): domain Eukaryota; kingdom Metazoa; phylum Cnidaria; class Anthozoa; order Scleralcyonacea; family Chrysogorgiidae; genus Chrysogorgia; species Chrysogorgia sp. JL179-B06. The sequence continues at coordinate 1,892,537 of JAYKKM010000455.1, read as the reverse complement.
TTGACCTCACAGGTATCTCACAGTCCCAGACCAAACGCACTAAAAAATTAGGGTTTTTTCTGGGAGTATAACATAATGACTCAAGCCCGAGAGGTTAGCGAAGAAGATATTGCCAACATGCTGAGAACGGCCTTTACCAGTGTGTCTACCCCACAAGACGCTCCTGGACCCAAGGTCTTAAACGAGTACTTCTCAATATGCTCACCGCTCCTCGACCTCAACCCCGACGGAGGGTTGCCAAAACGGTTTGGCTCTCAGGTCAACCGTACTAGGCGTCTTCTCGACGCTTGGATCGATCTTCGGGAGGAAAGAGCCAACGAGCTTGCTGATAGATTAGCTAGCATAATCCCTGTGTGGTGTTACTCACCATTCGAATACCTCATGTTAGCGAGTGGTGTCTACTTGAACAACCCTCGTAAGTCCAACGCTACATTACTCGGTAACTTCCTCGAAGTGTTCTTAGCGACCCTTATGTGGAAACCATGCCCAACCAAAGCCAAAGCGTGGCTAGAGCTCGCCGCAAACCGCGACGTTCACGTTTGCAAGGTGGGGTGTAATGAGATACTGGGTGCGGATGATATCAGGGACCACGTACTCTCGCCCACCCACAGACACTTTGCGAGAGATGAAAACGTGTACACCTGTCACCCATGCGGTGTGGTCACCAACGACCCACTGCATCGCTTAAGACATGAGAGCTCGAGGTCCCATCTTAAAAACTTAGAGCTCCAGCGGATATTCAACATGGAACGACGGTTTCCACCACAATAAAAATATTTCTCTGGGGGTATAGTAACCATGAGAAAAGTTGGTAAACTAGAAATTGTGATTGGCCCCATGTTCGCAGGAAAAACGACAGAGACTCTCCGCAGGTTAGTTGCGTTAAGTAAGTCAGGACTCAAAGTCCTTTACATGAACAACACAGGTGACACCAGACGAACTGACCATGCGTTCTCCACACATCGTCAGACCATTGTTGTTGGATCAGACAGTTTACCTGCAGAGTTAATCACCAACCTTCCGAGTTCTTCCGAAGTAACTGACTACGACGTCATAGGAATTGACGAAGGCCATTGGTACTCCGATCTGTCAGTTATTCGCGAATACATTAAAGCTGGCATCCACGTCATTATTTGTGGTCTCATAACAACGGAGCACTTAAAAAAACTTGGTGAGCTTGACACATTGTTCCCAGTAGCAGACGACATCACATTTCTAAAAGCGCATTGCGTCGTTTGTCGTGACACTTACGGAACAGCTGTTGACGCGCCATTCAATTGGAGATATAATCCAGGGCTATCATTCGTTGGTGGTGCTGAGCAATATCGTGCAGTGTGCAGACGTCATCATCCTTCCACGTAAAATTAAGGGTGTTCTCAATACACCCCACTTTTTTAAATTTGTACATTGGTCACATGAAGCGTCCAATGTCGTAGAAACATTTTTTTTCACACAGTGGTCAGAAGGTTTGTGAAATAAAGAGAGAAAGTTTCTCAGATATTTTTATCAAGTTAAAAGCGTCTTTAAAAAATGCTAGAACAGTTATCACTTCAAGCGTTGTCTCAACAACGAGAACGAGTGCTAATTCGACTCATTACTCGTTGTCTAAAAAGTCTCTTTACAATAGTGTCTCTCGTGGTTACTCAACGCTGATTTATTTTTAAATTTACGAAAACACTGGGGACATTGAAACCCAATGTCAAATAAATATTTTATTACCGTGGTGATAGCGTCGTCGTACGAGTCGCACAACAATGTTAGATAACCAGCGGACTTATACCTGAGCAACAGAGAGTCTTGCTCTTTGGATGTCTTGCCTGTGCCACCTGGATTCTTGAACTCAATCACGAGCCCGCTATGCTGTCGGTTTGCATTAGCAATAATCAAATCAGGTGTCCCACGTTGGTAACCTTTTTTCCACGAATTTATTATTTTACTCGAGGTGTCTTGATTTTCACCACAAGCGGCCACCAAAATAGCTTCTGGATAATATTTCCTAAGAAAACCGACGACTTTCGTGTCAAGATCGAACTCGGTGATCATTTTAAACTGATTGTGTTTGAGACCAACGTCAGCTAAACTTTTTCTAACGCTTGGTAAGACTTCTGAGTGCACCCACCTTCCGAAGTGTTTCGCACGCTCCATTTTACTTGAGAACACTAACGAGTAGACCCCAAGTTCGTTGATAAACGAGGCCTGCTCTATCTTCATTTTACAATCAGGTTCGACGTGGTCGTGAACTGCATCTTTTGGTCGAGCGTAACCTAGAGCGCTTGCGACTTCTCTTGCTTTGAACCATATGTCACCGTTGTGATTAGCCATCGTGATTTGGTGACCATCGAATAATTGCACTGAGTTGGTTGCCATTACTATAGCCTCACAAAAACTACTCGACATAGGTGTCGGGTTTTGTATAGATCTGGTTTGTTGTGTACCAATGCAGCAGATGTGTTTTATTAGTCCTCAGTTTTCTACGTCGTCTGAAAAAGTTTCTAATGTTACGAACCAGTTTTCTAAGCCAACCCATTACATAACTTAAGTCACGTCTCCTATCACCCCCACAGTGTCTGACTCTGGTAGCACGATAGGTTTGCCGTAAGTCTTTTTAGACCTCATACCAATTTCAGCGTGGAGCTCGAGAGTCACGTCACCGCGGCCAAACGATCCACCAGCTTTGAACATGTGGTCAGTCGTTTTATTTATTTTATATATTTCGTGAGGTCTCGAGACACACGCTCCCATTTACTTTATACCATATTCCTTCATCATTTCTCCACCCATGATTATGATGTCTCGGTTTGTCATGTAACCACTCACAATTTTCACACCGTAGAATTCTATCAACGATGGGTACGCATAAGGTGCGAGTGGTATTCTTGGTCGGTGTATTCCAAAAATTGTTCCATAAGGTGTGCCTATCTTTTTCATATTCGCTATGAAGTCTGAATCGGTTGACTTGGTGTTGTTGACCCTGACATGTGAATTGTCCATTTGCCAGTGTATTGATATCATATGCGTTTTGGTGAGGTCGACGCCACTCGGAATAGTGCATATGCTCTCCATTGCTGGGATGCTACCACCATACGCGAGTCCGTTGGCCATACCAGTCTTGTACCCTATGAACTTATCCCACTGACCGTCGTCGTTTGATATAATTGTCTCCCAATTTGATCCAGCGGTTCTCATAGGTAACCTCACCACAATAAAAATAGAGAGATCACACCATTGCATGCTGGGGCAGTTAAAGTGGAGACCTGACTCAAGTGGGAGTGGTGTTAACACAGGGGATAGAAAACTTTGGCTTACACTGCTGATGCCAACAATAGGACCATAGGTTGGGTTGTTTTGCACTAATTTGCTTGTTTCACCAATGGCTTTCACTTTGTTTGAACCATTGGTGTGAAACTCCACGTTTTTTAAGGCGTGTGTGCTGACGTTGAAGTCGAGCACGACACTATATGACTGACTCTTGAGGTAGCCTGATAGCAATTGCTCTAGAGTTCTTTTGTTTGTGGCGTCTGAGTCATCGACTGGGTCTGCTACGTTTTTTATTGCTGAGCCTTGCATGTCTATTATTCCAGACATCCTCCCACCGGTCGCACTTAACTTAGGATCTTCGTCCAGATGCCTTTTCGTTCTCTTTAGTATTTTATCGTGAGGGTCGTCAGACTCATACCCGTAGTTTAGACTCATTACTACTTCAAGGTGTATTTGGTTAGTAGATAGCCAGAGACCGCTGAGAACCCTAAGATTATCGCCAGCGTTGTCGTGTCTGACTCACTTGAGGTGGTAGTCTGCGCAATTTGATTGGTCACTGTTTTCATCACGGGCGGTACTATTCCCAAGTTAGCCACCACGTTTTCTTCGTGGACTTTTTTAGCCACTGTTTTCTTCACGGGTGGTGCTACTAAGTTAGTCACCACATTTTCTTGGTGGACTTTTTTAGCCACAGTCGTCGGTGTTGTTGCATTCAAGCGAGTGTTCACTCCAAATTTCATGGACTCTGTGGCAATCTTTAATAAGTTGTTGTACCCAGCGATTTTATTCTTGAGTATCACCACATTACTCGGCATTAACCATGTACTTGGCGACACTGCGAGATTTTGGACAACGTTGGTGTCTCTAATCGATTTGTTCATGTTGAGAATCCATGTCGATACGTCATAGTTGACAACACTGCCAGAAAACAACTTGCGGAATTCTTGTTGGGTTTCTAGACTTCCTGCAGAACCACCAACGACTGATACACGTGTTCTCGCCTGCGCACCAAGTGTGGAGTACACAAAGGCTTCTATGCTTTGATTTAGATATTGCAGTCCAATGTTGGTAAAACCATCTGACAATCGCGCGACATATCGTTTGTAATCGTTCTGAACGTCGTTGAGTGTGAAGACTCTAGATTCACCTAAAGTGCCATCGCTCAGGACTTTATTCTGGTAGTAGTGCCTTCTGGGAATCTTGGAAATCTTACCATACAATTCGGAAGCGTTGAACTCTCTACTTATTGATTTCATGGTCTCACCACCTTCCATTCTTCTGAGAAGTCTTCTACACTGCACGAAAAAATGAGTTTACTCATGTTTACATTTCAAGCAAATGTGATGTAAACTTGGAGCTCTAAATTTACTATAGATTTGCTGAAGGAGAAATTAGGTAGTAAATCTAAAGATTTGACCCACCGTAAACATACGTAAACACAGTCAAATAATTACATTTGCTGAACATTTACATCAAGTTTACACACTGCTGTAAATATTGTTTTTGCTTTACGTTTCTTGCATATTTACGCCTATAGTAAACATGTCACATATTTGTCATCATTTTCCTAACATCAAATCTAGTGCAAAATTACAAGTTTGCTATGTTGGGCAAATTTAAGAGAATGTCAAGTTTACCGGTAGCAAATTTGATATAAACTTGGAGCTCTGAATTTGCTATATATTTACAAGAGGGGGGTTAAGGAATAAATCTAAAGATTTGACCCCGCGGTAAATATACTTAAACTCGGTGAAATAATCGCATTTGCTTAACATTTGCATCAAGTTTACGCGCTGCGAAAAATCTACAAAATTACAAGTTTGCTACAATAGGCAAATTTAAGAAAATGCCAAGTTTACCTCCTAATAAATTTGATATAGATTAGTCGGAGGAGAAATTGCAGAGGAGTAAATCTAAAGATTTGACGAGCGTTAAAATGTAACTAAACACGGTATAATAATTACATTGCAGAACATTTGCATCACAATTGCACACTGCTGAAAATCTGTTTTTTGCTCACTGAAAGATCGCAAAATCTCACAGCACAAATAAAATATCTTGCTATAGGCCAGCTTTCATTAAAATACACGTGGTAATTAATTTGAACAACTGGTATTCCTTTATAGTCGTTTGTGCAATTTTCATCGGACGTTTATACAGGTTTGTTTCGCCTCTCCATTCCCCCCCCCCCAACGTAACGCCTCCGCAGGCTAGTTTGTTGTCAACTTCCCTTTTATACGCCCACGCACACACAAGGGGAATTCCCCTAAAGATCGTGGCGTCTGATTAAATATACTGTAGGCTCACTAGGCTGTAGCCTCAGTAGGAAAGAAAACGAGGAATATGTTTCAGCAAGAACTCAAAATTACATCGTACAAGGTTAGTATATACATTTTATTTGACACGATATATACTGTATTATCGAAGGCGCGCTGCTACTGCAATCGTGCAGACAGTTGTCATGTGTAGAATGTTGTCAATGTTGTAGCGCTATTTACAAATTGTGGGAAAAAAGCACACCTGACACATATATGCTAAAAGCAAGCGTTTTTACAGCTCGCTTTGAACAGCATGTTTCAAAATATTTTAATCTCGTGAAATATTAAAAATATAGGCTATAAATAAATACAAATGTGAATGTAATGTAATGTACATTACATACAGTGAATCTATTTTAAATTCTACAGCTTTGACTGGCTGCCTAAAGACTCCAGGTCTAATTGACAAACACTGCAATGTTTCTACGATAGGTTTTAGAAACTAAATTAAAATATTTAATTATATTAATGTATCATCATGTCCAAAGATATTTAAAATCTTACATTAACAATTTAGAAGTTCTTGCTATTTCTGTGCATAAATATCTAAATTATTATTTTGCAACCTATTTTCTACCAAGTATCTATTAACTTTTAAATTTGTGTTTAACTTTATGCTATATAAATATATCAAGCTCTACAATATAATATTGTATCGAGCACTCTAGTACTTCCAGAAGATGATTAATTGGCATGTGATAATTATGCACGTGTGCAGCGTTGTTGACAACATGTAATGTGCATAATACACAGCTATAGCTTGAACTGGCTGCCGAAAGACATGTAAATCTTGACAACCAGCTGCCCAAAGACATTTTAAATCTTGACAACTTAGAAGTTCTTGCTATTGGCAATTGCTGTGCACATTTATGCTTACACGAGTCATTATACATCACTACACACAGTATACTGTAGCTTGAACTGGCTGCCAAACTTGACAACCAGCTAGTCAATTCATGCCCAGACATTTAAAAGCTGTACAATTATGTATGTGTGCTGTGTGCATTATGTATGTGTGCTGTGTGATAATTATGTATGTGTGCTGTGTGCAGTGTTGTTGACAACATGTAATGTGCATACTCTCACAATACACAGTATAGCTTGAACTGGCTGCCGAAAGACATGTAAATCTTGACAACCAGTTGCCCAAAGACATTTTAAATCTTGACAACTTAGAAGTTCTTGCTATTGCTGTACATTTACATGTATGCTTACAGTCATTATACATCACTACACACAGTATACTGTAACTTGAACTGGCTGCCAAAAGACATGTATAAATCTTGACAACCAGCTAGTCATCATGCCCAAAGACATTTAAAAGCTGTGCAATTGCTATGCAATTGCTTAATTGCTATGCATGCATGTATCGTGTTTTAGATGTATTTCATGTGGTTTTGTATCGTCTAATATTACAGCTTACAGTCATTATACATCACTATACACACAGTATACTGTAGCTTGAACTGGCTACCAGAAGACATGTATAAATCTTGAGAACCACCTACTATAGTCTTAAAGTCTTGAGAACATGAGTTTCCACCATGTAGATTTATTAGACTAAAATGATGTTTAATAATTAATTATACTTGTATAAATGTAAGCACAGTAGTCATTATAGTCAAATACAATTAATTTGGTGGGGACTTATTTTTATAGATCTTAGTCAAATTAGTAGAAAAATATAATTGCTGTATTAATAACTTCAGCTGGTTGCAAAATTATATATTATTATTTATTATTAACATTCTGCTGTTGGTAATTACTGCTGTAGACTTTTGAATGAATATGCTGAACAGCATATGTAAATGTAATGTAGGTATCAGCACAAACTGAAATCCATGCTTCTGTATCATTGCAATAACTTCTGAACTGCTTAGTGGCCCATGCCATTGCCAATGATTTCCATAACCAGAGAATGTGGTCTACATTCAATTTTTGCATCTAATAAATGTGAAATACATTGGTGTGTTAAGGCATTTTTGGGCATCCTGCTTCAACAATAATTAAATTATACATGTAGCTTTGAGCTTTGATGCTATTGTTTTTTAAGAAAAGTGATCCCAGATATTTTGTACAGTATCTTTTAGGCCAAACAAAAATAAAGATGTGGTTCCCACATCTATCAACACTATCCCACATCGACATGCATAGCCATTCAACTCAAAGCTTCAACCAACACTTTGCTGTTGTTCATCTGGCAAAGTTCAATATTAATCTCCCTCGCCATATGTCAACTTTGCAATTATCACCATTCACTTGATTAATATTGCAGTACTCTACCTGTACTTTGCTAGTAATTATTGTATCTCATTTGCAACAATGCAGTAAATACAAGATGTTGGCTATTACCTGGAACCATTATTATTTTGTATTTGGCCTTTAGAGATATTTGCCAAATTATATTCCATTGACTCTAAATCAGCATAGCCTGTGTCACAGCCCTAACTTGAACACGGACTCACTTATTTGTACTAAGTTTGAGTTCAGGCTGTGACCAGGCAAGGTCAGCAGGGCTAATTTGATTTAGAGAAGTGAATTATGTATTTTTATTTTTTATTTGCATATATATGTATATATGTATATATATATATATATATATGTATATATATGTATATATATATATATATATATATATATATATATATATATATATATATATATATATATATAGTAGTATAGAGAGTGGCGGTACGAGCTCAGTAGACACCAACCGTAGTGTAAACACCAAAACATCACCAAATTTGTGTCGAGCCACAACTTAGCGATGTTTTGGTGTTTGTGTTTTACGGTTGACGTTGGTGAGCTTGTACCGCCACTCTCTATACTACTATGGCAATCATTAGTCAATCTAAACACCCCTCCCATGTTTTCCTACTCAATTGATAAGAAATACCAAAATAACGATTTTCGCTAAATTTAAAGCTAGAATGTGTCGTTTCATCATTTTCACGTCTTTAAAAAGTAGAGAATGTCGTTTCAGCATTTTCACATATTTAAAAAAAGGCATAGTGTGCCACTTCAACGTTTTCGCACATTTTAAAAAAGTAGAAGGTGTCATTTCAGCATTTTTACATTTTTGTTCAACAAACCACCGACACGTTCCACTGCTGTCTCATAAACTCACGCGCGAAAAAAACCACTAGATTTTCAAGTCTAGTGGTGATGTTTATCCAAATGGATGGCGAAATGGCGCTCTTTTGATTGGGCAACCCACACCAGCGCCCACAACAAATATTTTATCCAAACAAGTACCCAAATGGGGAGCGAAATGGCGCTCTTTTGATTGGTTAGCAACATTAACTAATTTGCATACTAACAAATAGCCGGTTGTTTCGCGAATTAGTCCGTTTGTTCACTACTCTCACTGGTATCTCTCACTACAATGTTTTTGTGACCATATGCGTAGGAGTCAATACCATTTTCTAAAAGGTATCGCTTATCATCAAAACAGGATAGCGATACTTTATTAATTTCATAACTACCAATCTGATGTTTGACACTTCTAATGGTCTTCATTGTGTGTCGCAATTGTTTCTGCTTAAGTAGCACACTTTTGTAATCTTCGTGTCTGATTACCTTTTTAATTATATTTTTTCTAATACCTTTAGCGGTTTTCCCACCACCTCCATCCTCTTTCAAATAACTATACATTTTACTACGCAACCCAACGAACTCAATAATTGGAGTTCCAGCGCACTCGTCTTTCATCTTACCAATAACTTTCTTGTTCTCTTTGAAAGCGAATGGGTTGTCTGCAGGGTAATCGCTATTGTCAAACTTTTCGCGCTCCATCATAAAGTCGGAATAAACGTCATTAGTTTTGATTGTGTACAGCAGGCTGTCAGTGTCGGTGAAGTGTAATCTGCAAGTGTCGCTAGAGTACTTTTTCATAATGTAGTTATAGTGAAAATCATACATCAGAGTTTTGCTCAAGTCTAGTATGCACATACCCACATACGCAGGTCGATTTAGTGTCAGCGTTTCTTTAACTTTGTGGACAGCGACTAAATTCTCGCTAAATATTTTGCAAGACACAAACGTTGGCTTCGAGACGAGCTTTTCTAATTTCCCAGCAGTTGTCACTAGTCTCACGTCAACGCGCTTCCTCAAATTTTCCATTGTTTTTCCAAACACACTGTTGTTCATCAACTTGAAGAAGTCCTTCTCGAAAGCGTTCTTAGCTGCGGTTCTTTTGACTGTGTTAAAGTCGATGTACTTACCCAACCACTTGGACTGGTCAAACTGTAGGACCCTATGAGTCTTTTTGATTTTTAACCCAAGATCCATGTACAACTGCAGATTTCCATAGTGACACACATACTTTTTTTTGTCCATCAAATTAGTCACCAGCTTCTTTACACCACCAACACTCACGTTAAACTTATTTTTGATTTTTGTGCAGTACTCCGACAACATGTCAACGGTTATCTCCATCTTCTCAGGAGCCAACGGGTAATCGTTATGTAGGTCATGCAAATGGGCTGGGTACTCCAAGTCGACTTCAAGCAGTAAACCTTTTTTACTATTGTTGTGATAGTCACATAGATTAACTTTTTCTATTTCTTTCTCAGTCAACCACTTGAAGCCGCCCGTGGGTAAACTTTGACTCATTGCCCACCCATACAAATTGTTGGCGTCAAGGTACATCAAATACTTCGACTCTTGCGTTTCGTCGTACCCCTCCATGTATTTATTATTCGCCACACCATGTCTGTTGCAAATGTAGCTCACACCACCACGCATACCTAATTCTACGAACTGGAACATGTCAATGTCGGACAATAATTCGAGTTCCACTCCGGTCATCTTTAACATGGCGTCCCAAGCCAATCCAGGTGATGTGAAATAATGGCAAGGGTCTAATTTATACTCGCGATGGCACGTCTTTCTAAAGTTCTCAAAAACGTCGGCGAGCAAGAGCACATCGCTTTTCAAATACAGGTCGTGATACCCACCCATACTTTTAGCGTCGAAGTAGTCCCACACATCGATGGCGCGCTCGTGCATTTCTTCCGTAATGTGCTCGTCGTTCAGAACGCTGTAGAAATCGTTTTTGGAGGGTAGCTCGCGTTCATTGAACTTATCAAAGGAGTCCATATAATCGTAGGGGTAGACTCCCTTTCTTGTCATAAGTGCTAACCCCTCGTCGTGGAACACTTCTGACGTGTATTTGAAAGCGTCCCTTGGTAGGTTCTTCACCAAGTTGTCTAGACCGCTACTCATGAACTGAAAGCTGTCCAAGAACACCAAGTTTTTTCCAAGCATGAACGCCATGTACTTCTCCATGTTGTTCGGTATCACGTTTATGTCTTGACCAAACTTGCCAATCTCCTGCATAATGAAATGACTATCGTAGCCACGTAAGTTATGAAAGATCACAGGAATTTTATCGGTTAACTTAAAGTTCACGTTACACTGACGATGCGCGGACCCTCTGTACTTACCTGACACGTGACAGTGGTCTCTCACTCTAACGTCAGCGCCAGTGTACTCAGCGCTGCAAATATGGCAACTCTTGGCCTCGTCGAAATTCTTCTTATCGTCGTCAGTCAGCACCATTTCTTTGTTAAAGTGACTCTCAGATGTTTCTTTACAATATTCAACAATTTCTAACATCTCCCCAATGAACTTATTAACTGCGTTTTCACCACGGTACACTTTTACTGGCTTACTGTACTCGTTGTCGTAGCAACAAACTAATTTATACCCATAGCCACAGTCAACGTGTCTCTGATAAGCGTTTGTGTAGCTACACTCGCTTGACAGCTTTGTTGCTGTGTGCACCTTCTGTGTGATAGCCTCGAAGTCTGCGTACACCACAAATGGTACGTTTAGCTGTCTACTAAAATTCTCGTATTTCACTTTCGCACCTTTTTGCGGCATTTTAATAGCTTGCTTCCCATTGATGACCAAACATACTTCAATGTGGCTTTCAAGCACGTCCTCTCGGGTGAAACACTGCAAACAATACCTACAAAAGTGCTTTCTCGCCTCATGCTTTGTCTGCCGGTGCATGAATTTATTAAAATCGCGAATGTAGACGTAGTGCTTGTTACCCTCATCGTTAGTTATCAACAGTAGGTCCATATGGTCAGGGCACGCCTCCTTAGAAACATACACAGGGAACGGCTGCTTATTTTCATACCCAAAAACGTTAATGCTAATATCGTTAGCCTTTTCGATCTTGTTGTAGTCTTTGAGTGCGACTGGGAAGTCAATTCCATCGTAATTCAGCTCACTGATATGGCTGGCGTACTTCGACGTTCTATCAGAGTTTTTTCCAACAGGGAATTTATGTGCGAGGTGACACCATCTAAAGCACTCGTTGTCATCATTGTTATTTACGTTTATCAAACCCTTCTTACTGTTACGCAGCTCCTTTGGCAACGCAATGTAGCTACTCCCACGCAGAGGTCTGTAAATAGCGATATTGACGTAGTGCGCATCTATTTTGTCGATAGTCCATCCAGACCCCTCAGATAACCACCCAGCTATCCGCGTCAAGATCTGTTCCGACCCACGATTGGCGACACCCTCGATGTCCTGCTCGTTAATGACGACGAACGTCTCACTGTTAAAGTAGGCAGTTTTGTACGTGGTCTTATTGAGTTCTAGAGCCTTCTCAAAAGTGACCTTGACTGTCTCTACCACTTTCATTCCGTTGGTCTCACCTAGTTCACGTCTCAAAAGGTTGATGACAGCGCTTCTACTACCGTTCACCTGATTGATGTCTCTGTCGTTAACCACCTCGACTCCATAGGACCTTGTGAACCCTCTCAGCGCTCGATCCAACAGCCGTGGGCTATGGTCTTCAACTGTGGGTTGTGCCTCCTGGTTTCTGACAAGACGGTTGTGTGTCCGACTACCAACGTTAACTCGCCTGTTTGTCAGCAGGTTAATAGTACTGACATTTGTCGTGTCGCTAAAAACACCATCTCTAACAAGTCGGTTGTAGACTCGCCCATGAACGTTGACTGCTCTACCTGTTAGTGGATTTACAACGGCTGCACCATTTCTAACAAGTGAGTTTTCTGTGACGTCACCCATGGCTTCTATATACTACACTTGTTTTTTTTCCTAAACCACTCGTCGTAGTAATTGTCACCACTTTCACACCATCCCAGCTTTGGGTACACCATCCCAAACAGATTGTTATCAAACAAGTCTTTCACCTTCCCGTCTTTGAGGTCTGACACCTTCTTGAGTGTCTCGACTCGTCTTCTGTGGCACAACCTAATAATGTAGTACCCATATCTGCTGACATTTCTACCCTTGATCAAGTTGCATGAGTGCAGCACATTGACAACTTTCAGGAAGTCCTCCTTTATCAACTCAAGGTGCTCACCCCTCACAACGTTCCGTAGTCTCCTCCCCATCCACCAAGACCGTTTGTGAACGCTTTTTAGTCGTGTGAGTCTCATGTCGCTGTAACTCTGAGTGTAGCCCCATTCGATGTCGCCACACTTTGGACACGCGTACCCACCACAGTCAGTCACATTTTTCACAACGTTGCAATCCGAGCAGTGGTAAATTCTGAAGGCGCCCCCACACTCAATTTGCGTCTCATTCGCGATTTCATCAATTGTGTAGCCGTAACTCATCTGCCTCATAAATTTGTCCATCACTCTTATACTACTCCAACATTTTTTTTACCGAGTGAGTACCCACACCGCTATTCCACCACCCAAACCTAACGCGCTAACAAACAACAATTGGTATTCCTCCATCTCCGCACTCGGTTGGTAGTAATCCGCAACCCTTGGACTCTCAGTGAACACTCGTCCGCTGTGCTGAATAGTCATTACGCTTCTAAGCTCCTCCAACGCGCGGCTTGTGTCATTGATGTTAGCATTAGCGTCAGAGAGCCGTTGCCGTAAACGCTGGATCTTATCTTTTTTAGCGATCTTATTTTCATACCACGCTTCTTTCGCGCTGGCTAACTGCTCCAACGCATGGTTGTGCCTTTTCATCTCAACTTCGTAGCCTGAGTGGTTAAACTTTGAAAACATAAAGCCAGCGCCCGCAAAAGCCACTGCATTAAAAATCCCTCCAGCCACAACACTCACCATTAACTTACGTTGATTTGAATGGATCTGTCGGTATCCACTTTTTCGATTGCATCCATTTTACTAACAGCGTTCCTGCACCAACAGCAGCAGCAAGTTTCACTGTGCCTTTCACTGTCTCTGGTGTTCCCAATGGTTCTCCCAAAGCCCTTTTAGAAATCATACTCACTGCCACAGCGCCAGTCGTGACAAGTAGCGCGTCGTACAATTCGTTCATAAGTTCTTTTCGATCGATCGCGGACATATATACATTGTCGTGTGTTTTGTTTAAGAATCAAATGTGTCTAACGCTGGACGACGAGTTTTATGACTCTCTGGCGCACTAACTACCACAGCACTCACAGGTTCTAATCGCGTCTCTTTTTCACTGCTGATTGTGTACCATAGCGAAGCAGCGGTAATGATAACACCAAGTGTCCCAACAATGTAACCGTAGCTCCACTCACCACCCTGTTCTTCGTTGACTATCATTTCACGCATTTTCTTTTCTTTCGCAGCTTTCGATATCTCAGCCAACTTTTTACCAGCAGCGACACGCTTTGGGTCCTTCACCTTAACACTTTTCACATCAGCTGTGATCTTAGCGTCGACAGCCGTCTGTGAGTCTTCAACCATCTAATACACTATCACGTGTTATCTTACTCACAGTTAACCTCACAGGTGTCTCACAGATGACCTCACAGGTATCTCACAGTTCCAGACCAAACGCACTAAAAATTAGGACTTTTTTCTGGGAGTATAACATAATGACTCAAGCCCGAGAAACTAGCGAAGAAGATATTGCCAACATGCTGAGAACGGCCTTTGTCAGTGTGTCTACCCCACAAGACGCCTCTGGACCCAACGTCTTAAACGAGTACTTCTCAACGTACACACTGTTCGACCCCGACCCTGAAGGGTTGCCAAAACGGCTTGGCTCTCAGGCCCGCCATACGAGGTATCTTCTCGACGCTTGGATCGATCTTCGAGAGGAGAGAGCCAACGAGCTTGCTGGTATGTTATCTGACATAATCCCTGTGTGGTGTTACTCACCATTCAAGTACCTTATGTCAGCGAGTGATGTCTACTTGAACAACCCTAGTGAGTCCAACGGTACGTTACTCGGTAACTTCCTCCAAGTGTTCTTAGCGACCCTTATGTGGAAACCATGCCCAACCAAAGCCAAAGCATGGCTAGAGCTCGCCGCAAACCGCGACGCTCACGTTTGCAAGGTGGGGTGTAATGAGATACTAGGTGTGGACGACATCAGGGACCACGTACTCTCGCCCGCCCACAGACACTTTGCGAGAGATGAAAACGTGTACACCTGTCACCCATGCGGTGTGGTCACCAACGACCCACTGTATCGCTTAAGACACGAGAGCTCGCAGTCTCATCTTAAAAACTTAGAGCTTCAGCAGATATTTAACAACGAACAACAGTTGCCGCAACAGGAGAGAACATTTCTCTGGAGGTATAGTAATCATGAAGAAACTCGGTAGACTAGAGATCGTGATTGGTCCCATGTTCGCAGGAAAAACGACAGAGACTCTCCGTAGGTTACTCACGTTAAGTAAGTCAGGGCTCAAAGTCCTTTACATGAACAACACAGGTGACACTAGGCGAACTGACCATGCGTTCTCCACACATCGTCAGACCATTGTTGTCGGATCAGACAGTTTACCTGCGAAGTTAATCACCAACCTTCCAAGTTCTTCCGAGATAGCTGACTATGACGTCGTCGGCATTGATGAGGGCCATTGGTACTCTGATCTGTCAGTTACCCGTGAATACATTAAAGCTGGCATTCACGTCATTATTTGTGGTCTCATAACAACGGAGCATTTAAAAAGACTTGGTGAGCTCGACACACTGTTCTCAATAGCAGACGACATCACATTTCTAAAAGCGCATTGCGTCGTTTGTCGTGACACTTATGGAACAGCTGTTGACGCGCCATTCAATTGGAGATACAACCCAGGACCATCATTCGTTGGTGGTGCTGAGCAATATCGCGCAGTGTGCAGACGTCATCATCCTTCCACACAAAATTAAGGGTGTTCTCGGATACCCCACTTTTTAAATTTATACATTGGTCACATGAAGCGCCCAATGTAAATAGAAACATTTTTTCATGCATAGACATTAGAAGCGTTGAAGTCAGTAATGCCACACACATAAAAATTAGTCGCGCACCACACAATAGTGTCTCTCGTGGTTACTTAACGCTGCTTTACTCTTAAATTTACGAAAACACTGTGAACATTGAAACCCAATGTCAAATAAATATTTTATTACTGTAGTAATAACGTCGTCGTACGAGTCACACAACAACGTTAGATACCCAGCGGATTTATATCTAAGCAACATAGACTCCTGCTCTTTGGACGTCTTACCTGTGCCACCTGGATTCTTGAACTCAATCACGAGCCCGCTATGCTGTCGGTTTGCACTAGCAATAATCAAATCAGGTGTTCCACGTTGGTAACCTTTTTTCCACGAATTCATTCTTTTACTCGAGGTGTCTTGATTTTCACCACAAGCGGCTATCAAAATAGCTTCTGGATAGTATTTCCTAAGAAAACCAACAACTTTCGTATGAAGGTCGAACTCAGTGATCATTTTAAACTGATTGTGTTTGAGACCAACGTCAGCTAAACTTTTTCTAACGCTTGGTAAGACTTCTGAGTGCACCCACCTTCCAAAATGTTTCGCACGCTCCATTTTACTCGAGAACACTAACGAGTAGACCCCAAGTTCGTTGATAAACGAGGCCTGCCCTATCTTCATTTTACAATCAGGTTCGACGTGGTCGTTAACTGCATCTTTTGGTCTAGCGTAACCTAGAGCGCTTGCGACTTCTCTTGCTTTGAACCATATGTCACCGTTGTGATTAACCGTTGTGATTTGATGACCGTCGAAATCAAATAGTTGAGGCGCTATGGAAGTCATCACTATATAGTCCTCCACAAAAAAAAACTACTCGACGTGGGCGCTACGCCTTTTATATATTTGGTTTGTTGTGTACCAATGCAGCAGGTGTGTTTTATTAGTCCTCAGTTTTCTACGCCGTCTGAAAAAGTTTCTAATGTTACGAGCCAGTTTTCTAAGCCAACCCATTACATAACTTAAGTCACGTCTCCTACCACTCCCACAGTGTCTGACTCTGGTAACATAATAGGTTTGCCGTAAGTCTTTTTAGACCTCATACCAATCTCAGCGTGGAGCTCGAGAGTCACATCACCGCGGCCAAATGATCCACCAGCTTTGAACATGTGGTCAGTCGTTTTATTTATCTTATATATTTCATGGGGTCTCGAAATACATGCTCCCATTTACTTTATACCATATTCCTTCATCATTTCTCCACCAATGATTATGATGTCTCGGTTTGTCATGTAACCACTCACGATTTTCACACCGTAGAATTCTATCAATGATGGGTATGCATAAGGTGCGAGTGGTATTCCTGGTCGATGTATTCCAAAAATCGTTCCATAAGGTGTGCCTATCTTCCCCATATTCGCTACGAAGTCTGAGTCGGTTGACTTAATGTTGTTGACCCTGACATGTGAGTTGTCCATTTGCCAGTGTATTGATATCATATGCGTTTTACTTATGTCAATGCTACTCGGAATAGTGCATATGCTCTCCATCGCTGGTACGCTGCCACCATATGCAAGTCCATTAGTCATGCCAGTCTTGTACCCTATGAACTTATCCCATTGACCATCGTCGTTTGATATAATTGTCTCCCAATTTGATCCAGCGGTGCGAGTAGGTAACCTCACCACAACAAAAATGGAGAGGTCGCACCATTGCATACTGGGGCAGTTAAAGTGGAGACCTGACTCAAGTGGGAGTGGTGTTAACACAGGGGATAGAAAACTTTGACTTACACTGCTGATGCCGACAATAGGGCCATAGGTTGGGTTGTTCTGCACTAATTTACTTGTTCCACCAATAGCTTTCACTTTGTTTGAACCGTTGGTGTGAAATTCCACGTTTTTCAAGGCGTGTGCGCTAACGTTGAAGTCGAGCACAATGTTGTAGGACTGACTCTTGAGGAAACCTGATAGCAATTGCTCTAGAGTTCTTTTATTCGCGGCATCTGAGTCGTCGACTGGGTCTGCCACGTTTTTTATCGCTGAGCCTTGCATGTCTATTATCCCAGACATCCTTCCACCAGTCGCACTTAATTTGGGATCTTCGTCCAGATGCCTTTTCGTTCTCTTTAGTATTTTACCGTGAGGGTCGTCAGACTCATACCCATAGTTTAGACTCATCACTACTTCAAGGTGTATTTGGTTAGTAGATAGCCAGAGACCGCTGAGAACCCTAAGATTATCGCCAGCGTTGTCGTGTCTGACTTACTTGTGGTGGTCTGCGTTATTTGATTGGTGATGACCACTGTTTTCTTTGCAGGTGGCGTGACTAGAGTTTCCAAGTGGGACCCTGCCGCTTGGTGGGCTTTTTTATGCTTCACTTCTGGCACTCGATAGTTCAGCCCGTCGTTATACCCAAATGTCATCCCAGTTTCAGACGAAGTTCTTAGCACGTTATTGTAACCGACAATGGGGTCCTTTAACAAGACCATGCTTCTGGGGATCAGCCAAGTATTAGGTGTCACAGCTGTGTCTAGCTTAACGTTGGTGTTACTAATCGCTTTGTTCATAAGGTTGATCCAAACACTTGGTGAATACTGAACCACAGCGTCTTCAATGATGTCTCTAAAGATTTGTTGGGTTTCTCGAGCACTAGCTCTAGTTCCCACGATGCTTTGCCTTGACTTCGCTTGGGCTCCAAGAATGGCACGCACGTAAACTTCAATCGATTGGTTTAATAATTATTGCCCTAGTGGTGTGAACCCGTCAGAGTGTCTTGGGCAATACCGACGATAATCACCTTGGATGTCCTTGATGTATCTATTGTCAACATCAGTCAATGGTACATGGCCTCTCAAAAGTCGCCAGTCAGGGAGGTACAGTCTTAAGATGTCGTTAATGTCAACTTGACTCTTACTTAAACGAAACATCACGCGGCGAATGGTGAAGTACACATGAAACCTCATGAGACCTACGACTTGCTTCGGAACGTCGACGTGATAACTCAAGTTCTGTAGAGACACCCCTGAACGGTACGTAGCGATGTACATACCTGCGATTGCTTGATAGTAACTCTCCGTTAGAGTCCAAACTGTGTTAACGCTACCACCGATCGCCTTGTCATCGTGACGTCTTTTGGTGTCGATGAGTATTTTCGGTAGATTTGATTTGAAGGAATTATTGTCGTCAACAAAGACGTCAAAATTGTGGGTTGGGTAATTTAGGACATATGGTGGAAACGTCTCGACTTCTCTGTAGCTCTTGTGGGTCTCCGTCAGTAGTAACTTTGGGACACGCCCACCGCTCGACCATATTCTTGGGAATCTTGGTGTGTTGCTAAGGAATTTCGTGAAGCCCTCGTTCTTCGTGAACTTTGATGACTTTATGTTTATCATGTCAGAGTACTTTGGACCCGACTTGAAGTAAATGTCAACGGTCTTGACTGTCTTATTGTCGTCTGCGAGGTTGTACCCAAACTCGAACTTGTTTAATTGCGCGTTTGGAAATTCGCTAAGAAAAATTAGTTCACCTTGTTTTCTCTTTGTTAACATTTGTATATAACACACGCCACATTATATGGTCAGGGTTGTAGTATTGATTAAAGGTCCAACGGAAACTGTGGATCTACCAGAGGCACTTTTGACGTTTGGCTCAGATCCTCACTTACTAGTAAAAAAAGCGACCATCTTTTGGGACTAGGTTAACGTGGAGACCGGTGTGAATGATGAAATAAGCTACAACAGCAACAAACACGTTTTTGAGCCTGGGTACCACACTTTTAAAATGATTGCTGACGAACTGAAGGGATTAGGGGCTATCAAGCTAGTAGCTAACAAACACAATTCAAAGTGTGAGATAAAAACTGACCAACAATTAGAGCTGTTTAAATTTGGAGAGCTCTTAGGGTTCAACGATAACACAACGGTGAGTAGTAGTGGTTTGGTCAGCCCTAACGTTGTGAACGTTAACAAAGGGCTGAAGTACATACAAGTTGGTTGTAGTATTGTGAACAGACCTGAGAATATTGTTAATGGTAGCAAAAGCGGGGTTATCGTCGAGTTGCCATTGACCACCACCCAACCACTGAAGAGCTCCGTTCAACACTTCTTCAACATTGAGTCGAAGGTGTCGATAAACAAAGGCGCTTTTACGCAGCTAGTTTTTAATGTGACTGACCAAGATGGTAGTGGTGTCAACGTTGGTGACATATTGTTGGATTTGTATGCGACGCTTGAGTAGCTAAACGCACGCTAAAGTAATGAGTCTAAACTATGGGTTCGACTCTGGTGGTTACACTGAAAAGCGACGTGTAGACGGCGGTCCTCAAAAGTTGACGGTGCTTATTGAAGGTGCGGAGAAAGTTGTAACTTTTGACCACAGTGTAGTGACCACACACGATAACCCACACATTGTAGTTAAGACAGCCACTGTGTTTTGGGACTATGACAACATATTGGCAAACACATTCAGCTTCTCCGTAAATAATTCCAAGCAGATCGTAGTACCTCAAGGACACTATAACTTCAACGCGTTGGTTGAGTACATAAAGTTCCGGTTAAACGTCTCAGGGCCAGGTATTGAAATAGAGAAAACCGCGTCTGGCGGGTGTAGAGTAAAGACCTTAGCCACGTTAAGGTTGTGGAGGGGTGGGTCTCTTCTTGGCTATGCGGAAGACATATTATTCCCAGGGAGGAAGAGGTGGCTATTCAGTCCAAACAAAGTCGATATGTACAGAGGTCTGAAGTACATAGAAATCTCGTGTGACATTGTTGAAACCGAAAGCAATGTGGGTATTGATGGGAAGCGTAGCAATGTGATCACAACGTTGCCAATACCCACTGAACAGTCTTTGAAAGGGTCGGTGCAACGTCATGTAGACATTGAGTCCAAGGTGGGTATTAAAAAAGGTGTCTACTCAAGTATGACGTTTCGCGTCAAACCAAATAACGGCGATCTTAAAATTGGCGCGGTGTTATTGGAACTGTATATTGTGTGAATTATATGGAGCTTGGTGTGGAAACAGAACAAGGGTTGAGAGACATTTACTACAATCCTAAGACAGGGTACAGTGGTGCAGAGAAATTGTATCAAAGTGCATTGGGAGACGGATTGAAAGTAACTAGAAAAACAGTGAAAGAATGGTTGACAGCGCAGGACACTTACACTAGGTACAAACCTATTGTGAGAAGACATAAGTTCCGCGCGACTTTTGTTGGATTTCTTGGTGAAGAGCTACAAATGGACCTAGTGGACATGAGTAAGTACTCAAAACAGAACGGGGGTTATTATTGGATATTGACAGGCGTTGAAATATTGAGTAGATACGCTTTTGGCATTGCAGTTTATAGAAAAGACACTAAGAACATGACTGAGGCTGTTGGAAAATTGTTGAACGACTTTAAAGATCGGTTTGGAACCACACCTAAGTTAGCACAATTTGATGATGGACTTGAGTTCTACAACGTTGGTGTGAAAAGTTTGTTAAAAGAACACGACGTTAAATATTTCAGCACTAAGAGTGATAAAAAGGCTGCTGTTGTTGAGCGTTTTAATAGAAGTCTCAAGAGTATTATGTGGAAGTACTTTTACACCCGTGGAACGTACAAATGGATTGACGTTCTTGACCAGTTTGTGAGCAATTACAATAGCAACGTGAATCGAAGTATTATGATGAAGCCAAAGGACGTCGATAAGTCAAACGAGGGTGAAGTGTGGACCACTTTGTTTGGTCACCAATTTGCAGACAACCCATTGCCAAAGTTTAGAGTTGGTCAATCGGTGAGAATTAGTAAATACAAAAGTGTGTTCACAAAGGGCTATGAAGCCAACTTCACTGAGGAGCTGTTTAAAGTGGTGAAAGTTATTCGTGGTGATCCGAATGTGTACGAAATTGAGGACATAAGTGGTGAACAGATTATTGGTAAATTTTACGAACAGGAATTATCGCTGGTCAATAAGAAACGTGGTGGTGACGATGTGTACAGAGTTGAAAAGGTGTTGAAAAGAAAGAAAGTCAGAGGGAAGAAGATGGCGCTGGTCAAATGGTTGGGTTATGAGAGCAAACATAATTCGTGGATACCAGAAAGCGATATTCAAAATGTGAGCTAATGTAATATGGCTGAAGGTGGGGAAGGTTTCGACGACTTCGAGATGGAGAACTTTAGTGAGTACGAAAGCGTCACTGACGAGCAATTAGAAGAGGAGTCCACCGAGACTAGTGAGGAGCTTAGCTACATAACCACAAGGTTTGGCATGAGAGATATGCCGGAAAACGTTCGTGTTAGCTATGCCAGGATTAGTGACGACTTGAAAAGGATGAAAAGTGAGCTAGCTAGAAGACGAAGCGGGCAAAAAGAGACGTCATTTACCGACACTGACGATGGTAAGACGGTGACAATAAGGGGAACCAACACAGAAGTCCCAACAGTAGAGTTTGTTGAACAGGAGTTATATGGTGACGTCAATGACACAAGTTTCTATGCAGCTTTTGGAGAGTCGGACGAAATTGAGAGGAGGTTTGGTGAGCTAAAAGCGTACAACAAAGAGCGAGTAGAAAATAGAGTAAAAAACGAAGTAAAAAGAATCAAGCTAATAGATGAGAAAATACGCGAGTTGTATGAAAAAAAACTCAGTCGCGACGACGCGTCGAGGAGCGTAGTCAACAGATCATATGTGACTAGATCGGGGTCTATTCTTTTCAAACCGATAAACAAAGATGGCAAACAAGGGACACCCAAACGAATTCTAATACCTGGGAAAAAAGGCTTGATCTACAGTAAAGACGCGAGTAGTAAAAACGCGATTGAGCAGTTCAAACAGTTAGTTAATCAAATCCCTGAGAGTACAGAAACAACAGCTGTCACAACAGAAGTAATCCCAGACGACTTCCCAGTAATCGAAACAAAAGTGGACCGCGCTGACACACACGGGCTAACACCAGACGAAAACCGCGAGCTGAATGGCGTGCTTAATCCAAGTGATGGTGTGTCGCGTGAATCAAGAGTAGGTGACGGTGGTGCGCTGCAAATACAAGCGGACCACTTTCAAGAAGCGTTAAATAGAACGTCAGACGAACTAGATGGTGAAGACAATGAAAGCGTCGCCTTTGAATTGAGAGAGCGTGTTGTAGGGCTTGAAGAAGCTCGAGACAGAACTATTGAGCAGCGAGAAATAGAGGAGGTTAGAGAGCAACAAGAAGTCGACATTGACAGATTTCAGAAATTTAAGGAATGGGCTAAAGAAAATGTAGTCGGGTTGAGCGCTGTAGCGATTTCAGTGGCTGGAATTATAACAACTATTATTATCGCTGGTAGGTCTGCTGTTATGAAAGGCGCTATGGCCACAAAGTCATTCGCACAGGCTGTTAAAAACGCGATAATGAAGATGGGTCCATGGGCTGTTGGGTTGGCTAACTTAGTTTACAATGCGTTGACATTGGGTGCAAAGGGTCTCGCATGGTTGGCTCAAAATCTGTGGGTACTTGCGGTGGTACTTGCGTGGTTCGCTTACGATTATTACAAGCTAAAACGGTAGTCTCATTTTCGAGGGTCTCAGCTTCGAAAATAACAAAACATATGCAAAGTATATGAACGTCACATCGGCAGAGTTGAGTCCTGGTTTTAGACGAGCGACCATGGGTGTCATAAAAGGGGTGAGAACGCAGCATGTGATCACGTTGAACCCTAATAAAGTCAGCCCTGGTGAGGAACTTTACATTGATATACCAAAGCTTAAGGTTAGTAGCTGTTTGGTACCTGGATCGTTGGGTTTATTGTTTGACTTTAAAAATGCGAACGCCAAAAGCTGGTTCTTGAATAATGTTAGTAAGTTGTTGGTTGAGAAACTTACTGTGAGACTAGCTGGGGAGAATGTGTACGACAACAATGGGGAAAGTTACACTGGTGTTTATCGCGACCTTTGGGAGAGTGTCACCGCGCGAGACCAAATGATTGACTATGGTATCGGTGGTGAGAACTTGAGAAAGCTAATTTCTAAGGATGACAGTGGTGCGACAAGTGGGAACGTTGCTAAAGTTAGTGACGCGTTGATGTTTGGTGTGATTGGGACGAAGCAGCGGATTAAGCTCGGTAAGGTCATGAATGACCACGGGTTGTACGCTCCTTTCAGCATGAACAATAACTTACAGTATGTGATCACACTTCCGAAGGCCACAGACATTATGGTGGCGCAATCCGGTAGCGCTGTGGGTGGATACACTCTGGAGAACCTCGAGCTTGAGTATGAGACGATTGATAACCAGGAGCTCGCTGATGAGATAGCGTCGGGTTACGCAAGTGGTCGTAGTTTGTCGTATGAGCACGTTACATTGATGAAAACCACTGAATGGGATAAGGGCACAACCATTGTGAATGAAAATGTCAATCTGCCAAGAAAAAGCATGAAGGCGATTGTGTTGCTATTCACGAATAAGGTGCGAACAGACAGCGAGGAGTTTCTCTACCCAAACATTGAGAGTGTTAGAGTCACAATCGAAGGTGTGCCAAATAGTGTGTACTCACAAGGCATCCCAAAGTCGAAGTTCTACGCAGAGGCGAAACGGCTGTTTGGTTTGGGTGAGGAACACGCTCAGTTCATGACCATACAGAAGTTCTATAAAGATGGCTTTGCGTTGGTCATCGACTTGAGGAGCGTTCAAGATAATCGCAATATCGCCACTGGTAAGAACATTGTAAACACAAAATCCGGCGTGCTTCTTGAGATCACTAAGAAAGTGACGACTGCAAACGTTATGTGCAGGGTGTTTGTGATGAGTGATGGACTGGTTAACTTCATGAACAATGGGTACCAGTCAGTCGATTATTAAATCAAACGCAATTTAATGGAGACTCCGTTTAATATGTTAATCGTTGGTATGACAGCTTGTGGTAAGACACATTATTTGCTAGAAACACTGGAATCTGAGTATCGTGGTAAATTTGACTACATTGTGTTGATTTGCCCTACTTTCGAGTGGAATAAAGCATATCAAGATTGGAAATATGTGCGCGACCCTGACGTGTTGGCGATAGACTGCGCGCAAGACAGTGTCGACGCTGTTCTCAAGTGTGTAACAAATGTTTTTAAAGGCACTAACACTCTGATTGTGTTGGACGACTGTGCGAGTTCTCAAGACGTTAAGAATAGGACTAGTCAATTAGTCAACTTGGCTTTTAGTGCGCGACATTTTATGTTGAGCGTTATTGTCATCACACAACAACTGACGTCGATCGCAAAACCGTACAGAGAAAATATTAGTAAGCTCGTTTGTTTTTACTGCCCGAGTAGGAGTGATATGAAGGTTGTCATTGACGACTACCTTGGAAACATTAGCAGAGAAAAATCGTCGGCGATTGCGACCGCATTAAAAAATAATAAGTACGCTAGACTAGAAATCTCACTGCGCTATCCATACAGTCACGAAGTTGTTATTCCGCAATAAAATATGGGTATAAGTAATAGCGTGATGGTAAAACGCAAAAGTGAGGAAAATCCTACGATTGAGGAATTAGTTGAGGAGACTGATGACACCTCAACTGTGGAAGACAACGTCGACGTTAGGAGATCCGAACTAATTAGACTGTCTGGTGATGGTGCGGTAAGCCAATCTGAAGCATACATTAAAAAAGCGTCCGCAAAAGTTATTGATAAGATATGGCGCCAACACGAGTTGAAGAGAATGGAGATCGCAAACGCTTTTCTCACCGACTTGCTAATCAGCAAATTCGCTAGCTTACTGGACGGGTTGAACGCTATAGAGAATCCTGACGAACTAAACGACGAACTACAAAAAGATCCGTTACTAAAGAAAGACGTCGAGAGTATTGTCGCGGTTGTAACACCATATGTGCCTTTCTTAGGCTTGTTGTCTGGAGGAATTATAACGTCGAAACACGTGTACGATCACCATTTTAGGAGCGAGGCGACAAACACTGAAAGTAGTAGTGAACAAACGGACTAATTCGCGAAACAACCGGCTATTTGTTAGTATGCAAATTAGTTAATGTTGCTAACCAATCAAAAGAGCGCCATTTCGCTCCCCATTTGGGTACTTGTTTGGATAAAATATTTGTTGTGGGCGCTGGTGTGGGTTGACCAATCAAAAGAGCGCCATTTCGCCATCCATTTGGATAAACATCACC
This sequence comes from Chrysogorgia sp. JL179-B06, assembly GCA_035772405.1. Taxonomy (NCBI): domain Eukaryota; kingdom Metazoa; phylum Cnidaria; class Anthozoa; order Scleralcyonacea; family Chrysogorgiidae; genus Chrysogorgia; species Chrysogorgia sp. JL179-B06. The sequence continues at coordinate 1,866,669 of JAYKKM010000455.1, read as the reverse complement.
ACTAGACTTGAAAATCTAGTGTTTTTTTTCGCGCGTGAGTTTATGAGACAGCAGTGGAACGTGTCGGTGGTTTGTTGAACAAAAATGTAAAAATGCTGAAATGACACCTTCTACTTTTTTAAAATGTGCGAAAACGTTGAAGTGGCACACTATGCCTTTTTTTAAATATGTGAAAATGCTGAAACGACATTCTCTACTTTTTAAAGACGTGAAAATGATGAAACGACACATTCTAGCTTTAAATTTAGCGAAAATCGTTATTTTGGTATTTCTTATCAATTGAGTAGGAAAACATGGGAGGGGTGTTTAGATTGACTAATGATTGCCATAGTAGTATAGAGAGTGGCGGTACAAGCTCACAAACGTCAACCGTAAAACACAAACACCAAAACATCGCTAAGTTGTGGCTCGACACAAATTTGGTGATGTTTTGGTGTTTACACTACGGTTGGTGTCTACTGAGCTCGTACCGCCACTCTCTATACTACTATATATATATATATATATATATATATATATATATATATATATATATATATATATATATATATATATATATATGTATATATATGTGTATATATATGTGTATATATATGTGTATATATATGTGTATATATATGTATATACATGTAGTATATATACATTCAACATGTAGTTTGATCGAGTGAAATGCCAAATATTACCTATAATATACCCAGAATCTTATCCTGGCATTACCACCACCATATATACGGAACTTGTGACTAGGCTCTCGGCAACGGCTTCCATAGCTCGGTGGTCAGAGCGCTGCACTAGCATCGCAGGGTCGCAGGTTCAATTCCAGGCGGAAGGCCTTGAAGTTGCATTTTTCGCAACTGGTCCCGGTTTGGTCTTAAAATGTATGTATTCCAGCACTCGAAATTTTCCACCTTTCCTTCACCATAAATCCTTATTGTATATATATATATATACAATATATATATATATATATATATACAATATATATATATATATATATATATATATATATATATATATATATATATATATATATATATATATATATATATATATATATATATATATATATATATATATATATATATATATATATATATATACATATATATATATATATATATATATATATATATATATATATATATATATATATATATATATATATATATATATATATATATATATATATATATATATATATATATATATATATATATATATATATATATATATATATATATATATATATATATATATATATATATATATATATATATATATATATTATATTATATATATATTACTGTATTATTATATGGTTATGGATTAATTCTGACAACAATGTAGACACTGACACAGTCAGTGCATGATGTGCATGTAATTATCCAAGGGCAAATATGCAACTGTAGGATCGAATCATAGACAATCCAGAGGCATTGGATTGTCTATGATCGAATAGCGCTCCGTCGAGATGACGTAAGTACCGATGTTTGTCCGCTTTTACCCATAATTATTGCGGCCATAACAAAAGAAATAGCTCATTTGCAATCATTTGTGAGTCAAATTTGGTTTGTTTGTCCGCTTTTTGAGCTATTAATAGCAGCCAGACTCTACGCTATTTAGCGCTTTCTCGATATATGAGCAACCGAAATATAAAATTATTATAACATCAACCCAACTTGATTAGGGTTAGCGATTGGTTTGAATTTCGGTTTGTTCATATATCGAGAAAGCGCCCTGAATCATGCGCCACGCGGAAGAAGATACTTACCATCTTGCTCGTAGACGTACGTACGGTAGTGCTTAACATTTTGCTTGTCGCCAACCAGTTGCTTTCGTATGACGTATTCCACTGTTAGCATGTGCGCCACTCGCTGTGTGGGATGCCAGGTTAAAATGCGCCATTCTAACCGGCTTTACGTAAGTTCTTACGACCAGGAGAAACAGAAAAGCCTTTCGAGTTTCGATGCAAACCACATTCGACGAAAGCGGGAAGCCGACTATTAAAATTTCCCCGCGTTTTCCTATACCGGGGGGTTATCTTACACCAAATACGCATGTTACACGCATGCTATACACATGTGCTGGAGAGTAACCAATCATATTCCAGTATAAAACAAATTCAAATATCTGGACTTTAGACGACAACACACAATGAACAATGCACAATATGCATAGCTTGGTTAATTTTGAATCGCTAAAGCAGTTTAAAATTTTGGCGCGTGAGTTTTGTGTGTTTCTTCAGTTTCCTTGGCCTGCAGTTTCCTGTACCTGAGTCGATATGATTTTCTTCAAATTTGATGCGCTTCATCGTACTTCAACAGTTACCACAATATGGCAAGTTATCTCGCAAGTAATACTGCTCAGCCTTCAAGTTGAAGTCCTGGTTGTTCTTCACTGGAATCCACGCCAAGTCGTTTTAGAGAGAACTCCTCAAGACTCAACCTTTTGTGCGAATATTTATGACAGGAAATACTGAAGAGTCACCTCCAACAGACCAATGTGAACTATGATGAAACAATTTATGGCTAAACAAACTGCATAATTCAACGAGCAGACTGAGTAATTGTTGAAATTATTCAAGAAGAAGCGATGGGAAAATACATCACGAACAAGGGCATTTATATTTAAACGGTAAGTGTATATGTTTATAACCCTTCTCTCTTTACTCTTTTTCGATTATTATTGCTAACATTTTGAAAATTCCATTCACAATGTAAATAATATTCGCCTGGGTCTAAAAGGCCCATCTACACGAGTCACGATAGGCGAATGTTGACACACGTGTACAGTTTGATCGCATACACCAAGATGACAATCGTGTACGACAAATCGTATCGTTACTATCGTGTAGATTGGCCTCAAAGGCCCGTCTACACGATACGATTCATTGTATACGATTGTCATTCTGGCATACATTGTCGTATACGATTGTCGTACTGGCGTATGCAATTGTTTGCACACGACATAATTCTTGTTTATGATTCGATGGCGAATGTTGACACACGTGTACAGTTTGATCACATACACCAAGATGACAATCGTGTACGACAAATCGTATCGTTACTATCGTGTAGATTGGCCTCAAAGGCCCTTCTACACGATACGATTCATTGTATACGATTGTCATTCTGGCATACATTGTCGTATATGATTGTCGTACTGGCGTATGCAATTGTTTGCACACAACATAATTCTTGTTTATGATTCGATGGCGAATGTTGACACACGTGTACAGTTTGATCACATACACCAAGATGGCAATCGTGTACGACAAATCGTATCGTTACTATCGTTTAGATTGGCCTCAAAGGCCCTTCTACACGATACGATTCATTGTATACACTTGTCATTCTGGCATACATTGTCGTATTTTGTCGTATACGATTGTCGTACTGGCGTATGCAATTGTTTGCACACGATATAATTCTTGTTTATGATTCAATGGTGAATGTTGACACACGTGTACAGTTTGATCAGTCACATACACCAATATGACAATCGTGTACGACAAATCGTATCGTGTAGATTGACCTTAAAGGCCCTTCTACACGATACGATTCATCGTATACGATTGTCATTCTGGCATACATTGTCGTATACGATTGTCGTACTGGCGTATGCAATTGTTTGCACACGACATAATTCTTGTTTATGATTCAATGGTGAATGTTGACACACGTGTACAGTTTGATCAGTCACATACACCAATATGACAATCGTGTACGACAAATCGTATCGTGTAGATTGGCCTTAAAGGCCCTTCTACACGATACGATTCATCGTATACGATTGTCATTCTGGCGTACATTGTCGTATACGATTGTCGTACTGGCATATGCAATTGTTTGCACACGACATAATTCTTGTTTATGATTCGCACACGTGTACAGTTTGATCACATACACCAAGATGACAATCGTATACGACAAATCGTACCGTGTAGATGGGCCTTAATACAGTTAATACTGAAACACTTGTGATTTAAGTTTGGGAGAACTTGAAATCGCAGTGGACAGTTTCACCTCGGCCTATTTCTCATTCTCCCAAACTTTCACTCATGTTTCCTCAGTTTCTATAGTATTTAAAAAATAGTGTTGATCATGGGCACAGCTATTTCAAATGCTAGTGTTCATTGTAAAATGTTTGCCTCTGTATCTATTAATTCAACCATTTTTGTTCACATTTTAGTTGCAGTGCATTGCTACATGTACATCAAAACAAAAAAGCAGTCCCTAATAATTAAGGAAAAAAACATCTGACCAGGATCAGTGAGCTGAAGTAGACTGAATTCAGTAAGTATTTTAGAAATATATACACTATCGTACATTGAGTACTCTGGCTTTTGAATAATTTCTACGGATAAGCATTTCCAAATGAAACTGTTCCATTTATTGTCCAAAACAGCTGTCTTTGTTATTTTATTACCTGGGGCCGGTTGTTTGAAGCATGGATACCAACTTATCTGGTGGATAAGTCCTATCCAGTCAATTCATTTTTCATTCATTCAATACTGTAGTTATCTGAGAAAAAAATAGCAGTTGAATATGTTGTTGAAAACATGGATGGTGATATTAATTCACTTGCTATTTTTCTCAGATGGTCATTCAATGGATAGAAAATATATTCAGTACTGGATAGGATATATCCATTGGATAAGCTATCCAAGCTTTGAATAACTGACTCCAGGTTATTTCACTTTGTTTAATGCCAAGGGGGAACCCTCAGCCATCATGCATCTTGCGGGTTAAGGGTGTTCGGACGTATTCCGTTGCTAAACACTGGTTGCTAAGGACAGGTCATTTAGTGCCCAATATACTTCATGAGTGGACAATAAGGTATAACCAAGATATTTTATATTTGGAATATGTTGGCAAACTTCTTTCGTGTATTGACGTATTTGATGACGTCACATTGACGTCATCAACAAACACAAAAACTCTATAATTTTCGTCATTTTTGACAGTGTTATATTTTAAGTGTCATATAAACCTAAATTACTTCCTACAAAAAAGTACGTATGGATTCATTGATAAATTAAATAAAAACGAAGTTATAAAAATTTTATTGTGTTTATTGACCTTACAAATCTGATATCTTCTTAAAAATGTGTGAAAAATTCTTAAAACCATGCATACTTTTATGAAGGTAACCGTCCAGATTCTAATCACATGTAACAAATTAATTTTTCTTAAAAACCTTCGAAGATTATAGGAATTTTCATATTTCGATGACGTCATCATATGACATTACCAAACGAAAGAGTTTTGCCCACATATACCACATACACACTGTCTTGATGGATTCTTAAACTGAAATTCTATAGCAAATTTTGTCAATTCTAAGTTTCCTTAGCAACGGATATAAGGTCTGCAAATCGAAATACGTCCGAACACCCTTAAGGTGATTCGATAGTCTAAATTGTGAGAAATTGCATTATTTTCACATCGATTATTTTGCAATGCATAGTTCTATGGTAGTCTTGATTATTGAAAATTGTTATACCTACAATTTAACCTGAATGGAGAAACTGTGTTTCCAATAAATCCCCGAAACCTAATTTGCGTAAAGCCTGCCACTTATACACAATTTCTCAGGATATACAAATGCTACAAGTAATTTAATAATCAAGACCCCCACTAGAGCTATGCAATGAACTAGAATGAAGCTCAGATCTGCATTATAAAGTTTTCAAATGTAAAAATAATGCAATTTCTCATGATTTAACTATCGAGCCACCTTAAGTCAACCAACAGTGCTGTAAGTGTAACTACTGTATTGCTTTTGTTTTTTTATATTTAATAACTTACACCTCTTACTGTATTTACTATTTATTTACAGAAACGAAGACTAAGAAAAAATGTGCTTGGCAATTCCACATTGATTACAAGCCACCCTGCATGGGCTGTCAGGCAGTGAATGTGCAAAAAACATTGAAATTACATGTGCTTTAATATTTTTAACATTAAGAAAATTGGTTCTGCAGTGCACACAGTGCATGAAATGAATTTGGTGTCAGTTGTTTAAAAACTATACTAAACTTAGCATGAATAACCTTCATTTTTATAAACTTTTTATTACCTATGCCTTTTTGAGTCTATGCCTTTCTGGGTTTTTTGGTACTACTCTGTTAAATGACTTAAATCCTTTCATTTCTATGAAAGTGGGCTTTACAGACTGCACCTGGATTTTTATTATTTAACCAGCAACAAATTCAACAGACTGGATTTGCTCTGATCTCCATACAACAATGGCTCCAAGTGGAGGTGATTTTGTCTTACCAAACCTAACCTCGAGCCATTGCCTGTGCATATTGAAGCAAATTTAGGAAATGTGTATTGTTGGTCACTAGTGCAAAATTTAAAATTGACAAGAAGTAGTTGAAAAGTTAGTTTAATTTAACCTCAAACAACTCCAGAAGAGATTATTTGGTATATGATACTAGATTACATTATGTTACATTATATTATATGATATGGTATATTATATATCAAGTACATGTATATTATATTAATTCATAATAAATGTCTATATTTGGTTTGGATTTGGGCTTGTTCCTCGTTTACTCAACGCAAACAAATACGATTCGTGAGCAAATATAAGTAAATAAAGTACTTACGCTATTTTTATATATTTACTTCATTTTCACTATATTTGCGAATAAAGGCAAACATGACATTTGACAATATTTATCATTTCCCTAAATGAGGGCAAATATGGTTTTTACTTTATCATTTGCTGTGAAGTAAATTCATGACAAATGTCTATATTTGGTTTAGATTTGCACTCGTGTTAAATTTGGCGTAAAAACGGCATTCGCCTCGTTTACTAACGAAGTAAATCCAATGTAAATATGCAAATCCGATTGTTGATCAAACATGAGTAAATAAGGTATTTACGCTATATTTACTACATTTGCGAATAAAGGCAAACATAACATTTGACAATATTTACCACTTGCTTAAACGAGCGCAAATATGGTTTTTACTTCGCATTTACTTTGAAGTAAATTCATGACAAATGTCCATATTTGGTTTGGATTTGCACTTGGTGTTAAATTTGGCGTAAAAACGGTATTCACCTCGTTTACCAGCGAAGTAAATCCAATGCAAACATCAAATCCGATTCCTGATCAAACATGAGTAAATAAGAGATTTACGCCATATTTACTACATTTTTTCTACCTTTGCAAATAATGGCAAACATAACATTTGACGATATTTACCACTTGCTTAAATGAGCGCAAATATGGTTTTTACTTCGCATTTACTTTGAAGTAAATTCATAACAAATGTGTATATTTGGTTTGGATTTGCACTTGGTGTTAAATTTGGCGTAAAAACGGTATTCACCTCGTTTACCAGCGAAGTAAATCCAATGCAAACACCATATCCGATTTTGAGCAAATTCGCGCAAATCTGACTAAATACGGTATTCACGACATATTTACCTCGTATTTACTGCTGTCGTAAATCAATTTTTTCGTGCAGTGCTAATGGTGAAGTACAAATGAAATCTCATCACACTTGTGACCACAGGATGAACTTCTTGTGACACTGATAAATGTTGCAGTGAGACTCCACAACAGAAACTCGCACAATACGTCGCAAACACAACACGATAGTAAGATTCGCTGTCATCCCACTCTGATTTTGTCTTTGACGTGGTGATTTGTAAGACTGGTAGCTTTGACATGAAGTAGCTATTTTGGTTAACAAAAACTTTGAAGTTATTCACTGGATAATTTAACACGTTTTCTGTTGGATAGCCATCCCAAAGCCCCCAATGGTTCTTGTGACCTTTTGGTAGTGGTTGGATAGTCCCACCGCCTTGCCATATTATTGGGAACTTACTATTGTGTAGCCACTTCCACACTGTAAAAACTGATTGGTTAAAATAACCAAAAAAAAAAAGTCATTCTGAATGAGTCTGAGAGAACCAGTTAAAAATTGGTCATTTCAACCAATTGATATTATGGTCGAAATGACCAAAAATTAAAAGGTTAAAACAACCAATAGGTAATTGTTGTTCTGACCAATTAAATGGTGGTTGTTTTAACCACGTTACCTTGGTTACAGTAACCAATATGAATTGGTTAGTACCAATATATAATGGTTGTTTAAACCAATAAAACATTGGTCACTGTAACTATTAAATATTGGTCACTGTAACTATTAAATATTGGTCACTAACTATTAAATATTGGTTAATTTAACCAATATTCTTGCTATAGTAACCAATATCAATTTTAAGTTGGTAAACATTTAAATCATGGTAGTTTCAACCAATTTGGATATTGGTCAAATTGGATTAATCAACCTCAATGTACTGTTAACTACGAGCTATCATGCAAATAGACTACAAAATGTATTGCAGTATTGAATAATCTAGGTTTCCTTCAACAAAATTCTAAACACATGTATACTAGCAGACTAGCTTAATACTTAAAAAGGTAAATAACAATTTTGAAAGACTTAAATTTGATGTCAAGTATTCCTTCAGTGATGAGGGATAAGAAATGTATCTCCTTCAATGTCCCAGTTGACAACAATTTAGGGGAAGAACATTGCTACACTTTCAAACCAATATCTTCTTCGTTATCATCCTAAAATTAAAAAAATATGATTTAGTATGCAAGGAAGATTGATTCTACACAGTGAACAGTTTATAGGGTAACCATGCAGGTAATTGATAAGAGATGGTGCATAAACTCTGGTTTAGAGTGAAAGTTTTCTATTGCACACTGGGGTTACCACCACTCTTTTACATACTGTATCTCTTAAAGTGCCTATACAGCCCTTTTGTGTTTTAGTTATCTGTATAGAGAATGAAAAAGTAGCTGATAAATTAATTTACAGTTTTTGATTTGGACTTTCCGTTTGGAAGATATCACTCTTTATACATTGCTATTTATATAAAAAAAGCCACAAATTAGAAAGGCCTGGAACGAGCCACACTGTGACGTCATTTAAGAGACGAATGTGTGTTTTGCCTTGGGGAACTTGTAAACACTGTATTAAACACACTGCAAGATCTCTATGTGATATTCATATTTACTGTCTGCGTATCGTTCAAGTAAGGAATCGTGCAAGTAAAGTATCGTTCAAGTAAATAATACGATGGACAGATATTTTTCTTTAAAATTCGCGTCATTAGAACATCCATACACTGCGTATCTGTCTGGCATGATTGAATAGTTCAACATAAACGATAAATTTTATAGTATAATCTGGGAATCGAGCTCGTTTGTCTACAAAGCTGGGAAGATCCTGGACTCATCTCTTAAATGACGTCACAATCTACAATCCTGGCCAAAAGTAGCTGGGACACAGTCACATTTATTACCTACTCAAGTTTTACTAAATTGTATTATCACACATGTGAACCCATACCCCCCCCCCCTTCCCCCCCTACAATGTTGAATAAATTGGATGCAATGTAACTATGAGAATTATGTGTGCGTTGTCGTTTGAAACACCAAAAAATACAACATTGATGGGTGGAGAGGGGGGAGGGGCTGGATTTTTCAAGAACTCAACAACACTGTCCCACGACTTTTGGCCATGATTGTCTGAATAATGACACAATTCAAAATGAATAAAAATCGGGATAAAATATGAAAGATAATTACATGTGTCAACAATGTCGTCACATGAAAATGTACATGAGAAGAATATGCATCAGAATTGCGAAGTAAGCAACTTCAATTAGAACACAATTACGTTAATAATTAAAAGATTGTAGTGACGTCATGGTAATTGAGCCATGAATTTGGTCAAAAGGATTAAAGGCAAGAGAAGAGTAATGAAATGTAATGCATTATCAGCAGAGCAAACATCGTTTGCACGATGTTTGCGAGAGGAGACAGACATTGAGGCGGATCAGCTTCTTAAGATTTCTGCTCGGTCTCCAGATATCAATCGCATTGAGAATATCTGTCATCTTGCGAAGTGGCGTTTACGTAAGGAGGTCATAAATAGAAATATCGTGTCAGAGTCGTTTGAACAATTTCAAGAAAGAGTGATTGAATGTTTGCGTAGCATGCCTATCGATGTAATAGATCTAACGGTTGAAAGTATGCCAAAGCGAATAGAAATTATGGTTAAAACAAAAGGCTATAGAAACAAATACTGATGACATATGATATGAACCTGTTATTATTAACATTATTAAATAGTGTGTGCGCTCGACGCAACAGTTCTCAGCAACAGTGCTCAGTGGAATGTATGTAAATTCGTGTTATATATGTGATGTAATATACCCAAAAATATTAAATTTGTCTTAGCTATTTTACGTCTCCATACAAGTGCGGTATTTCGTCGACCAAGTGTAATTTTGCGTGATTTCTGACAGTGCTCACCACAATCCTATCTAAAAGTAAAGTAAGGTTAGTTATTATTTCAGCACACTTTGGTGAGCACTGTGGAAAATACATGAAAACGAAGTGTAATCGGCACGGAATATACGTGAGATTATCGCAGAGATATTGAGAAACAGGTTTCGCAGATTAAAGTCGTATATGCGCCAAAACTTTCTATGTATTTACAACATATATAGGCGAGCACTGTACATGAGCACTGTTTATTATATTTATTGAAAGTACGTAGTGTTGACAACCGAACAGATCAAATGTCACTGTTGTCGAAAACAGTGAAACGGAGTGTGATGTAGAGGTGTTTAGTGACTAGTGATTTAACGGATTTATTATTTTAACGGCTTAGTTTATTCCAAATATAACGTACATGTATCCCTCCAATTCATATTATTTTAGTTCATTTAATTTCATTATTTAGTTGACGACTATGTAAGTAATAGTGTAATATAGTGCTGTTTCATTTTGTTTTATTCAATCTCTTTTTCAACAATTTTTTTATGTTAATTTGTTCAGACAATCCTGGCCAAAAGTAGCTGGGACACAGTCACATTTATTACCTACTCAAGTTTTACTAAATTGTATTATCACACATGTGAACCCATACCCCCCCCCCCCTTCCCCCCTACAATGTTGAATAAATTGGATGCAATGTAACTATGAGAATTATGTGTGCGTTGTCGTTTGAAACACCAAAAAATACAACATTGATGGGGGGAGAGGGGGGAGGGGCTGGATTTTTCAAGAACTCAACAACACTGTCCCACGACTTTTGGCCATGATTGTTTGAAGTTGTTTGAAGCATGGATACCAACTTATCTGGTGGATAAGTCCTATCCAGTCAATTCATTTTTCATTCATTCAATACTGTAGTTATCTGAGAAAAAAATAGCAGTTGAATATGTTGTTGAAAACATGGATGGTGATATTAATTCACTTGCTATTTTTCTCAGATGGTCATTCAATGGATAGAAAATATATTCAGTACTGGATAGGATATATCCATTGGATAAGCTATCCAAGCTTTGAATAACTGACTCCAGGTTATTTCACTTTGTTTAATGCCAAGGGGGAACCCTCAGCCATCATGCATCTTGCGGGTTAAGGGTGTTCGGACGTATTCCGTTGCTAAACACTGGTTGCTAAGGACAGGTCATTTAGTGCCCAATATACTTCATGAGTGGACAATAAGGTATAACCAAGATATTTTATATTTGGAATATGTTGGCAAACTTCTTTCGTGTATTGACGTATTTGATGACGTCACATTGACGTCATCAACAAACACAAAAACTCTATAATTTTCGTCATTTTTGACAGTATGTTATATTTTAAGTGTCATATAAACCTAAATTACTTCCTACAAAAAAGTACGTATGGATTCATTGATAAATTAAATAAAAACGAAGTTATAAAAATTTTATTGTGTTTATTGACCTTACAAATCTGATATCTTCTTAAAAATGTGTGAAAAATTCTTAAAACCATGCATACCTTTATGAAGGTAACCGTCCAGATTCTAATCACATGTAACAAATTAATTTTTCTTAAAAACCTTCGAAGATTATAGGAATTTTCATATTTCGATGACGTCATCATATGACATTACCAAACGAAAGAGTTTTGCCCACATATACCACATACACACTGTCTTGATGGATTCTTAAACTGAAATTCTATAGCAAATTTTGTCAATTCTAAGTTTCCTTAGCAACGGATATAAGGTCTGCAAATCGAAATACGTCCGAACACCCTTAAGGTGATTCGATAGTCTAAATTGTGAGAAATTGCATTATTTTCACATCGATTATTTTGCAATGCATAGTTCTATGGTAGTCTTGATTATTGAAAATTGTTATACCTACAATTTAACCTGAATGGAGAAACTGTGTTTCCAATAAATCCCCGAAACCTAATTTGCGTAAAGTCTGCCACTTATACACAATTTCTCAGGATATACAAATGCTACAAGTAATTTAATAATCAAGACCCCCACTAGAGCTATGCAATGAACTAGAATGAAGCTCAGATCTGCATTATAAAGTTTTCAAATGTAAAAATAATGCAATTTCTCATGATTTAACTATCGAGCCACCTTAAGTCAACCAACAGTGCTGTAAGTGTAACTACTGTATTGCTTTTGTTTTTTTATATTTAATAACTTACACCTCTTACTGTATTTACTATTTATTTACAGAAACGAAGACTAAGAAAAAATGTGCTTGGCAATTCCACATTGATTACAAGCCACCCTGCATGGGCTGTCAGGCAGTGAATGTGCAAAAAACATTGAAATTACATGTGCTTTAATATTTTTAACATTAAGAAAATTGGTTCTGCAGTGCACACAGTGCATGAAATGAATTTGGTGTCAGTTGTTTAAAAACTATACTAAACTTAGCATGAATAACCTTCATTTTTATAAACTTTTTATTACCTATGCCTTTTTGAGTCTATGCCTTTCTGGGTTTTTTGGTACTACTCTGTTAAATGACTTAAATCCTTTCATTTCTATGAAAGTGGGCTTTACAGACTGCACCTGGATTTTTATTATTTAACCAGCAACAAATTCAACAGACTGGATTTGCTCTGATCTCCATACAACAATGGCTCCAAGTGGAGGTGATTTTGTCTTACCAAACCTAACCTCGAGCCATTGCTTGTGCATATTGAAGCAAATTTAGGAAATGTGTATTGTTGGTCACTAGTGCAAAATTTAAAATTGACAAGAAGTAGTTGAAAAGTTAGTTTAATTTAACCTCAAACAACTCCAGAAGAGATTATTTGGTATATGATACTAGATTACATTATGTTACATTATATTATATGATATGGTATATTATATATCAAGTACATGTATATTATATTAATTCATAATAAATGTCTATATTTGGTTTGGATTTGGGCTTGTTCCTCGTTTACTCAAAGCAAACAAATACGATTCGTGAGCAAATATAAGTAAATAAAGTACTTACGCTATTTTTATATATTTACTTCATTTTCACTATATTTGCGAATAAAGGCAAACATGACATTTGACAATATTTATCATTTCCCTAAATGAGGGCAAATATGGTTTTTACTTTATCATTTGCTGTGAAGTAAATTCATGACAAATGTCTATATTTGGTTTAGATTTGCACTCGTGTTAAATTTGGCGTAAAAACGGCATTCGCCTCGTTTACTAACGAAGTAAATCCAATGTAAATATGCAAATCCGATTGTTGATCAAACATGAGTAAATAAGGTATTTACGCTATATTTACTACATTTGCGAATAAAGGCAAACATAACATTTGACAATATTTACCACTTGCTTAAACGAGCGCAAATATGGTTTTTACTTCGCATTTACTTTGAAGTAAATTCATGACAAATGTCCATATTTGGTTTGGATTTGCACTTGGTGTTAAATTTGGCGTAAAAACGGTATTCACCTCGTTTACCAGCGAAGTAAATCCAATGCAAACATCAAATCCGATTCCTGATCAAACATGAGTAAATAAGAGATTTACGCCATATTTACTACATTTTTTCTACCTTTGCAAATAATGGCAAACATAACATTTGACGATATTTACCACTTGCTTAAATGAGCGCAAATATGGTTTTTACTTCGCATTTACTTTGAAGTAAATTCATAACAAATGTGTATATTTGGTTTGGATTTGCACTTGGTGTTAAATTTGGCGTAAAAACGGTATTCACCTCGTTTACCAGCGAAGTAAATCCAATGCAAACACCATATCCGATTTTGAGCAAATTCGCGCAAATCTGACTAAATACGGTATTCACGACATATTTACCTCGTATTTACTGCTGTCGTAAATCAATTTTTTCGTGCAGTGCTAATGGTGAAGTACAAATGAAATCTCATCACACTTGTGACCACAGGATGAACTTCTTGTGACACTGATAAATGTTGCAGTGAGACTCCACAACAGAAACTCGCACAATACGTCGCAAACACAACACGATAGTAAGACTCGCTGTCATCCCACTCTGATTTTGTCTTTGACGTGGTGATTTGTAAGACTGGTAGCTTTGACATGAAGTAGCTATTTTGGTTAACAAAAACTTTGAAGTTATTCACTGGATAATTTAACACGTTTTCTGTTGGATAGCCATCCCAAAGCCCCCAATGGTTCTTGTGACCTTTTGGTAGTGGTTGGATAGTCCCACCGCCTTGCCATATTATTGGGAACTTACTATTGTGTAGCCACTTCCACACTGTAAAAACTGATTGGTTAAAATAACCAAAAAAAAAAAGTCTTCTGAATGAGTCTGAGAGAACCAGTTAAAAATTGGTCATTTCAACCAATTGATATTATGGTCGAAATGACCAAAAATTAAAAGGTTAAAACAACCAATAGGTAATTGTTGTTCTGACCAATTAAATGGTGGTTGTTTTAACCACGTTACCTTGGTTACAGTAACCAATATGAATTGGTTAGTACCAATATATAATGGTTGTTTAAACCAATAAAACATTGGTCACTGTAACTATTAAATATTGGTCACTGTAACTATTAAATATTGGTCACTAACTATTAAATATTGGTTAATTTAACCAATATTCTTGCTATAGTAACCAATATCAATTTTAAGTTGGTAAACATTTAAATCATGGTAGTTTCAACCAATTTGGATATTGGTCAAATTGGATTAATCAACCTCAATGTACTGTTAACTACGAGCTATCATGCAAATAGACTACAAAATGTATTGCAGTATTGAATAATCTAGGTTTCCTTCAACAAAATTCTAAACACATGTATACTAGCAGACTAGCTTAATACTTAAAAAGGTAAATAACAATTTTGAAAGACTTAAATTTGATGTCAAGTATTCCTTCAGTGATGAGGGATAAGAAATGTATCTCCTTCAATGTCCCAGTTGACAACAATTTAGGGGAAGAACATTGCTACACTTTCAAACCAATATCTTCTTCGTTATCATCCTAAAATTAAAAAAATATGATTTAGTATGCAAGGAAGATTGATTCTACACAGTGAACAGTTTATAGGGTAACCATGCAGGTAATTGATAAGAGATGGTGCATAAACTCTGGTTTAGAGTGAAAGTTTTCTATTGCACACTGGGGTTACCACCACTTTTTACATACTGTATCTCTTAAAGTGCCTATACAGCCCTTTTGTGTTTTAGTTATCTGTATAGAGAATGAAAAAGTAGCTGATAAATTAATTTACAGTTTTTGATTTGGACTTTCCGTTTGGAAGATATCACTCTTTATACATTGCTATTTATATAAAAAAAGCCACAAATTAGAAAGGCCTGGAACGAGCCACACTGTGACGTCATTTAAGAGACGAATGTGTGTTTTGCCTTGGGGAACTTGTAAACACTGTATTAAACACACTGCAAGATCTCTATGTGATATTCATATTTACTGTCTGCGTATCGTTCAAGTAAGGAATCGTGCAAGTAAAGTATCGTTCAAGTAAATAATACGATGGACAGATATTTTTCTTTAAAATTCGCGTCATTAGAACATCCATACACTGCGTATCTGTCTGGCATGATTGAATAGTTCAACATAAACGATAAATTTTATAGTATAATCTGGGAATCGAGCTCGTTTGTCTACAAAGCTGGGAAGATCCTGGACTCATCTCTTAAATGACGTCACAATCTAGTTTCCAGACTCCAGAATTGGCAGAAATACGTTTTCGGTTTTTAATCGGAATTTGCTTACATTTCTTAATTTGGATGCAAAATATCTTCTAAACGAAAAGTCCAAATCAAAAACTGTAAAAAACTTATCAGCTATTTTTTGATCCTCCATACAGATAACTAAAAACGAAAGGATTGTACAGGCACTTTAAGAAGAAGATGAACTATAATGGGGTCAACACATAGAGTGGGTATCTCCCCACTTAAAAGTGTAAACAAATGGGGTTGCCACTAATTTATTGTGGGTATCTCTCCAAGAATAAAATAAAGTTAAGAGAGAAGTTACACATATTAGTTAAATTCAGAGAAGTAGTGCTGTAAATTCATAATTAGCATTTTTAGCATATTTTATGACTCAGAAATTTGACTTGGACTTAACTCGGACTCAGAATTGACTCGGTCAACCGACAAACTCCGTAGCCATGACATGCAAGCGTACACACATGACATGATAATGTCCCATGAAATTTGTGAATCAACCATGTGAATTGTTTATTGCTTGAATATTATTAATAAATGGTGTGATTGGTATATGAACACAAATGAAATGTAATATTTCTGCACAATGGTGACACATTGCCTAACTTGCATGGTATCATTCAAATATACATACATGAAGTTGCTGGCAATAAAGTTCTGGAGTTAAGCAGTTCACAGGATCAAATGGAAAGATTGTACTGTCACTACTTCCCTCATCTTCCATCAGTGAGGTTGTTGAAGGTGGTATGGAAGATAATTATGCAGCTACGGTGGTAGGCGAAGATGGAATAAGTGACGGTGCCACTGATTTGGGTGTAGAATTCATCTCATATGTGAGAAAGGTGTTTCCTTGACAGTCTGTGAAACAAAAATTATACATTAGTATCTAGAGCTCAATGTGGTTATGTAAATGGTTACAATACCAATACACCACCCAACTTTATTAGAAAGCACTTTGCTGCAACTCATGTGAATTACAGCAAAGTGCTTTCTAATAAAGTTGGGTGGTGTATTGATATTTTTGTAGGTTATTCATGTTATGTAGCTGATACCAGTACGGTGGTATTAGTTTCGATGCTATACCGATATTTAAGAAATAGAAAACATTTTCCGTGTTTATACAGTTATATAAACACGAGTGGAAGTTTGGGAGAACGAGAAATCATAGTGGGAACACGAGCCCGTAGGGCGAGTGTTTCCACGCGATTTTGAGTTCTCCCAAACTTCCACGATTGTTTATATAACGTATGGGAACACGGATAAAAATGTTTTCTATTTCTTTTATAAAATAACCCGTAGAAAACAAATAAAATGTACAAATATCTTTTTTATCAACGTGTAAATTCTCCTTACTGCGTATGATGGCGCCGTGATGGCTAATTGATGGCGTACGATGGCTAATTGATGGCGTATGATGGCTAATTGATGGCGTAGGATGGCTAATTGATGGCGTATGATGGCTAATTGATGGCGTATCACGATGGCGTATCACGATGGCGTAATCCATCCATGTTATATAGCCTGATATAAACACGGTAACTGACCAATCACACGTGCGTAAGACACAACTTATTTTATAAAGCATTGTTGCACTAGTATGCTGGTAAGATAAACTAGTATTTATCTTACGATTATGATTTCCATCCCGGAAAGTCTCTTGCTATGATATTAAGGGTGTCATTGAATTATAAAAGTAAAACATTTAAAACAGTCCTGTTTCATTTTACCTGGGAAGGTTCTTTAAAAGCAGCCATTCCGGCCTCTCCGTAAGTGGATTATTTTAACCCTTTATCCCCATAGCTTAACTCATCTCTTGTCATCTCCAACAGTTCAAAATCTATAAACTGAAAAAACATAGAAAAATACTTATTAATGGCATATACCTGTCATTCAACTATAAGGACATCCTGAGTGTCAACATGAATAGTAAAAAGACCAAAGTCCTTTTACAATCAATGATGTCAAGGACGAAAACTCAGCTAATAAAATGGGTGAAGTTTCATATTGTAAATCCCAAAATGATGTCACACACATGTAGACTATGGGTAGTATAATTCAAAACTAAAATCAGCTGTTATTTCTAAAATAAAGCATTATGGTAAGAGTTAGGGTTAGTATTCGGTGTAGGGTTAAGATTTGGGTTAAGTTTGGGGTTAGGACTATGTTGATGGTGTATCTGCAAACTTTCTTTAATATTAGAAAACTGTTATTTAACAAATATCTGAAAAATGCAGTTATTTATCAAAATACAAACTGTATAAATATATTTTGAAACATCCACCCTGCTACTTGAGTAGTCAGTAGCATTATACAGTATATCCATCAACCTCCGTCTACTGGTCCACATTTTGGACCACATGGTAAAAGAACTTGCAGTTAAATACAGGAATCATACATCCACTGTATAGTACATTACACCAAGTCCTCATTATATGTTGTATATTAGTATTATCAGTATTAGAGCTATTAGGGTTATTTTTGAGGTTTCCTGTACTTAAACAGGCTTTCGAAACGAAACAACAATTTGCCTAACGAGGTGGTTAATAATAACCGACCCCAAAACAACAAAGATCCTAACCAACCCCAACCCCTGCCTTACAAGTTTTCTATTTAGGTTAGGGTTAGAAAACTCGTTAGGCGAGGTTAGGATCTTTGTTGTTTTGGGGCCGGTTATTATTATCCACCTCGTAATAATAGGCAAATAGTTGTTTCGTTTCGCAAAACCTGTTTAAGTACAGGAAACCTCAAAAATAACCCTAATATTGATAATACTAATATACTAACTGTAATTACTATAACCTATAAATCACTACCACATATATTGAGGACTTGGTGTAATCTACTATAAAGTGGTGTGCGATTCCTGTATTTAGCCGCAGTGTGTAAAAGAAGATGTGACGAGAGACAGGAATGGCTCCATATTGGTCAATAAATACTTCTTTGCTCGAAATGTGGAGAGAGAACTGTAACCAACCCCAAAACAACAAAGGTCCTAACCCTAACCCGCCTAACAAGTTTTCTATCCCTAACCCGCCTAACGAGTTTTCTAACACTAACCCCCGGCTGTATTGTATTGAC
Source organism: Chrysogorgia sp. JL179-B06 (assembly GCA_035772405.1). Lineage (NCBI taxonomy): Eukaryota > Metazoa > Cnidaria > Anthozoa > Scleralcyonacea > Chrysogorgiidae > Chrysogorgia > Chrysogorgia sp. JL179-B06. The sequence continues at coordinate 1,847,546 of JAYKKM010000455.1, read as the reverse complement.
GAATAAGGAGTCGGAGCCATTCCTTCCTCTAGCCGAAATTTGTAAAAGAAGCAGCCGCCATCTTGAAAATTGGCTAGTCAATACGCAAATTATGGAAATAAAGCACAATTATAAACATATTTTGTTGATTTAATCAAACCAATTACGAGGGGTAATCTTACCAGATTCTTTGGGTATAAACGAAAGTGATATTTAAATACTTTCTAGCTTTTAAATTGGCAAGGACAAAAAATAAACGACACATCGTCTTACCTCTTCTTCCTCTAGACACTTAGCGTTTATTCACGAACGCCTCTTAGACAAAGCCTCGAACAACTCAGAACCAAATACCTAAACAGTAAATAAAAGCTAACGTTATTAATACAAGTAAATGTATTTAAGATAAGGTAGATTGTAAGTTACGATAATAGATCTCTATTGAACTACTTCGCAACATAAATAATTTTCTTCTTCAAAAACGTCTGCGTAGAATTAATTTTCCACGATATAAAGTTCAATAACATCAATTACTATTGCATGCATTACTGTAAGTAAGATAATTACCGTAGATACATCCATTCCTTGAAACAAACTTGCCAAACGTCGAACACGAACCGTTCTTTATAATAACGAACAATGATGCGACTGTCCAGTGAAAATGAATTCAAATCAAATCACGCGCTCTTGTCGACTATCACGTGTCTGACGTCACAAAAGACAAAATTCGACCAAAGCGACTCATGACCCACACTTGGCATGACAAAAATTTATATTTATACATAGCAAGCGACAAAATAATTAAGGAAAATAAGTGCTGGACTAGCAATAAATCTCATGATACCAATAAATAATCATCATTGTTTTTAAAATCAGAAAAAAGTATTTCAGACGTATAACAACACTACCCTGCCCTACCCCTACTAAGTACGAATTTTCGTTGAAACGCGGAAATAAACATAGTCCCGGATACCGGATTATTTGTAATTTTATGGCCTCCTTTGCCACAATGCTCAATGCTTTTGGACACTTGGACCAGAAAAGTACTGTATTTTATCGATCCAGCATGACTGTTTACCGGTGCAACGTATCTGTTGGATTTCTGGCTATTTTCTGTCTATCATCTCGGTCGCAATCATAGGAATTAAATGGGAATAATGACCCAAATTTTCATCTTCTCTGTGGATATATTATAAATGGTACACGTTGTCAACAAACACGCTGATCTCTTCAATATTAACGAACATGCCGTTCCAGATACAGACGGACAATGATATAGAAGAGGGCTTGGATTTGGCACGCAATGCAGCGAGATGGTAATGCACTAATGCCTGCATGTGATGTGATCACCAATACTTTGCTGTATTTAAAACAAGAAATGGCCAGATCAAGACTCAAGTGCAACCTGTATTCTCAAATTCAAAGAGGACACAAACTGTTGTTAATTCATTTGTGAACAACACTATACATATTTTGCAGAATAGCATGATTAGACTTTGACACTGAATTCCAGGACTCGGCGAATTATTCGAAGTATTGTAGATGAATCATTCCACAATCTTGAAAAAGAACACCAGCAAAACAACTATTACGTATAGCGAACTGTCCTAGTGGTGAGTATTTTGTTGAAGTTTTTCATGAATTTACAGTAAGGAGTTGAAGATATAGATATTGTAGTTTGACTGCATCAAATATATAGATATTTAATTTATATGTAGATAATTTAAATAGTTTACAATATAAACTTGATATATAATCATGTTTTTTGAAAATAATGGGTTGTATACAAGTCCAGCATATGCAGCTATACCTATATTTACAACTTCATAATTTAGATATCACTTTGGTAACTGTAAATACCATGATGATTGGAAGAACTAATATTCTTATGGGCAACCCAAAGGGTGCCCCCCCCCCCTCACACACACACACACAGTCATTTTTAGGGGGAGGCTAAACCTGTCCTTTAGCTTCCCCCTAAAAACAAGTGCGGGGAGGCTAAAAATAACACAATGTCGTTTGGCCTCATTGAACCATGTGAACTTGCATTGAACGTGGTCAAGTCGAAGGTATGTCAAAGGTGCTGCAGGCTGCCACTATATATACAACCCATGTCTGACCACAGAGCACAGTTTAGATCACTGTCAGCGAGGAAAACCAGAGACCCAAGAGGAAAACCCTCAAAACACAGGAGAGATAAATTAACTCTACTCACACGACTTCCAAGCTTACGAATCAACACAAGGTTATTTCCCAGATAGTCACCCATGCAGATACTAACCCCATCCGACCGGGCTTGACTTAGCGGTGAATGACAGTGCCCTAACAGGACACACAACCCGTGCCTTTTTGCATTTGCCTAGTACAGTGTTACCCAGGACGTCATCTGAGCTTTCAAACATTTGCGAGCTGAGTTGATATCGGAAGCAACACAGAATGAAAGCACACCATTAATTTTGTGTGCACCTATAGTAGTTGCATGGTTATCTGAAAAAGGCTTTTAATTGTTTTAAATTCTCTTTCATGTGTAGGTTATGAATCCTCATGCCGTGGCAATGACCTGTTGTAGAATGTGTCAAGTACTGTACATACCTGTACAGTATAACCTGTGCTTGAGCAAGTTCAAATAAATAAATACGGTAATAATTGTGTTTCTTGTTTTCAAGCCTTAGTATTCAGCCAATGAACCTAATTATACTGTAAGTTGTTATGGAAATATGTCTTGCCACATTTTTATAGAATTAAATTAACTACATAAAATTAAGTAGGAAAGTGTATTTAATACTGGTTAAAATAATTTGCTTGGCTGGTGAAAAGGACAAAATATGTATATTACGAAGTGATTTAATTTGGTGCTTTGAAGTTACTTTATTGAAAACATTCAAGTTTATATGAACACTTGTAAATGCATTGAATCTTTATATTCTTGGACCATACATGTATATATATTTGCTTGCCAATTGGGTCAATGTAGGTTACTTGACCTGTTCAGTACAGGACTTCTTCCCCGGACAAGCAAAATCATCTCGCATTTGCTAGAGTACAATTCTAAAAGGTTCCTACAGTAGTGAAAGGGTTAATTAAGAAGAAAATAGTGATGCTACCTGTCAAATGTTTTCCATTTACCTTTAAAATTAGGCTACAATATGTTGCATGTTTGACAACCATGAACATTTCTCATTTTTTCTTAACTAATTATGGTGCTTTCTATTATACTTTGGGCAATGTAAGACCAAAAATGAGATCTCCAGTAAATGTTATACAACTGCTTGCATTGGCTACCAGTGATCACATCAAACAGTATGGTGTTGAACCATGGTCCTGGAAAGGTTTCTACAGGATCTTTCAGAATTGGAACAATTCAGTTGTATTATATGCCCTGAAACTAATCTTTCTAAAATGAAAACATTATACCCAAATTATAAGTGTATTACAGTAGTACTAATTTCAAGTTCCCTATACAATATTAATTATGTCTTGTCATATGGAGTGTGAAACCAACTACACAGCATGGCGAGCTTGGCAGTTTAACTGGAAATTGGAAATTGAGTCTATTTTTTTGGTCACAATTCCCTGATTAATGAAATCTGATTTTCTCCTTTGATTTATATGGCAATGTTGCAATTGTTTCACAGTTGAATTTGACTTTTAACACACATCCAATTCATGTGAAACCAGATCAAAATTATTTACGAAAAGTGACAAAAGTAATTTAAAAACAATTTTTAAATGGTTATAGCCAAATCCATTTGGTTACAACCAAATATAAATGGTTACGTGAATAACCAAATTTAAATGTTTTATTTGGTTACAACCAAATTTAAAAAGTTACAACCAAATTTAAATGGTTACTTGACTAACCATTTCAAACTGGTTACAACTAAATTGAATTGGTTACTTTAAATGTGACTTCATTGCAACCATTTGACAATTGGTGAACTGACCAATTTTTATTGGTCATAACCAATTCTGTTTGGTTGTAAGAGTTACAACTTCAGTGTGGACTAAAAATTATTGGTTAGTATAACCAATTTATTCTGGTTACAACCAATTTATTTGGTTGGTTTAACCTCTTGGAATTGGTTGCAACCAATTAAAAAGGTTATTTTAACCAATCAGTTTTTACAGTGCACATGTTCTTATCATTTTTGAAAGTTGCGCTGGCTATGTCTGTGCTGAGGATGTCGTTGTTTCTGAAATATATGTCGACACCTAGGATCTTACCATCTTGTGAAATATTTGGATAGAACTCGAATTTGCTTAAAGTGGCGTGGGGGTACTTTTTGATGAGGTCTGCCTTTGCATCGTGTGTAGCCTTCAATGTGTTCGCCATCGCACGTTTGTAGTACTTCCCATAGTAGTCATGAAGGGCTTTCTGCATATAATATACCGTATGTTATACATAATGCGAAAGTTGACGGTATTTATTGAGGGTGCGGAAAAAGTTGTGTCCTTTGACAACAGTGTGATGATCACGCACGATAACCCATGCATTATGGTTAAGACAGCCACTGTGTTTTGCGACTACGACAACGTACTAGCAAACACAATCGACTTTTCCCTCGGTAGTCTTTTGCGGTTCTCAGTGCCTCAGGGACATTATAACTTCAACGCGTTGGTTGAGTACATGAAACTCCAGGTCTCTGACATAAGACCAAGCGCGCCAAGTCTCGAAATAGAGAAAATCCCATCTGGTGGGTGTAGAGTAAAGACTGTAGCCCCGTTTAGATTGCTGGGGGTTGGACCTCTTCTTGGCTTTGCAGAAAACACGCTAATCCAAGGGAAGGAGTGGCACGTCAGCCCAAACGAGGTTAATATGTACAAAGGTCTGAAGTATATCGAAGTTTTATGTGACATTGTTGACCCTGAAAGCAACGTAGGTATTGATGGGAAGCGTAGCAATGTGATCACAACATTGCCAATACCCACCGAACAGTCTTTGAAGGGGTCAGTACAACGTCACGTGGACATTGAGTCAAAGGTGAGTATTAAAAAAGGTGTTTACTCAAGTATGACATTTCGTGTCAAACCAAATAACGGTGGTCTCAAAATTGGCGCGGTGTTATTGGAACTGTATATTGTGTGAATTATATGGAACTTGGTGTGGAAACAGAGCAAGGGTTGAGAGACATTTATTATGACCCTAAGACGGGGTACAGTGGTGCAGAGAGGTTGTATCAAAGTGCATTGGGGGATGGATTGAAAGTAACTAGAAAAACAGTGAAAGAATGGTTGACCGCGCAGGACACCTACACTAGGTACAAACCCATTGTGAGAAGACATAAGTTCCGCGCGACTTTTGTTGGGTTTCTTGGTGAAGAGCTCCAAATGGACTTAGTGGACATGAGTAAGTACTCAAAACAGAATGGTGGTTATTATTGGATACTAACAGGCATTGAAATATTGAGTAGATACATGTATGCTTTTGGCATTGCAGTTTATAGAAAAGACACTAAGAACATGACTAAAGCTGTTGGAAAGTTGTTGAATGACTTTAAAGATCGGTTTGGAGCCACACCTAGGTTAGCACAATTTGACGATGGACTCGAGTTCTACAATGTTGGTGTGAAAAGTTTGTTGAAAGAACAGTGTTGAATATTTCAGCACTAAGAGCGATAAAAAGGCTGCTGTTGTTGAGCGTTTTAATAGAAGTCTGAAGAGCATTATGTGGAAGTACTTTTATGCCTGTGGAACGTACAAATGGATTGACGTTCTTGACCAATTTGTGGACAATTACAATAGCTATGTGAATCGAAGTATTATGATGAAGCCAAAGGATGTCAATAAGTCGAATGAGGGTGAAGTGTGGACCACTTTGTTTGGTCATCAATTTGCAGACAACCCATTGCCAAAGTTTAGAGTTGGCGAATTGGTGAGAATTAGTAAATACAAGAGTGTGTTCACAAAGGGCTATGAAGCCAACTTCACTGAGGAGCTGTTTAAAGTGGTGAAGGTTATTCGCGGTGATCCAAATGTGTACGAAATTGAGGACGTAAGTGGTGAACAGATTATTGGTAAATTTTATGAGCAGGAATTATCGCTGGTCAGTGAGAAACATGGCGACGATGTGTACAGAGTGGAGAAGGTGTCGAAAAGAAAGAAAGTCAGAGGGAAGAAGATGGCGCTGGTCAAATGGTTGGGTTATGAGAGCAAACATAATTCGTGGGTACTAGAAAGCGATATTCAAAATGTAGGTTAGTGTAATATGGCTGAGGGCGGTTTCGACAACCTTGAGATGGGTGGCTCTAATGAATACAAAGATGTCACTGACGATGAACTAGAGCGTAGTCTTGAAAAAGCCACTCGGGGCAGTGAGCTAGCTTGGGACGACCCAAACGTTGCAGTCGGCGAGAAAATTAGACTAACTAAAGTGAGGAGTGGGCTGGCTCGCGAACATGGTAGAAGGGAGCGTCGACGCGTGGAGGAGGCCTTTAGCAATATTGAGACGCGGATTAATGACAACGCAAAAGACTACGAAGACGTTGCGAGGAGTGCGTCATTGTTAGACACCACACGCGCGGAGTACGTCGACATACCTGGACTAACACCAATCGAGAATCGTGAGTTGAATAGCACACTCAATCCAAGCGAGAATGTGCTGCGTGAGTCTAGAATAGGCGACGCTGGTACATTGCAAATAAAAGCAAACCATTTTCGAGACTTGATAGACAAAGCGAGCGAGAGAATGGCAGAGCTTAGCGAAAAAAAAGATCTCACGACTGTGGGGAGTGAAGAGCACATTGATCTAGCTGAGAGAGTGATTGGACTTATACAGGCTAAAGACATGCTTATTGAGCAGCGGGAGATAGAGGAGGCTAGAGAGCAGCAAGAAGTCGACATTGGCAGGTTCCAGAAGTTCAAGAAATGGGCTGGAGAAAATATGGTTTGGTTGAGTGCTTTAGCAATTTCAGTAGCCGCAATTTTAACAACTATTATTATCGCTGGGAGGTCTACTGTTATGAAAGGCGCTATGGTCACGAGGTCGTTCGCACAGGCTGTTAAAAACGCGATAATGAAGATGGGTCCATGGGCTGTTGGACTGTCGAACTTAGTTTACGACGCGCTGGTGACAGGCGCAAAGGGTCTCGCTTGGTTAGCTCAAAATCTGTGGGTGTTTGCGGTGACATTCGCGTGGCTTGCGTACAATTATCTAAACTAAAAGCAAACGTGACTTATGGGTACCAGAAAGTGACGTTCAAAATGTGAGCTAATGTAATATGGCTGAAGGTGGGGAAGGCTTCGACGACTTTGAGATGGAAAACTTCGATGAGTACGATGACGCCACTGATGAGCAATTAGAAGAGGAGCTTGCTGCTACTGATAAGTGGCTCAACGACACAACCCTTGAGTACAACACGAACGACATGCCGAAAGACGTTCATGTTAATTTTATCAACAACCGCGACATTGTGAGAAAGATAAGAGGTGTGCTAGCTAGAAGGCAAGGTGGGCAAAGAGAGACGTCGTTTATTGACACTGACGATGGTGAGACGGTGACAATAAGGGGGACTAACACAGAAGTCCCAACAGTAGAGTTTGTTGAACTGGGGTCATATGATGACGTCGATGACGTAAGTTTCAGTCTAGCTTTTGAAGAGGAGGAGGAAATTAAGAAAAGACTGGGTGAGCTAAAAGCGTCCAACAAAGAGCTAACAGAAAACAATGTAAAAAGAATCAAGCTAATAAATAGGAAAATACGTAAATTAAGCAAAAAGGGACTCGGCCACGACGACGCGTCAAGGAAAATAGTCAACAGGTCACAGGTCACGGACTCAGGGGCTATTCTTTTCAAACCGATAAACAAAGATGGTAAATATGGAAAACCCAAACGAATTCTAATACCTGGGAAAAAAGGCTTGATCTACAGTAAAGACGCGAGTAGTAAAAACGCGATTGAGCAGTTCAAACAGTTAGTTGGTCAAATCCCTGAGAGTACAGAAACAACAGCTGTCACAACAGAAGTAGTCCCAGATGACTTCCCAGTAATTGAAACAAAAGTGGGCTATGATGACATACCTGGGCTATCACCAGACGAAAACCGCGAGCTGAATGGTGTGCTCGACCCAAGCGATGGTGTGGTGCGCGAATCAAGAATAGGAGCCAATGGTGCATTGCGGATACAAGCAAACCATTTTCAAGAAGCGATAGACAAAGCGAATGAAAGAATAGTAGAGCTTGAGGGAAAAGACCTCACGACTGCAGAGAACGAAGAGTACATTGATCTACACGAAAGAGTGATTGGACTTACGCAAGCTAAATACAGAACTTTAGGACAGCGAGAAATAGAGGAGGTTAGAGAGCAACAAGAGATCGACATTGACAGGTTTCAGAAATTTAAGGAATGGGCTAAAGAAAATGTAGTCGGGTTGAGCGCTGTAGCAATTTCAGTGGCTGGGATTATAACAACAATTATTATCGCTGGGAGGTCCGCTGTTATGAAAGGCGCTATTGCTACGAGGTCGTTCGCACAGGCTGTTAAGAACGCGATAACGAAGATGGGTCCATGGGCTGTTGGGTTGGCTAACTTAGTTTACAACGCGTTGACGTTGGGTGCGAAGGGTCTCGCTTGGTTGGCTCAAAATCTGTGGGTACTCGCGGTGGTACTTGTGCGGTTTGCCTATGATTATTACAAGCTAAAACGGTAGTGATAAAACATATGTAAAGTATATGAACGTCACGTCAGCAGAGTTGAGTCCTGGTTTTAGACGAGCGACCATGGGTGTCATAAAAGGGGTGAGAACACAGCATGTGATCACGTTGAACCCTAATAAAGTCAGTCCTGGTGAGGAACTTTACATTGATATACCAAAGCTCAAGGTTAGCAGCTGTTTGGTACCTGGATCGTTGGGTCTAGTGTTCGACTTTAAGAATGCAAACGCCAAAAGCTGGTTCTTGAACAATGTGAGCAAGTTACTTTGTGAGAAACTTGTTGTGAAACTAGCTGGAGAAACTGTGTACGAGAACAATGGGGAGAATTACATTGGTGTCTATCGTGACCTTTGGGAGAGCATCACTGTGCGAAATCAAATGATTGATTATGGTATTGGTGGTGAGAACTTGAGAAAGTTAATCTCTAAGGACGACAGTGGCGCGACGAGTGGAGACGTTGTTAAGGTTAGTGATGCATTGATGTTTAGCGTGGTTGGAACGAAACAGCGAATAAAACTTGGCAAAATCATGAATGACCACGGGTTGTACGCTCCTTTCAGCATGAACAACAACTTGCAGTATGTGATCACACTTCCCAAAGCTACAGACATCATGATAGCTCAATCCGGTAGTAGTGTAGGTGGATACACTCTGGAGAACCTCGAGCTTGAGTACGAAACGATCGATAACCAGGAGCTCTCTGATGAAATAGCGTCGGGCTACGCAAGTGGCCGTAGTTTGTCATATGAGCACGTTACGTTGATGAAAACCACTGAATGGGATAAAGGTACGACCATTGTGAACGAGAATGTTAATCTACCAAGAAAAAGCATGAAGGCAATTGTGTTGCTATTCACGAATAAGGTGCGAGCAGACAGCGAGGAGTTTCTTTACCCAAATATCGAGAGTGTTAGAGTCACAATTGAAGGTGTGCCAAATAGTGTGTACTCACAAGGCATCCCAAAGTCGAAGTTCTACGCAGAAGCGAAACGATTGTTTGGGTTGGGTGAAGAACACGCTCAGTTCATGACCATACAGAAATTCTATAAAGATAGTTTTGCGTTAGTCATTGACTTGAGGAGCGTTCAAGATAATTACAACGTCGCCACTGGTAAACAAATTGTGAACACACAATCTGGCGTGCTTCTTGAGATCACTAAAAAAGCGACGACTGCAAATGTCATGTGCAGGGTGTTTGTGATGAGTGATGGACTGGTCAACTTCATGAACAATGGGTTGCAGTCAATCCAGTATTAAATCAAACGCAATTTAATGGAGACTCCGTTTAATGCGCTAATTGTTGGTATGACAGCTTGTGGTAAGACGCATTATTTGCTGGAAACATTGGAGTCTGAGTATCGTGGTAAATTTGACTACATTGTGTTGATTTGTCCTACTTTCGAGTGGAACAAAGCGTACCAAGATTGGAAATATGTGCGTGACCCTGACGTGCTAGCGATAGACTGCACACAGGACAATGTCGACGCTGTTCTCAAGTGTGTAACAAACATTTTTAAAGGCACTAACACTCTGATTGTGTTGGACGACTGTGCGAGTGGGCAGGACGTCAAGAATAGGACTAGTCAATTGGTCAACTTGGCTTTTAGTGCGCGACATTTTATGTTGAGCGTTATTGTCATCACACAACAACTGACGTCGATCGCAAAACCGTATAGAGAAAACATTAGTAAGCTCATTTGCTTTTACTGTCCGAGCAGAAGTGATATGAAGGTTGTTATTGACGATTACCTTGGGCACATTAGCAAAGAGGAAGTGTGGGCGATTGTGACCGCATTAAAAAATAATAAGTACGCTAGACTTGAAATCTCACTGCGCTATCCATACAGTCACGAAGTTGTTATTCCGCAATAAAATATAGGTATAAGTAATAGCGTGATGGTAAAACGCAAAAGTGAAGAAAACCCTACGATTGAGGAACTAGTCGAGGATACTCAAGCCGCTAGTACCTCGACTGTAGACACTGACGACATTGACGTTAGGAGAGCTGAACTTATTAGACTGTCTGGTGATGGTGTGGTGAGCCAATCTGAAGCGTACATTAAAAAAGCGTCCGCAAAGGTTATCGACAAGATATGGCACCAATATGAGTTGAAGAGAATGGAAATTGCAAACGCTTTTCTCACCGACTTGCTAATCAGCAAATTCGCCAGCTTACTAGATGGGTTGAACGCTATAGAGAACCCTGACGAACTAAACGACGAGCTGCAAAAAGACCCGTTACTGAAGAAAGACGTTGAGAGCATTGTCGCGATTGTGACGCCATACGTACCTTTCTTAGGCTTGTTGTCGGGAGGAATCACAACGTCGAAATATGTGTACGATCACCACTTTAGAAGTGAGGTGGTAAACACTGAAAATAGTGAGCAAACGGACTAATTTGCAAAACAACTGGCTATTTGCTAGTCAATGTTGTTAGCCAATCAAAAGAGCACCATTTCGCTATCCATTTGGATAAAACATCGCCACTAGAGTCAAAATCTGGTGGCTTTTTTTCGCGCGTGAGTTGAGACAACAGCAGAACGCGTCGGTGGTCATAGTTTGTTGAACAAAAATGTGAAAATGTTGAAATGACACTTTCTATTTTTTTAATATGTGAGAGTGGGCTCGTACCACATTTTATTTTTTTTAACACGCGAAAATGTTGAAATGACACTTTCTATTTTTTCCTAAATGTAATTTGACATAAATTTGTGAGAATTTTGAAACGACACTTTCTATTTTTTAAATGTGGCTGAAATGGTGTCAAATTTAGCGAGAGTCGCGATTTAGTATAAATTTGGTATTGTTTCGCTAGTCTCGCGTGTATTTGACATCAATTTAGTAGAAAACGTGCGAGGGGTGTCTAGATTGACTAACGATCGATGTAGTAGTATAGAAGGTAGGGCTGCGAGCTTATTCGATGTTAATCGTAAATATAAATACCAAAACATCACCAAATTTGTCGAGTCGTGACTTGGTCAAATTTGGTGATGTTTTGGTATTTATATTTACGGTTGACATCGATTGGGCTCGCAGCCCTACCTTCTATACTACTACCATTAGAACAACATATTATATATTTTGTTGTAGAAATAAGGACTGGACAAATCCGAAATTACTGAACATTTAAAGATACATTTTAAATTAACTTTTTTTCTATGTACAGGTAGTTTGTAAATAATAAATAGGTTCAAGTAGTCAATTATAAATTACCTAAATTAGTGAGATTTATAATTGTATATATATATATATAAAGAATTTCAATAAAGTTTCCAAAATAAGCATGAGAACTGAGAACACTGATTTGTCAGTTTTAACAAATACATGTATGTAGACTTTTGTAATCATGGCCTTGGTTAGTCAATCTGTGCAGTCACTATAAATAATAACGGTAAACCTATATATATAAAATAAAAACTTAATTGTTTTTATTTTATATATTGTTATTTATCATACTAGTGTATACATCTTACTTCTATGTTTTGACATAAATGTTATATTTCTGGATCATCTTGGACATGAGCTTTTTGACTACTATTTGAATAATAATAATTGCCACTGCTTGCCATCTGTTAAATACTTGATCTACAGTACTGTACCTTAAACAATTGAAATGAGAAACATTTGTCATTCAATATTGATGCCATGAGTTTTACTCCATGTTAATTACTGCACGCACGCGCACAGATCAAATTGAAGCACGTGCACTGTCGTCAGCATACGTAGCGTGCTTCGTTTGCTTGCGCGTGAAGACCAAACCGTTTTTGCGCGAGTTTGAAAAACAAACGTTAAAATCTCGGTATAGACAATGCGGTATTTCACTAAATATTATTTAGATGGCGAAAAGGATACTTGGAGTTTCTCAGATTCCAATAGAAGAACACTTTACCGACAACTTTGAGAAGTATCCCGATCAAAATCGTACAGGAAAAAATGAAATACGAAATAATTCGCGGAGCACTTCGGTGCACGTCCAAACAGTTTCACGTCACGTCACATACGTGTTGATGCATGCATATATACTCTATATATCAATATATCAGTCCATGCTTTTTTCTGAAAACCAACCTGTGGTTTATATATACAGCGTTACATTCTCACAATTTATTTAAAAGCACTGCACTTTTTCAAGTCACCAACTTAATGTCATTAGTGCACTACCCAGAATTATAACTACTAAAACACGTTACATACAACTATACATGTACACACATTCTGAATTCTAAATTAGTGTCATTGTAAGAGTTGGCACATTGAGAATTTTATAGGAGGTGTCCAGAAATGCCAGAATCACAGTTAATCGCCGTGTCTTGACGGCATTGTCTTGGCTGTTGGCGTAACGGAACGATTTTCCGGCGTATGTTAGTAGGAACGTGTTGTTTCTTTCTGTCGTCTAACCTTTGAGATGTTCTGCCTACACAGCGAGAACCACACTCGCATTTAAATTCGTATATTACAGAGCTTGATGAAAACGCAGGTAAAACTTCTTTCGGAGTAGGCGGCAAAATTGTCCTATAGTTGAGAAAATGCATGTACACTGTACATCATTGGCTACACGAGAAAGTATTTTCTATAGTAACCTTCAGTTGTTTCTCGAATTGTTCGGAAATTTTACCAAACCACGGTAATTTTAAGTAGACTGGGCATTTGTTATGTCCATACATAGGTTCTAGATTAGGACGAGGCATGAATATTTTATAAAGCAATCGGCCTAGGTATCCATTTGTTAAGAAAATGGTTTTTAACTCCTGAGATATTGTTCCAAAAACTTATCCGACCAATGAAATCTTTTGTTTTGTTGAACTAAAAGAATCAAAACGTGTGTAAAGGCCTGTAAATGTAGATTTTCGTTTACTGCTTGTCAGGAATCAATTATCATCTTTGTGAACTAAAACATCCAAGAAAGCTATAATTTGTTGTTATTTTGAAATTCATGGGTACATTTAAAGACGGCGGAAGCGAATTTAATATGTGCAGGAAAGAAAGAGTTTGTTATTGAATAAAGTGAATGTGTCATCTACATATCGTTTGCAACAGATTGAAATTTGCATGAGCTAGCGAGAGTTTCGAGCGATTCAGAAAAGGACGGGTATAGAAGTCGACTATATCGAACACCAGGAAAGCAGGGCTCAAAATAACGGCCGGTAGGTCGCCGGTCAAAATGACCGGTCAACTTGATTTTAGCTCGGTCAAGATCTGTTTTTGACGGGTCATTAATCACATTGTAAAAGTGAACAGGCAACGTTCTCGTCGTTGATTACAGTAGGTTGTTGTCTAAAGTAAATAAAATGTTATTGTTTTCTAGATATAATCTTAATATTGAGTAATAAACTTTACACATTATACAGGTAGTCTTTGACGGAGTTAAATTGTTCATCCCACTTACTATATTTAGCCTAAAACGACTCGCCTACCTAAATAATTATTACCAATTCACAAAAACCAAAGCGTTATTGTCAATTGTGTATAAATTGAGCCCATGTTAACTTTCAAAGTTAAGTCAAGAGCAGCACAAACTCTTCATTCCAACTCAGCCAGCTCTCTTATCAAAGTGTTATCTTGCTTTACTGAGTCTGTACCCCCTCCTCCATTGCTTCCTCGTCGTCACTGCTCACATCCTTCCTCCGAAACAAAATCGAAACCTTTCAAGTGCAACCAGCATATTTTACGTTTTGGACACGAACAAACAATGTTTTTGTCGTACGTAACTTGACGTACTTACAGTGAAATTGCGTACTCGCCATGAAATATACAGTCTTTCTTTGACAAGATTTCAGTAGATACGCCGAAGAGAAGGCATACAAATGTGTCGGAAGGCATACAAATGTGTCGGAAGGCATACAAATGTGTCGGAAGGCATACAAATGTGTCGACCGGTCAAAATGACCGGTGAGGTAAAAAAGTGACCGGTCAAGAGACATTTTTGGCCGGTCATTGTCCGTTGACCGGCCGTTATTTTGAGCCCTGGGAAAGTGTGTTTGTTATTTTCTTTGATGTTGATGAACCAATCATGTCTTGAAAATTATTGATAATGATATATTAACGCTTCCATCAATGGAATATATGGATCTTGCCATATCATCGACTCTCGTAAGAACAAGCTTACGACATCCGTTTTCTTGAATGATTTTGTTTCGGGTTATTTGTTAATTGCTGGGAATTTCAATTTCCATATGGATGTTGTTAATGATGATGATGCTAGTAGGTTTACGGAACTCCTGGATTCAGCAGGTTTACAGCAAAGAGTTACTGGTAGTGGTATGACATCACTGTGGCCACACACTGGACCTTATTATTGATCGTCAGGAGGATAGTTTGCTGTCTACTGCCATGGAGATCGTCTCTGATTTACCTTAAGATCACAGTGCTGTTGTTTGCAGCATGGATCAGGGCTGCATAAAATATTTTACTTTCTGGGACCACAAGGCCAACGAAAATATTTTCTGCAAGTAAACGCCTGGGAATCTTATGTTTTTTAAAAATGTGATCACCACTAAACAAGATTAAGTGTATTCTACCCACCATTTCAGTTTCAAAATAGACGTATTTCAACGTGGCTACCGAATAAATTGTAAGACTTTTATGATGTAAATTATCCCTTATGTAAATTAGCCTTTATATATTGATTTTCACTAAAATTAGTAAAATACACAACTTAATAACTTATACTTATGCCTTAAAGTTTATTGTTGTATAATTTTTTTTCAAATTACTTAGCAATGATAGCATATACACCACACTTACTGACTGTTTAATGCACATAGTTGTATTCATATATAACTGGAGTGATGTTTTCAGAAGTAGCTAGATTTGGAAAGAGTCACTTTCATTAGATGAAATCAATTATAACAACCGCATAGAGGATTTTGTCTTAATATCTGCTGGGGCTGCTGTCTTCCTGTCTTCGACCATAATGTCACCTGCATCAGGCTGCTGGAGCCTGGAGTGCCGGTATATTGGAAACTCGCAAGTCGCAAACATCACTATAGTTCACTACCTACAGCTTATTATTCACTCTTATGTCATTTTTTCTCATTTTCGTCCTTTCTGTTTTTCCTTTCTTTGTCTATCCTCTTTCAAACTTTCTTTACTTTTTTTCCTTTGAGACTTTTAACCTTTCACAGTTTTACCCTCCATTTTTTCTGCCAACCTCAAACATTTTCTGGGGCCAATGGTCCCGCGGTCCACCATATTATGCAGTGGATTTTCCGAGACCCAGATCCTCTAAAAAAATTATTAATCATCGAGATTTATGTCGTATAGACTTAGCTACAGGCATGGCGAAACGATATCCTTGACTCGCAATTAATTTGTTCGTCCTTATCTGATGTAAACACTGCTACTGAACAGTTCAATTGTGTATCTGAGCTTTTGGACAAACACGCACCCAAACGTACACGCTCAATTACCCTTCGCCCAAATGCTCCATGGTTTAATGATAGTTTAAGAGTTACGAAGAAACAAAAAACGACAGTTTGAGCGTAAATTTCTCTCTACACGCCTTCAGGTTCATCATCAATTGTACAAGGAACAATGTCGTATATACGCAAAGGCAATTGATTTTGCTAAAACATAATATTATAAGGCTAAGATACTGTGTCTAACTCTGATCAGAATCATCTATTTCACATGATTGAGGGCATGTTCCGAGTAAAATCTATTCCTTTATTGCCATCACATGATTCTTCGTATGACCTGGCTGATGCTTTTAGTTGTTATTTTTCATCTAAGATTCACTTATTTCGAGATAAACTTACTAGTACACTGCATGAGTCAGTTAATAAGCTATCTATAGCAGTTGACTCTCCTTGTTGTAAAAGCTCACTCAGTGAATTTACTACTGTATCTAAAAGCTTTGTCTGTAACACTATCAAACAGTACTCGTCTAAGTACTGTGCCTTAGATCATGTACCTACACATCTGCTGAAGGAATCTCTTGACGTGTTAGCTGCCCCAATTACTGACATTAATTCATCTTTGTCCTCAGGAGTATTTCCTCAATGTTTTATCAAAGTTAAATTGAGCTTTTTTAGAGTTAAAATAATTTGTTTGTACCGTTTCTACAACTTCCAAACAAAGTATGTATTGATATTCTATTCATTTTACAAGTTCGTTAAAACATTCGCGGTCGATGTTTATGGGCAGTTACAACGGCTCGCCTGGTGCTCGCCATTCATGTAATTGCCCATAAACATCGGCCGCTCATGTTTTAACTACTATACATATCACTTTACAATCAATCTGTGGTATTAAACAATTATTATTATTCAAATATCTAGTGGAAGCATGGAGCCTGCATTTCAACGTGGAGACCTCTTATTTCTCACAAGTTACAAGGAGGACCCAATCCGAGTTGGTGAAATAGTTGTTTTCAAAATAAAAGGAAGAGAAATACCAATTGTACATAGAGTGATAAAACTTCATGAAAAGTAAGCAAAATGAATAGAAATTTCTTATATTCTTAGAACTGATAGGTTGTTTACTGTATATTAAAGACTTATTAACCGAGTGCGAGGTCTGTACGGTAAAGTATTTGCCTGAGGTTTTCGAAGGCAAATACTTTACCGACAAGACCAAGCAAACGAGGTTAATAAGACATTTATTATATGGCTTTTGGTTCATTTTGTTCTCTGTTTTTAACGTTGTGTTTGTCTTCAGATGTTACCTTACCTCTGAGCTTGTTGATTTCGCTTCATGTTTACACGCGTTACTGGTCGTTAGGCATTCATTTTCTTCACTTATAGATAAACAGCTTTCAAGAAAAGCAGCACTAATGTTCCAGGACGTGTTATTGTTCGCACTTTTCCAACGAACATGCTCAAATCCTCTTTTGTTTTCATCTAAATCAACTCAGAAATGTTCCCGCCGAAACTTACAGGTCCGGAAAAAGCGTATTGCCCTCTCACAGCGCCGGAAGGGCAATACGCTTTTTTCCGGACCTCTCACGAATCAATCAGCGTGCGACATATTTCTTAGCCATATAATAATGGAGATTACTGCACTGACCTGTCTGTAGCCACTATAGTCAGTTGTCGACAAGATTCGCGAGGTATTCGAGAAGTGATCGCGTTGCTCGTGTGGGGGCAGCAGAAGTGAAACCGGTTCTGTCCGATTGTTTTCTCGACTGCTACTGTTGTATCCTCAAAGCTGCCTTAAAGTAATTCCTCAGCAATTCTTTCCGAAATAAAAATGTGCTGAAACTTCCCAGTCTTAAAGTTATTGACATACTTATATTAAAACCAAAAAAAAAGTTGGGATCACCGACCTTGTTTAGAAGATATGGCATATCGCAGGTCACCTCTTACTCAGTATCGTGACGTCATTTTGACCAATTTACGAGTTGAGTAAAAACCGCACTGCACAACTTTTTCTTGAACCTTTTGACAAAGATAGTTTTTTTATTTTTTGCAACTAGTAATTTTATACAAGAAAACATGGTTTATTATGATAAAGAAAGGTCGTTTCCCATATTCTTTGACATGTTATTTAAAGAAACATTCATCAAAAATGTAAAATATTGTATGTTGTAGAAATGATTTTTCTCTAAGTTTCTGTTATAACACGTAAAAGTGGTAGAAGGGAAGATTTACTAAGGAAAAAAATATGGTCACCGACCTTCTTTAAGAACTATGGCTTTAAACCGGCATTATCAAGTAGTTTACAAACCTATTTGCACAGGAGCCCTAGCTAGACTCTTGTGTAACCGTTCTCTGAAAACATTGATTTAGTCCTCAATAACTCTTCCCTACCAGTAGATAAGCGGCCATTGTTAGATTTGGCACAAAATTGTCCTAAAATGGTCGGAAAGAATTTTTTGAAAGTGTTGCATAATGGCCATAAAAACACTGATTATTGGATGTGCGCAGTAAAGGTGTGCAATGCAAAACTGAGGAATCACCTTAAAGTGCCCCTAACCTCAACATGTTTTATTGTCTTGTTTGGAAGAACTTTTAAAATGATAAAGTAACTTCTTTTGAAGATTTCCGTTTCTTTGCTTTCTTTTTGAGATATATCAGTTTGTTTGATATGCAAATGTCTGGAATTTCGTTGGAGAAATGTGTGTATCTCTTTCATTCTCGAACGAAATCCTTTAAAATCAAGAAGTTTGGTGTTGTGGGAGAAACGCACACGCGTGTTATTCACACTTCAGTGTTTTCAGTGAACGCAAAGATATATAAAATGCTATGATAACTCATTATGCATGTGTGACGAAATTCCAGACATTTGCATATCAAACAAACTGATATATGTCACAAAGAAAGCGAAGAAGTGAAAATCTTCAAAAGAAGTTACTTTATCATTTTAAAAGTTCTTCGAAATAAGACAATAAAACATAAAGGTTTCTGTCTATTAATGACAAGGTACTGTATCTTGTATATTGTAGCACGAGTCTTAAATTCGGCTTCATTATTTTTTTGGGGGGCGGGTTCCATGACAAAATTACGCATTAATATTTCCCGTCAGGCTTTTGCGAACCGTGAGGCGTGTTGCGGGTCAATGCGGGCCGAGTTCTTTCTTTTGGACATGTTTGCTTTTGGCCGTCGAATTGCTCTCTGACTCGGTTGGTAGAAAGACACTCTTTGTTATATCGATATACCGAAAATTATCGGTTTTTTATAAATACCGATTATTCGATATTTAAATTTTCGATATATCGGAATATCGATATTGTTCGGTATTATCGGTATCACGTTTACGTTTGTATACTTAAACGTCATATGAAGCTTTTCCAGAGCTGTAAGTTGTCATTTCGCATGTCAAAAAGTGAACTTTTAGAACGTAAACAACGGTAGATTGCAAATGATATTGGCTTCCTCGCTAGCATGCGGAAGTCGGCTCAAATGTCATCGCCAGCTCAATCGCCGCGGGATCGATCAGAAAAGGAGATGAAGAAATACGTGAAAACAGACACAATCGATGGCGATGATGATTCTTTGTTGTGGTGGAAATGCCATGCTCGAGACTTTCCAATGCTCAGTCAGTTGGCACGGAACTATCTGTCAATTCCTGCCAGCATTTCGCCGTCTGAAAGACTATTTAGTAAAGCCGGTCAGATTGTCACCGCACAAAGGGCTCAGCTAAAGCCAGACCAAGCAAATATTGTAAAACATCTCTCTTTTTATATCGCGGCTGTTTGGCGTTATTTGAAAACAGAAAAGTTTGCTTAAAATTAAGCAATATACAATCGCGAAAAAATATCGGTATTATCGGTATTTTTTTTCCGGTATCGGTTTTCGTTTTTTTTTCAATACCGCAACAGCCTACATACGCTCACTATGCTTACAACTGCACACGCTAAGATTTTGAAACGGGTTTGGTCCGCGATCTCAAATTCAGGTAAACATGCTGTGTTGATATTATATGAAGACATCAGGCTGTCCAAAATTGCGGTAACGAAACGCGCGTTACCGCCGCGTTTTTACGGTAACGATATCACGTTACCCCAGAAGGAAATATCGTTACCCCAGAACCAAAAAATGTGAAATATTAAAACAAACGCACAAACGCTTGCTATTAATTTCCAGTTGACACTTGACCGTGGTGTGCGCCATATTTCTTCAGTTGTTTACGCGCTATCAAGTGAGCTTTGAAAAGCGGCTAAAGCCAACGTGATGTATTGTTTGCTGGTCGCGTTGAGTTTGTTTTCCATTTGGAAATAGCTAGCGATGAGCCGATCGAGAAAAATCCGATTTACCGATCCAATAAGTTCCGATACGATTTACGAGCTGATCGGCCGATTTATCGGTGGTTACCGATATTGGTCCCAAACTTCACTTCGCATTGAACAAGCCATGGTTCGCGTTACCAACCGCAAGCAGACTATTACACCGTCACGACTCACCGATGCAAATGTGATGTTAACTTTTAGGCTTCATGTTTGCGTCGGTTCGAAGGGCAGATGTGTCAATGCTGGGGTGACTATTTGAGACTACATTCGTTCACATGTCTCTGGCTTTTAAAATGCGTTAAAGAGTATCTGTGTTATAAACAAGTTGGCGTTTATCTTGACAAACAAAACGAAATATCACAAGTAGAAAAGCGAGAATGATATTTATCGGGACCGCCGATATATATACGGCCAATACCCGATCATGCAGCCTGAATGTTGCCGATTATCGGCTTCTACCGATTAATTTCCGATTATCGGCTCATCCCTAGAAATAGCAGTATTCAACGCAATATTAATTAAGGTGCTTGCCCTGGCAAAAATTGGTCAAATTTAGAAAATCATAAAAAATTAAAAAATTACTGCATGTGCAGGGCGTGAAAAGTTCGACGTGTGAAAACGTGGGAAGGGACCTAGCACCCTCCACAGGTCACTCGCGCGTTCGGAAGATATCATTCTTTTTTCCGGTAGATTGGCTACTTTCAAGAAGCTCCCGCATAAAACTGAGCACAATAAATGAAAAACTAATGTAATTTCGAAAAATAGGGCTTTTATGCTTCCATTTTCCAAAAACTGAGGTGATTAAAATTTGATCATCTTTTTGCCAGGGCAAGTACCTTCTACTTTAATACTGAACAACGCTTTCGCATCTTTCGTACCTTAAGTTGTTGAACGATCAATTAAGTTGTTGAAGAATGTTATAACATTAAACAGACCTAAGCCTTAATTTTGGGGAGATGGTTTTCTATTTCAAAACTCTTGCATGTTGTCACCTATTGTTTTAATCCTATTTGTGATTGTCTGCGGTAACGCTTGCGGTAACGGTGGCGTAAATGCGTTTCCCTAAACACAGATCTGCGTAAACGATATTTCGTTCCCCCCAACGTGATCTGGCGGTAACGCAATTGCGTTACCGCCCCATTTAGTTTTGGACAGCCTGTTATGTACTTGGACTCGGCAATTCCAAATCTGTTTTCAGAATTGAAATCGAGTAATACCGCATATATGTTTAGATAAATTCTGCGCCGGAGACAACAATCGTATTCGTCTATCGCCTCGTGTCAACGATCAACAATTCGAAACAGCATTGAATTTCTGTTTGTGTGTCTCTCTGCCTCGTGTCATCGGAAATTCGAAACCATGTCCATACGCCTGACAACTGTGAGGGGGTCATTATAAACAGATTAACTGAGTCATATCCAACAATTTCAATATTTTGTTAGCCATTTTGTTATACCGTTATCGTTCAGTTCTCGTGACACACACAAACAATTGCGCTCAACTCGCCTTCGATTCTCCACTTTGCCTTAATTAAATCCACCCCAAATAACCTCAGTATACCCCCTTCTGTTGCCTTACTCGGGTTCAGGTCTCGACATCCGGTTGTTCTCAGCATTCAAAAATTGCACAGAACTCTGCGCAGCACTTACTACCAAATTGGTTACCTAGTTTAGTTTTATTGCCCGGCCTCCTATTATCTTTTCAATATACGTCTGCGCATGCTTTACTTAGGATTGTGCTGTCGATTATCTCAACATCTGACTAAACTACAGTATCTAAACAACAAACGAATCTGTCTTGAAAATCTTCAAATGATCCATTAGTAATATGTCAATGTAATACCTCGTCCTCCATTGCTTTTATAGAATATGAAAACTATTTTTATATATATATATAAATAAAAATAATAAAAATATATTTGAGACCGTGTTGGTATTCTGTAGAATTTATATATGTTATTACCGGTTTGGAGGTCTGTATGGAGAAATATTTCTCAATACGGACCGACCAAAACGGTAAATTATTTATTAATTTTTTTCCTTAATATCCTGGCTTATTTTTTGGTCGTCATCAGTATTTCTAGTGAGTGGACAAAAAAGAAAAGTCTGTGCTTTTTTTTCGTCAAAGGAAATTGAGATTTAAGTCTCTATCCGGATAAAAATATCACTTATATGTCTTTCAATATGTTCAATCTCGTTTGAGTTCATTTTCAAATGTTTTTAGAATATTTTACGGCTTATAAAACGCATTTAAAACTGAAATTATGTCGAGCGGTCCGTATGGGCTCATACGGACCGCTCGTTAGCCAATCAGAAAGCAGGATTTCGTAAGATACGGACAGGAAAAAAATAAACAACCAATATCTCCTAATGTTGACAATGTTTGCAAATCCAAAATTTGAGATGGTTCGTAGGTCCGGCTTTTGTAAAGCACATACCCTAGCGTTCTTTTACAAAGTTAGCAAAAAAGGGCCATTTATTGGAACGGCCCGCTTCCCAAATCCAACAGCCACCATTAAGCGAAAACGTCTTCCTTCCAATGGTCATGCTTGTACTTTTCTTAACTGGTGATTGCGGAATGAAATGCACCGCCCGTATGATTTATTTAAATTATATGTTGAATATTAACGCGGCTTTTTCTTCGTTATATTGGATATCCGTGTACCAGATTGATTTTTTTAATTAAATAGCCCATAAAATAACTATTTTTTTTCAAATCACTTTTCAGACAATCCTGTAGAAAATTCATGTGGACACTGCGCGTGCTTTGCATTATTAAAATCATTTTACTCGGAACCAACCCTCTCTCCTCGCAGGGGCTTCCAATGCAGTAGAGGGGGCCTATATGGTTCGGATAAGGAATGCGCTAGAGGGTAATGGGACGAGGAAAACCGCTGAAAATCGGAGCGCGTGCGAGCGGAGAAACGAGGGGAGAGAGAGGAAGCCTCTGCCGTATTTCAGGCGATATCTTTACGAAATCGGCGATTTCTTGTAATCCGTTTTATATCTCGGCAATCGTTTTGTTTCTCGTTCGAATTTTTCATGCGACCAAGAGCGTTTGGCTGACGTCTTAATTTATGTATTTTAACGTTGTTTTGATGCGATGGAAGAGCCGGATGATAATTTACACTCGAGCCAGAAAGCAGTTGCTGTTGATATGAACTGTTCTGTAGATTCTAAAGTCGATATTTTGAGCACATCGTTCCAAGATATCTCGATCGATGGTAAGTTTGTCTAGAACAAACGGGACAACAAGTTTTTCCGCTGCGCCAAGCTAGAAGAAACTCTGTCATGAATTATTCAGATTATAAACGTATGTAATGTTGCTTTCTCGAATATATCAACATGAATTATTCAGATTAACGTACGTCGTGTTGATCTCTCGAATATATCACAGCAGGGATGAATTATTCAGATTAACGCGTACGTTTAATATGTTGTTCTCTCGAGTCTCGAATATATCAAAGAAGATTGCACCCCCGGTTTGGCGCCATATTTGGCCTGAAATCTGGCAGATACCTCCTCTCTCTCCTCTCGTTTCTCCGCTCGCCCGCATTCCGATTTTCAGCGGTTTTCTTCGTCCCATTACCCTCTAGCGCATTCCTTATCCGAACCATATAGGCCCCCTCTACTGCATTGGAAGCCTCTGGCGGAGGATAGAGGAACCAACCAGCCCGGGCACCACGCCAAAACTTTGATCGCGCCGTGCAAGAGTGAAGCCTGAGACCAGCTAGGTGGGGTTGATCATACCATCACGCCCCAGAAAATGTTTAAACTCTAGAGTCTTTGAAATGACATTTCCAGCATTTTGAGAAAGTAGAATATTTGATTTGAGCAAAAAACGATGACCAACTCTGTTGGGAACATGGGAGTCAGAGTTATATATAGAACATTAGACAAATAACACAAGATGGTTATTGTTTAATATATGTAATGATAGTTTTAGTCAGAGAGGATGGTCCATTGGTCCAGGCTCAGTATTTACTGGTATGGGAAGACAGGAATTGATATGGTGTTCTTTTCCGATAGATTACAAATAAATAAAAACATATTTGAAATATCATGGCATCACGCACTTACAAGATGATCAATATGATATCGTCCTTTGGCTATGCATCATGTGTGCTTGCCAAAATACTTTTTACTAGGGCCTTTGCGACGTTTACCAGGGCCTGGCCCCTCTAGGCCCTGGTCTAGCTACGCCGCTGGAACCAACAAATTACGGTCTCCCGTCCCCCCTTGGCATGCAATGTTGGTGAATCTGTACGCGCAAAAAGCCGAGCATTTTTATTCTTTATCGTGTAATAACACAATATTCATGATGTGGGGGGAAGGAACGTTTTATTTAGGTAGAAATTGGGCAATAAAAAGAAAGTAGGTAATTAACGTTGGATGTTTTGCGTTGTCCACGTAATTTTGTCCATGATCACTGCAGCAGTAAATCTGTTGAATAATGATTATCGGGAAAAACGGTTTAGGATTTAAAACGGAAACGCGCTCTGCCTCAATCATTATATTTTCGTATTACATTCATTAGATTCGACGAGGATTCACTCGACTGCACGACTTTGCATATACAGTCGGACATTACCTGAATTAGATTTGGCACGGCGAAAGCGCAACGTTTCAACTGGGAATCACTTGCGCGAGTGTATTCTTTTCAACAGACATGAAACAGACAAAGAATGAAGCCATATTTATATAAATAGAATGAAGATCTATTTTGCTTTGGTACCTCTCTACATTTTTAAACTAAACGCTTTCCACGTCGGAAATAGTCGGAACGCGAGCCGTTTTCACACACGGTTATGTGTATCGACCGCAATCCGAACCGCAAACCGAACCGCAGTGTTAGGTTATTTAGTTTAGTTTAGTTTAATGAATTTGTCACAATATATTTACAAGTTACTACTAGGAGTTCTTATCAGAAGTGAAATGCTGCCTCGCGACGAGGTTGCCTGTAGAAATGTTCAGGATTAGGCCAGCAGAATGATGCTAGAAATTTTCTATTGCATGGAGGATCAAATAAATAGAATGTAGAATATAAACCAATAAAGGCGATCATATAGCTTAGCCTTTGTAATATTAAAATAACATACGGTAATCATATGGCGCGCGTTTATAATGTCAAAATTCAATGTGACCATTTGAACGCCATACATCTAATTCGAACAACATTTACTTGAAACGAGCAAGCCTCGCGACTATACATTTTCCATTCAAGCGACACGTTTGCCAAATCGAACTTCACGTTTGTAATATTTGCGGCTGACTCATCTAGCGGTCGTCGGAACTCGGTCGAGCGGTCATATTTCAAATCGAACTAACGAACGGGAAATGCGGGATCACCGTTGTCAAAACATTGATGTTAACCTTCAATTTAAACGCTGTATTTTCATAATTCGTTACAGCATAATTTTATGTTTATAAGCCAATCTTCATTCACCATTTGCTGGTCCACATGTGTCGAATGCACTTACATATATTAATCCTTGATTACTCCTAGTAAAGTACTGAAGCCGTCGATTAAGGACGATACAAATAGGAAACATACAGCGATTCCGTTTTGAGAGATCACATGATCTAACATCTCGATAAATCGACGGCAAAATTTTACAAATCGAGATTCTGGTCGGATATACATAGCTCGGCAAAGGGACTGGCACGAGTTAACACGAAACGTCAAGAATTGAGGGGAGGCAGCAATTAATACAAAGTACATACAAATACAACGAATAAGACAGGTGTGACAGGAGAAAGGAACAGGACTTACGTCCCAATTGATTAATGGTGGATAAAATTCGATTTTGGACTTATTGGACATAGCCA
Source organism: Chrysogorgia sp. JL179-B06 (assembly GCA_035772405.1). NCBI lineage: Eukaryota > Metazoa > Cnidaria > Anthozoa > Scleralcyonacea > Chrysogorgiidae > Chrysogorgia > Chrysogorgia sp. JL179-B06. The sequence continues at coordinate 1,821,425 of JAYKKM010000455.1, read as the reverse complement.
GGGGGGCTATAGGCAGGTAGTTTGATAGAGTACATTTTGTGGAGACTACACTTAAATAGAGCGAGAGAATTGTAGGATTTGAGACTAGATGGGAGAGTGTTCCACAGTTGAGCTGACCTGATAAAAAACGATTTCCGGAAGTAGTCCTGTTTATGTTTTATAATTAAATTAAAGTTATTAGGATCATAATTTCGAGAATTGTATTTTGTTTCAAAAGTGCTTAAATAATTGTTAACGTCGGTGGAGATGAGACCCTTTCTAGATTTGAAGATTAATGTCAAGTCGGAGATTTCTCTACGAAACTCTAGTGGGATGAGGTTTGTTTTGGTCAATCTTTTGGCGTATGACAATTCCGGTGGATAGTTCAGAATAAATTTGGTTGCCCGCCGCTGGACATGTTCAATAAGCGAGCGATGTTTACTGGTGTAAGGTGACCACAAGTTACTGCCATACTCGAGCTTGGGCCTTATAAGGCGCAATATAACAATTTTCTTGTTCTTGAATCCGCGTTGTCCCTGCATAGTCTTTTAATAAGACCGAGTGTCTTGTTGGCCTTGGCGACAGTGATTTCGATGTGTCTTGACCAATATAGGTCACTAGACACGGTGATACCAAGGTCAATCAATCAATCAATTTATTCAAGATACCTTAGATACATAAAATTAATAAGGAAAAAATACTAATATACAATAATAAATGTATCAAGGTCCTTGCAGGAGAATCCGGAGGTTAACCCTATAATAAGATCCCCTAAATTAAAGTATCTAAACTAAAATTACTAACTAAAACCTAATACAAATCCATGTGCAACATAAGTTGACTTTTAAACTTTCTAAAATTATCTACTTCAACAACGTTACTTGGCAAGGCATTCCATTGATTAATGATGCTTACAAAAAAGGAATGCTTATAACAGTTTATTCTAGGCAATTTAGTATATAATGTGTACTTATGATTAGCTCTTGTTTTTTTAATATGTTTGTATTCAAAAATTTCATCGAATGTTATACCATTAAGATTGAATACTGTCTTATAACATTCAACTAGAGATAAATAAACTCTACGTTTTTCAAGGGAGTTCCATTTTAATAATTTACAGCGTTGGTCATAAGGCATATCCCCGCGTTTTTGTTTAAGTGCCATTCTCGATGCTCTTCTTTGGATACCTTCCAATGCTTTTATATCTTTCACAAGATAAGGCGACCATACAGGTGAGGCATATTCTAGTATCGGTCGCACCAAAGCTTTATATAACAGCGTAAATACAACTACTGTGTTTGATGGGCCGACTGTACGTTTAATTAGTCCCAAGTTGCGATTGGCTTTGTTAACAATTGTATTAACTTGTTCACTCCACTTTAAATTATTTGACATAATTATGCCCAGATCTTTGAATTTATTTACAACTTTCAGTGGTTTACCAAAGAAATGGTAAATATAAGGAACTGAGAGATCTCGTTGATGTGTTATTCGCATAACCTCGCATTTTTGCCACATTTGAAATGTGTTGTCAGAAGTGTCAAGCATTGGAGAAAGAAATTATTATTATAAAACGAATTATTATACAGGATAGACACTTCAGCAGTAAAATGAGCTGTTATCAATGTGCGTCCTGTCCTAATAATAACTTATTATTAACCGAGAGCGCGGTCATTACGGGAAAATATCAGACCGAGGTCTTGACAGTACGGACCGAGCCCGCAGGGCGAGGTTCGTACATAAAAGACCGAGGTCTGATATTTTCCCGTAATGACCAAGCGGTCGAGGTTAATAAGAGGTTTATTATATGGCATGGCTTTTTTAAACAACATACTTTACATACGTTTTGAGTGATGGTAGAATCACCTTGAAGTAAAACTGCAGGAAATACCACCGTCGGCAGTAAATGGAGAGATTTCAATAAGTTCAATTTTCTAGAGAAACTTTTTATCACTCCCTTCAAATGCGCTGACCAATTCAATTTGTCATCCATCACAACGCCCAAGCATCTTGTTGAATTCACCAATTTCACCGCATTACCATTTGTGGTCAATTGTGGCATAGTTCCTACGAATTGTGTATTCGAGATGATCATCGCTTCGCATTTGGTAGGGTGTACTGTCATCCCGTTGGTGTTGCACCACTCAGCATTGCACTACGTCTAAGCTTATTGTTATTGTTAAAGAAAGAGATATTCGATAACCCTTGCACTGTGGAGGAAACGTTTGCCCAAACAATGTCAACGGAAATGTGTTGTCAGAAGTGTCAAGCATTGGAGAAAGAAATTATTATTATAAAACGAATTATTATACAGGATAGACACTTCAGCAGTAAAATGAGCTGTTATCAATGTGCGTCCTGTCCTAATAATAACTTCTTATTAACCGAGAGCGCGGTCATTACGGGAAAATATCAGACCGAGGTCTTGACAGTACGGACCGAGCCCGCATGGCGAGGTTCGTACATAAAAGACCGACGTCTGATATTTTCCCGTAATGACCAAGCGGTCGAGGTTAATAAGAGGTTTATTATATGGCATGGCTTTTTTAAACAACATACTTTACATACGTTTTGAGTGACAGAATCGTCATTTTCAATCTTGTTTTGTTCTTCTATTGCTTTCAATTCATGATAGTAAGACTGTCATTTAGATTGTTCATCGTCCGACTCGTACATGATTTAGTGCTTAATTTACAAAATTCGTCCAATTTTTGCTGCTTTTCAAAGTTTCCTATCGTTGTTCGCTCCTTTGTAAACAAAATGGCTGACAAAATCCGTAATCCGGACCGGTTCATTACGGGAAATAACGGACCGGCACGTGACGTGTCTCAGCCAATCAGAGCACGCAATTTCACCGGAAGTAGCTTGTGCCATATAATAAAACCTAATAATACCTAATATCATTAACAAATATATTTTCAAAATGAAGTATAAAATATAAAATTGGTTAAGAATTTGAATAACAAATTAAATATAAATAAATAAAAAATAAAATAAGATTAAAAATAAGATTAAAGATAAGATTAGAAATAGTTATATAAAAGTTTTTCAAAAACCTCATACTTTTCAGTTCTACGTATTTCAATTGGCAGTTCGTTGTAGACTTTTTTTTAAAACCATCCCAAACTGCAAAGACTTAGGAACTTTTCCGGCTAACCTTTTCTGAAGAGCTTCAAAACGAATCGCCTCATGTTCTTGTGTTTTTTTTATTATTTTGAACCCATAATTTGTCGGCAATAGGTTCATCATCATATGTCAGAACAATAGACTTGCCATCTTTGTCTTCCCGACATGGCGGTTGTCTGAAGGTGAGTCTTTCTCTTCTATCTCCAGATCATACTGTAGTCAACAATTTGGTCCACATGTTGAACTCTTATATGAATTGGATCCAGACGTAGACATTGCCCGAAAACACCGAAAAACGAAGAATTTTGCAGTCTTCTACGACAAGAAAACTACAAGGATTTGTGCACATACTTCCGTTCCCGATTTGGGACGTCACAAGCTTTATTCGTACTTAAAGTGCCCCTAACCTCAAATTTTTTTGTTGTCTTATTTGGAAGAACTTTCAAAATGATAAAGTAACTTCTTTTGAAGATTTTCACTTCTTCGCTTTCTTTTTGAGATATATCAGTTTGTTTGATATGCAAATATCTGGTATTTCGTCACACATGCATAATGAGTTATCAGAGAATGTTATATATCTTTGCGTTCGTGAAATAAAAACACCAAAGTGTGAATAACACGTGTGTGCGTTTCTCCAACAACCCCAAACTTCTTGATTTTAAAGGATTCCGTTCGAGAATGAAAGAGATATACACATTTCTCCAATAAGTCATTATACATGTGTGACGAAATTCCAGACATTTACATATCAAACAAACTGATATATCTCAAAAAGAAAGCAAAGAAACGAAAATCTTCAAAAGAAGTTACTTTATCATTTTAAAAGTTCTTCCAAACAAGACAATGAAACATTTTGAGGTTATGGGCACTTTAAACCTTTTTCCCGGCCATATATTCAAAAACGCATTTTTTGCCATTTTGATGCTACATATCTCTTAGAACGATAGCACGTTATGCCTGCCAATATTTACTCGATTGCAGTTCTGAAAACAGATTTGGAATTACTGAGTCCAAGTACATAACATACATGCCTTCAGGTAATATCAACATAGCATGTTGTCCCTTGTAAGTTGACTTCATCAACGTTCTTTGTGATTCTATTTACAGGGTTTTTAGCGATTCAATGACATATACACTCATATACACTCTCATATACTTGAATGACATATATAATCTCCCCAGTAGTATTACATTTTTTTAATAATTCATTTCGTTTTATTGTTTATACATCTATGCACGTATTAATATTATTATATTTATGTTACATAATTTATATAACGGTTTTTTTAGGAATTATTTTTATATGTATTTATTTATTATTTATTTTATGAATTAAATTGGTATTTTTTAATATTAAGATTATATGTAATTATTTTTTATAATATTTTGTAATATTTAAAAAAAAATTATTTTATAATTTTTATATAAAAAAAATATTATAATTGAGAAATTTATTTTTTTTAAATTTATTTATTTAAATTATTTTTTTTTGGGGGGGTTAGGGTTAGGGTATGCGTTAGTATGCGTTAATATACACAATGTTGTAGTGAATGTGGGAGAGCTCGGAGTAGACAGACGATACGTGGACGATCGTCAAGCTCATATCCTCAGAAAAATCCGCAAAACGCAAGATTTTACCGCGCCTTCCCGCGCGAATGGGCGTGGTTCTCGCGGGATTTTTAGTATGGATAATACTCCTATCAAAAATCCCGCGCGAACCACGCGCATTGATGCGAGAAGGTGCGGTAAAATCTTGCGTTTTGCGGGAATCGCTATATGTTTATTTAAACGAGAGCTTTCATATAACATTGTATTCAAGTTTATATTCGTGATTACTTTTGTACGTTTGGCATTCATTTGTATACTTTTAGCATTCATAACTACTGTCACTTGGCATTCATTGGCATTCATTGGCACGCGTGCGATTTTTCATTGGTTCTTCTCGGACCGTGTTATTTCCTATACTAACGCAACAGCAGTAATTGGCGATTGCCGTTGCGGTTTTACAAGCCTTGTAATATAGGATCTTTATAAATGTAAATTTCAAGGCGAAGTAAATAAATAAATTACAGTCTTATTGAGATCGCGGACCCACCATTTCGAAATCGCTCGTCAAAGACACTTGCTAGCCATATTACTGATCAACACTGTTAAGTATTCTTCAAATGGTTTAATCCGGGTAAATTATTATTTAATCATTAAATGTTCTTCCAGATTACAGTAAACACCCGCTATGAAGAACCTTCCACCTATAAGAACCTCAGACTGAAATTAGGGATTTTGTGACCCTCTCAATAAGAACCTGTTTCAGCCTGATATTTGAAATAGGTTATTATGTCACAAAATCAATTGATAATTCCACTGTAGCAAAGTCACAAATGAGGATGACATCAAGATCTGGTTGCAGTTCCTTATATTTTATACAACAACGCATTTACATGTTGACGTGGATCTCAAAATTCTAGTTCGGTACATCCAGTATTTCAGATCACAATAAATTATAGCCTGTTCAGTTTGAAGATGCATACTGTTTTCTTATAGGGATTAAACAAACCATTAAAGAGATAAGATACTACAGTATACAGTATACTTGAGTTGTCTTTCTCCAGTTTGGTAAAATAATTACAAACCAATTTATAAGAACCTAACACCCTAATTTTTTGTTAGATATCAAATATATAAGAACCTATCCCAGGCTGGTTTGGAAAAATGTAGGTTCTTCATAGTGGGTGTTAACTGTATTTGAAACAAAAATGTTATTGTTGTCTGACGTTTCGTCTTTCTGTACGGAAGCCATCTTCACAGACGTGAAAATGAAAATGAAAATGGTCATTTTCACGTCTCTGAAGATGGCTTTCGTAGAGAAAGCCGAAACGTCAGACAACAATAACATTTTTGTTTTAAATAATCTGGAAGAAAATTTAATATTAAATAACGATTAAGTATATACGAAAGAACGCGGATCAAAAGTGAAGAAGTCACTCGAATATCAACAACCTCATTCAAAGGTCCTAAAGAACGCGCAATATCGAACTTTACTGTTTACAGCGTGTTGAACAGCATGGAGCTCATGAGTTTCTTCAGCAGCTTGCATAAATGATTTTTAAACCAATGAGCGCCTAGCCTACGTCATAGTCTGTGAAATTTGAAATTTGAAAAACACAGACTATGAACCAGCGCCGTTAATCGTGTTCTATGACGTAGTTATATAGTAGACCATGATTGGTCGCTTCGAAATTTTAGTTAATACGTGATATTCAATTGGTTAGGAACTACTTCCGTTCTCAATGTTTGTTGTTTACCACGAAGACAGTTTCTCAGCCGCCTCAACGTATTCTTTTATATAAACGGGTGTTAAAAATTCACTACTCACTTACTATCGTTATGCTCTAGAAAACAATTACAATGTAGATGACCCTCGCTCCTGGAAAACAAGTTGCCTTAAATGCAACCAGGCACGTGAACTTGACAAAACCAGTTTCATGTTGTTTCTAGTTTGTATCTGTATTTGTATATTGTAATTATCTGTAACTATAGGTGTGCATTGTTTAGTTTACATATAGGGACCGCAGTAATTGGCCAAAGCTGTTGCGGACACCCTGCCATCGTCTTGTATATGTTATTGTGTAAATATTTGTTCTCTAGTCTAGATGTGGCAAAGCTTATAAAATAAATAAATAAATAAATAAACGAGACTATTAAAAGCGTTTGCTAAACGTTCAAAGAATGGCTGTTTATAGTCGGCATAATTTTGGTTCGAGGATGATCAAACAGTCGAAGAGATGCGGGAATCGATTTGTTAATCATACGATATTTCCAGGTAGCCGTCGAGTGCCGATTCTCGTTTTAATGCTGTTTCGTTTTAGCTTTTCAGCTTGTCCTATTTGTCTATTAGAACTAAGTTTGTTCTTCATATGATTTCTTAAACATTTAGTGAACGTTAGTTGCATAGACTTGCTCCAAGTCTGCCTCTTGATTGTTTTGGGTTTGTTTAAAGACGACGTGTTTGTTTCGAGAATACGGGTTTGTTTCGAGACATGTTCTTTTCAAAACCTTGAAACAAACCCGTCTTTGAAACCAAACCACTCTCGAAATAAACCCGTCTTCTCGAAACAAACTCGTCTTTAAATAAACCCGAAACAATCAAGAGGCAAACTTGGAGCAAGCTACTATAAGACATAAATACAATCTATAAGCATTGCGAATAATCGGCATAAATTACAGAACACACATTATTTGGCTCTGATGCACAGACGCTACTTAGCGCCGCCTTTTTGCGCCAGCGAGCGTCTGTACGCAGGCTAACGAACGCCCAGAAACGCTGCCGCGAAACCTAATAATCGAGAGGCAGTTGAAAAAAGTTATTTTGTAATAAGTTTCTATGAGAGATACAAAATAATGTAACTTTCTATTCGCCCTGCACTGCATCACATAAACAGCCCTTTCGGCTAAAAAATATCTTAAGCTGTTAAGAAACATAAAAATAGGTACGCAATGTGTACATGTGTCTACTGCTATTCGGCTTAGAGATGAAATAACTTGGTTTAGGGATGAAACAAACGATCATGTCTCATGAGTTGGCTGCCACATGGCATTGCCTGCAGCCTGCCGTTCATAATTTGAAAATATCGTAGATCATTGTATCTCCCTGTGTCAAATTTCCATTTACCGGGCCTTTTACGTTATCATAAAATATAAGTAATAAATACACACTACTAAATTAGTTCTTACCTTGACAAGAAAATATTTACTGTTTCGAACACTCACTCGAATACAAGCACAGGGAGCCCAACTCTGACGCCTGTGATGTGTTTCTCTGTTTTTCTATTTTATTCTATATTATGGAAATTCTGATGTTTTATATTTAATATTGAAAGAAAGCGGCGCTTATGAGACCGCGGCGCTTTGAATTGCACGTCTGCACGCGCGGTACGGCGGTAATTTGAAACTCGAAACAGCTGTCACTGGTGCCAGTTTCAAATTACCGCCGTACCGCGCGTGCGGTCTCATAAGCGCCGCTTTCTTTCAATATTAATTATAAAACATCAGAATTTCCATAATATAGAATAAAACAGAGAAACACATCACAGGCGTGATACAAGCCTCCCTGTGATACAAGCTAACACAAAACACAAGCTACAGTTGCACAACAAATGCAATATGGCGAAGCTTGCAGTTGCACTCGCAAATATCACGCGCCTCCCAAAAATCACGCAAACGTCACAAAACGTCATCAAAAGTTTACCGCCCGCCCGTTAGTCTGTTAGATACATAGTCTGCAATAAAACAGTTAGCTTGAGGAGTAGACAAACAAATGTGAAATGTGTAAATACAGTACACAAATGAAAAGTATAAAAATATCAAAAAGCCAAATGTTAGAATAATGGCGTCATGGCGCAGTGGTCAAGTCATTCGCCTGCCGCGCGGTGTTGTCCAAGGCAAGACTGTTTTCTTCTTATTTCCTTTTGTTAACAAGTTTTTTATTTTCTTTCCCCATTATTTTTCTTTGTGTTTTTAAAGAGTGAGTGTTAGGGTAGTGCTTTGCGCGCTTGTGTTTTTGTTTTCATACGAATTGATTGCAGTGCATCGCATCGTTAGAACTATAATTTGCATGTGAACTCTAGATTTATTTGGAAATGTTGAAATTGGAGTCCGATCCTGACTTCGGGGCGTTATGAAGTTAATGTTCAAGACGATTTGAACAGTTGCGGTTCGCTTGTTTGTGTGAATCACTGCGGGCCGCGCGCAACGCCGTTTCTGACGAACAAGCTGACCCGGATGGCTTTAGTTCCTGAATCTTCGCAAATTCGAATGAACAAAACATCAGAAGAAACAAAATATATTTCTTTACTAGTCACTCATCAAACACTTCCATTCGGAAACTTATTCGCGCTGTTTCAGCAGCATAACCCGGCCTTCCACGCTTTGGAGGCGAAGCGCTCGTAGCAGCTTCTATGTATCGAAAAGATTACTATAGTAAATGATAAATCTTACGAAAAATATCACAATAATTGATCACTCAGGTATATTTACTTCTTAGAAAACTTGAAAATGGATAATTTATAAGAAGGATTGATCAAATATCGACGGATTCGTTTGTGAACTGAAATAGGCGTCCCATAAAATGGCCGCCAAGAAGAAAACAAGCGCGCAAGGCACTACCCTGACACTCACTCTTTAAAGGTATTTCACTAAGAGCACAAGGATAAGGCAGAAAACAATAAAGTTTTTTTTAATTGGAATATGTTTCGTGCCCAAATTTTACGTGAATTTGAAATGATCTATTCATATAAGAAGTAGAAAACTGTCAAAACGGGAAACAGTAAACAGGCAATGGGTTGTTGCGTACGTGTATTTCTAGATTGTACAATAATCCGGTGGAACAGATCAACGCAATATCTTCTTCAAATTGTTTATATACACTAATTGAAGGTCGATTTGTTCATGAGAGGAACTAAGAACTAGAGTTGAGTAAGTTTGAGCCGAAGACATATGTACTTCTAGTCGTATTCCATATAAGGAAGTGGCCGACGAGCAAATAGAAGGCATTGACGAGCAAATAGAAGGCATTGACGAGCAAGTACATGGCACTCGTACCAGCCCACTGGATGTGGGATTGTTAACACGTTACGATATGTTCGATTATCCGCTCTATTATTCGCTAGCCTGATAAGCTGTACGCATATTGTAAACAGATAATTTATCTTTGTTTTAATATATATTGTAGCTTTGGGAATGGTTATTTCTCATGAAAACGTTCGTCGAAGACAGCCGAAAGTTCGTGTTTTTGTTTACAAGATGGTATCGGTATTGCGAAAATTATTTTTGGGCATGTTCGATTATCCGCGCTTTCAAAGAGAACTAAGTTAGCTACCGGGATAAAGCTGTACGTATGTTGTAAATAGATAATTTATCTTTCCTTTGATATATTCTATAGCTTTGGTTTATTTCTCAAGAAAACGTTTGCCAAAGGGTTAGGACCTTTGTTGTTTTGGGGCCGGTTACAATCCAATTAACAAGGAGGCTGGTACGATCAGGTTTCAACGTGTCAGCTATTTGCTCGTTAATTCACTCTATTTGCTCGTCAATTCCTTCTATTTGCGCCTCCTTATAAGGAATACGTACTATAGATACCCCTATCGCCGAAGAAGTCTCTGGTCAGTAAAATCAAAATGTTTATCGAGGATTAGGGATTAGGGTTGATTTGTATTATGGTCAGACTACGGTTAAAACTTCTGTGATGGTGCTTGCTCACGGTAAAGAAAAACTTCAATCACTACCCAGGTAAACAAGCATAAGCATGAGAAACATATTTGTAAGCTGGGGTTAAATAAGGACAACGACAAGACAAAGAAACCTTTGTTTCTCTTTTGTCAAGTTCTTAATCTAGTGCTTATACTTGTCCTCATTTAATGTGCCTTTGTATGCAAGACTTTCTTTTGATGTCACCAGTGTGAAGCAGGTTTTAGCCGTTTTGATAACAACAGGCTGCCAGAAATACTGCTGGATAAACACTGCCCATATTTCTGGGCCTTCCGCAGAAATAATATATATAATTCAATCAATTCAAAGTTCTGTTGAATCTGAAACCTTTTGAATCCGGAACCTTTCACTGCCGTGTAAGCGCAGTCTATGTGGGTACCAGAGTATGTATTAAAATAATTACAAGAACAGTGAGTGGATCAATGTTTAATTTCTTTTACGTCTTTCTTTAGTACTTTGTCTTGCTTGCCCTTGGATTGTTCGTTCTTATGCACCGAGAGTAAACCACATTTGAAAGACACATTGGATTTTGAGAAAAGCTACATCACTAGCAGGAGATAAGTGACATTGTTTGAAGTATTTATTTAGGTAAAGTTTTGTTGGTGGCACATCCATAGAGATCATAAATAAAACTAGAGGGGGCACTTTGAGGAAAATTGGGTAGCCAATTGGCCGCCGCCATTGCTCAGTTGGATGCAAAATAGCCCACCCGGATGTACAATTACCAGCTCCCAGACCTCTGCCTAGACCACAAGTAGGAGGAGAATTTTAATGTTTCTAACATTACGTCTGATGTCTATAGCTGAACAGACAACGGCAAAATGGAATTAATTTGTTTTATATAATAAAAATTGGAAACAAACCATTCAAAAGGCTTATTAGCTCTTTGGTGATTTCTGGGGCATGAAAAAAGATAAAAGCAGTCGGCTGACGTGTCTGGCGTGAGCTGACGTGAGCCGTTTGAGCAGTCTACAAACGAGCATGAATTTACCATGGCTGGTTTGATTTCCGAAAAAAGGTGTATTAGCACATGAGCAGTTTCAACACAACTTGCAAAAAACCTCGAAAAAACAACACGGTTTTCGTTTTATACACTGTCAAAAGACATGAAAAACAGCGAGCGACCTTTGACCTCTCGACAATCGCCGTATTTTTACATCCGGGTGTGCTATCTTGCCGCCAATTTATCCAAGATGGCGGCGTTCAATTGGTTACCCGGGATTTACTGAAATGAAGATTGGATGCCCCCTCTAGTTTTATTTACGATCTCTATGGGCACATCTCTTTAGTTTACTATACTTCACACTGTCATTATTTCTGGTTAATGTAATAACAGTACCTAATTTGAAATTGTTAAAGCTGTTGCTTGCAGGCGCTACAAAACCAGTTTTATTAAACCAGTTTTAAAACAAATCTCGTACTTGTCATGAAAATTTTGGCATTTAATCAACGCAAAACATTGTTTCACAAAACAACATTGTGCTTGGCCTTTCACTGTTGTGTGAATAACTTCACATTATACCTGAGAATTCCATTTTAGAAACGTTTCTCTTTGGTTAGAAACATGAAATGTTCACACCTAATTGCAAGTATTTCAAAATATTTTTTGATGAATTAAGGTGATTCCTCAGTTTTGCATTGCGCACATTTACTGCGCATATCCAATAATCATTGTTTTTATGGCCATTATGCAACACTTTCAATAACTTCTGACAATTTTAGGACAATTTAGTGCCAAATCTAACAATTGCCACTTATGTACTGGTAGGGAAGAGTTATTAAGAGACTAACTCAATTTTTTTCAGAGAACGGTTACACATGTCTAGCTAGGGCTCCCTGCTGTGCAAGTAGGTTTGTAAACTACTTGATAATGCCGATTTAAGGCCATAGTTCTTAAAGAAGGTCGGTGACCATAATTTTTTCCTTAATAATTATTTTCTTCTACCACTTTTACGTGTTATAACAGAAACTTAGAGAAAAATCATTTCCACAACTTACAATATTTTACATTTGAATGTTTCTTCAAATAACATGTCAACGAATATGGGAAACGACCTTTCTTTATCATAATAAATCCTGTTAGCTGTTTCTTTTTCCCTAAAATATCATGTTTTCTCGTATAAAATTACTACTTGCGAAAAATAATAATAAATCTTTGTCAAAAGGTTCAAGAAAAAGTTGTCCAAAGCGGTTTTTACTCAACTCATAAATTGGTCACAATGACGTCACCATACTGAGTAAGAGGTGATCTGTGACATGCCATATCTTCTAAACAAGGTCCGTAACCACAACTTTTTTGTTTGGTTTTAATATAAGTATGTCAATAACTTTAGACTGGGAAGTTTCAGCAAATTTTTATTTCCGAAAGAATTACTGAGGAATTACCTTAAGCGAAGCCTACAGATATGAAAACTTTTAATGTTAAATAGCTTCCCTTTGATGTTGGAACTTTCTGTTGTATATTAAAACAAATCAGTACGTACGAATGAATAACAAATAGGTGCGCAATGCGGATACTGATATTTATTATACACTCACACAGAATCCACCAATCAATTGTCTCTATTAGCATCACGTGGCAGCCCAATATTTTACGAAGTAGGACAGCTACATATTTGGCAGTAATCTTTGGACTATTTACGCGGACTGTTCACGTGAAAAGCAACGTCACTCGCGTGCCTTTTATCTAAATCGAGATTTCATTGGTTGAAGTACTTCTCGTGGAACGTGATGTGTTTTGCCGAGTTTTTTTGTTATTCTTTTTGACGACCAGCAACCTTTCTAGTCTTTTGACTGTTTATTTATTGTTGATTTGTTTATTAACTTTACAACCAAGCAAAAATGCTAAATAATTAATATAACGGTTAAAAATAAAATAAAACAGAAACAAAAACAAAAACGGAGCAGTTTTGAACATAAGTGAAGAACATAAGAACATTCTTGACTGTCTGTTTACGTGCGAAGAATTAAACATCTTTGTGTTAATATATTTTGTTCGATATAATAAAACACTTATTGGATTCATCTTCACCCAATATTACAAAATATTTAAGTCTCGCCTTGCAATATAAGCTCGACCTTCGGTCTCGCCCAATATTGAATTCTCGACTTAAATATCTTGTAATATTGGGCTCAGAGAAATCCAATAAGTAATATTATTTGGCTTGAAAGCTAGAAATTCAGAACTCTAACTTGCCCAATTTATGCCAACCTCGTTCGCATGGCCTAATCTCCGCGGAGATAAGGCCCTGGGAACGAGGTTGAATTTATGCTTCCAACGACACGGGCTGTGCCAAGTGTCGCTCAAGAAAATGACCTGAAACGGAAGTGCCCGTTGTGTCCAATTGACATCGATGTCCGGTATGTTTTCTCAGACTAACTTTTCGTATGATTAGATAGAACGCGTACTTCCGCTTTCACAGCATTTAGTTCATTTCTATCAAGCAACTCTGCGGCAAGCGTGCCTCTGGATACCGGTGCCCGATATGTTAGAGTGATGACAATTGTGTTGAAGTTCAAGTTCCAGAGATGACGATGTTATTTTTGTATTGGTCAATGAACGTGGACAACGTTAGTACATATACTGTACATGATATTTGGCTATTTAATTTACTATGCAAAGCCAAAGTCGAATTGATTCAGAATATAATAATAATAATAATAATAATAATAGTTGAAATGATTTATGGTGAAGGAAAGTTTCGAGTGTTGGAATAATTACATACATTTTAAGACCAAACCGGGACCAGTTGCGAAAAATGCAACTTTAAGGCCTTCCGACTGGAATTAAACCCGCGATGCTAGTGCAGTGCTCTGACCACTGAGCTACGGAAGCCGTTGCTGAGAGCCTAGCATCGCAGGGTCGCCGGTTCAATTCCAGTCGGAAGGCCTTAAAGTTGCATTTTTCGCAACTGGTCCCGGTTTGGTCTTAAAATGTATATATTCCAACACTCGAAATTTTCCTTCACCATAAATCCTTTCAACATGTAGTTTGATCGAGTGAAATGCCAAATATTACCTATACTATACCCAGAATCTTATCCCAGCATTACCACCATAATAATAATAGTTGGTTTTAATTCGTAATTTGTAGCATTCGCTAAATATTATACAATATTAAAGGATGAAATATCATAAACTATTTGCAGCATCCTAATTACCTAAATTTACAAAGTCAAAAACTCATTACAACGTTAAAATTGTCTTAGCTATTTAAAAAATAAAATAAGCATTAAAAACTTAATTAAAACAACACACACTTGAATTAAATTTAGAAATGGCATAAACGATCGGACTATTTCCAAGACGTTCTGTCTTAAATTGATAGTTGTAAATTTGATTATTATCGGATCTTGTATTACATGAACCATGATGTAAATCTTGTAAACGTGGTGGTAATAGATGGTGCAACTTATGCCCTGGGTCTGACATTTTTGTTATAAGTTTCACACGTGGCTACACTTGTCATTCTTTATCATCTCAATATTTTTTTGTTTAAACATCCCTCCGGGGTTGTGTACAGCCTGAATATACACCTGAATATACACCTGAATATACACCTGAATATACACCTGTAATACAGTCTGTGAAAGCTCGCACGATAGCTTGTCGACCCCCCTCTGAGCTACTCAGATCTGAGTAGTAGATTTTGAGTGGTTTAATACTCATATGATTCATAATTGTTTATTTGATTGGATTATTTGATCTCACAAGAATTCCCAGAGAACCAATTGTACCTGGAATTAGTCAAGGGTTGTGATTTGAACACTCAAAATCTACTACTCAGATCTGAGTAGCTCAGCGGGGGGTCGATAAGCTATCGTGCGAGTTCAGGTTCGGACCACCATAGAGGTTTCTAGCGCCTTCGCCGCTCGGATGTGAAGGCTATTAATATTGTATTAAATACTGTAAGCTTATTCTGTTCTTGCATTTTATTGCGGAAATTAATATCATTATAGAATGGTAAGTGACAGTTTATTTATATTAATGTACAAAGAGATGTATAACTCGAAAGTTGTATATCCTTCACATATTGTCAATGAAGGGAATTGATAAGGTGCTACAACATACATGTATATGTATGAACAGTCATATTCATTGAGATGAAATTAGTTATTTAGATATGTGAAAATGCCTTCACTGAATTTCTTAACTAGCATTACACAATGTAACTTTCTTCTAATTACAAGAGGTACCAATCCAGAGTTTCTATTAACCGATCAGTTTCAAGTCCCGAGTTAGGAAAGATCAGTTTCCCTGCTCTACGTTTAGACCTCTCAGGAGTATCAATAATAAAATTATCCACATCCCTCATGCCAGCTCCACATTGCAGTAGTCCAATGTGGATATAATTATTAAATTAATGTATATAATCTATCCACACCAACAATCGGAAACAACGAAACCATCGACGAAATTGACAACGAATTCAACGATATCGCGACCAGACTCTCCATCAGTGACAGAGTTGAATCAATGGCGAAGCGTGAGGCATTCATTTCGTTGAAGGACCACAAAGAACATTTTGCGAACAACCCGACATGCAGACTCATCAACCCAGCTAAAAGCGAATCAGGTAAGATCAGCAAAGTGATTCTAGATCAAGTAAACAGAACCATCAGGTCATCAGCCAAGGTGAACTAATGGAGAAGCTCTTGTGCAGTCATCGACTGGTTCAAGGACATTAACGAAAAAGACCGACACACCTTCTTATCTTTTGATATCGTCAATTTTTATCCCTCAATTTCCGAAGACCTACTAGACCACGCCATCTCTTGGGCAAAAGAGCTAACCCCAATTCCAGATCATCATATTGCGATCACGCAAATCAATTCTGTTCAAGGAAGAGAGACCATGGATCAAGAAAAACAGCCATAGCACGTTTGATGTCACCATGGGAAGTTTCGACGGCGCTGAAGTATGTGAAATGATAGGTTTGTTCATCCTGAATGAACTAGCTAAGAGATTCGGTAAAGAGAATGTACGATTATACAGAGACGACGGTCTGGCACTTTTGAGAAATTGCACCGGTTAGCAGACAAAGCCAGAAAGGACTTACACAGAATCTTCGAACAATTTGGGCTAAAAATCACAGCACAAGCCAATCAAAAAACCGTGAACTTTCTGGACGTCACATTTGATCTGAGTAACGGAAGTTATCAACCTTACAGAAAACCAAACGACGAGCCACAATATATCAGTAACCATTCTAACCACCCACCATCTATCCTAAAGCACCTCCCGTCAACGATCGGCAAACGAATCTCATCACTTTCATCCGACCGCACAGCTTTTGAATCTGCGGCGCCGTTATACGAAGATGCCCTCAAACGCAGCCACTTCAATACGATCCTCCAATACATCCGCGAGGAGCCAACCAAAGCTACAACTTCACAACGAAAACGTCAACGGAATATCATCTGGTTCAACCCTCCCTACAGTAAGAACGTTAGGACAAACATCGGACGCGAATTTCTAAAGCTAATTGATAAACACTTCCCCGCGTCGAGTAAACTGCACAAGATGTTCAATCGTAACACGATTAAGATTAGCTACAGCTGCATGGACAACATAAGAAGCGCGATCATGCAGTAAACACAACTTCCCCTAAACTCCTGCAATTGCCGAAAAAAGAGGAATGCCCCCTCCAGCAAAAGTGTCTAACAAGTGGTATCATCTACCAGGCCGAAGTATCCACACCTCACAACGGAGAAACGAAACATTACATCGGTATGGCAGCAAACACCTTTAAAGAACGCTACCGAAACCACGCTAAATTCTTTAACAACGAGAAAAACTTCAACGAAACTGAACTATCAAAACATGTCTGGGGCCTAAAGAAACAGAAACGGACATTCTACATTAACTGGTCAATATTGAAACATGCTACAGCATACACAAGTGGAAATAAACGATGTAATTTGTGTTTAGAAGAGAAACTTTACATTATGAAAGCCGACAAAAGGAAGATTTTAAACAAAAGATCGGAACTTGTTTCAAAATGCCGCCACAAAAACAGGTTTACCATATCAAATACTTGCCGCACGAAGAAAAAAGTGGTGAGTCATCGGCCTTGCCACGCACCATGACGCACACCATCAGATATAAAAAGCAGCACAAAGTCGGAACTTTCACTGTTACCTGAAGATCGCCACGAGCGTGAAACACCGAGTAGTAACGGACTTATTTTAAGTCTACATATATATATATATATATATATATATATATATATATATATATATATATATATATATATATATATATATATATATATATATATATATATATATATATATATATATATATATATATATATAATATTAACCAGGAAGACTTAAATACTTCGTAATATTTACGACGAACATGTTACGGCTGGGTTAGTGGTGTTGGCGGGCTCAACATGGTTCTGCCGACTACTATCTAGTGTGCACCTACTTGACCATCCACCTGAGAAACCACGGGGCATTTGCTTTGTACAGTGTTTCCAGGGCTCCGAAATTTTTCTGCTAAGCAGTGCACCGGGGATTTGACTCAAGCTTAGACCGCAAAGGACTATGTACAGTATTAAAATTACGGTGTTATAATAATGGTACAAAATATTACAAACATGATTAATATACTGCTACATGTCTTTGAATATTTGTAAGAATTGCTCACAATCAAGCTACGGACAAGTTACTCAACCAACAGATTTCAAAAATTAAAGAAAAGACATGCTGAATACCTACTTTGACGAAATGAACATACATTGGGCCGTAACCACCGAAAAGCCATGCTTTCATAACATTGCTGCCATATTTGCTATCGGTCTATTAGGTTCCTTTTATTTCTTTTTTTATATATTCTGTTAATAAATTTGCGTTTGATTTTTATATACATTTTTTATGTTGAAATTAAGGAATTTAGTTAAACTTTAAAAATTTGTACTCCCGGGGCTGGGGAATTTGTCACTTATTTACTGCCAGGGGGAGGGTAAGTGACCCTTCAGTTTTCCTCGTGGCCAGGAATTAGCACACTTATTTCTTAAAAAAATCAAATACCCCGGTCCTCTCCTAGGGGGGTGGTCATTGGTCAAGTTTGGAATTGACTCATGCATAAAGTCTTATGTTGAATTGAGTTATGCATGCTTCATCAGTAAGTTAAGACATAAATTCATAAGTACGCTAAATTATAAAAGCCTATATTTGGTTACACCAAATTTGGTTATTTGTCCAATAGAATTTTTGAAAACCTCTCAATTTTTTTAAAGTTGTGTACCAATAGTTTATGTTATTGTAGATTTCAAAAATTCATTTAATGTATGTATTTGTAATGTTGCATTTGCCATTGTTTATTAAAGTATGGAACAGTATGTTATGTTTGTAATATATAATAGCATAATAATTACTTTGGAATGTGGTAACAATGAATTACATGGTCCTTCAAATAAATGTATAATTTCCTGAGTTGTTTTCTACAATCCTTGTTTATTTTCCTCATGAATAGAGCTGTTTTCTATAAGTTGAGAACATAATTA
The DNA here is from genome assembly GCA_035772405.1 of Chrysogorgia sp. JL179-B06. NCBI lineage: Eukaryota > Metazoa > Cnidaria > Anthozoa > Scleralcyonacea > Chrysogorgiidae > Chrysogorgia > Chrysogorgia sp. JL179-B06. The sequence goes on along the minus strand of JAYKKM010000455.1, from coordinate 1,802,542 downwards.
TACTGTGGTATATATTATATAAAAAAATAAAAAATATTCTGTGGCATACTATTAACCATAAGACATTGATGGAAATCTACACCTTAAAATTCAGGGAGTTTCCTTGTACCATACATTGACACAAATCTGGTAGTACATTAAATGGGACAACCAGTCCCGGATTAATAATAATAATAATAATTTAATAAAGTTGTCCCTCAGTAGCATATTGAAGAAATATAAGTTGAAATATAAGAAGAAATATAAGTTCCCTACATTTCAGACGCCGTTGACTATAAAATCAAAACCATTTTCAAGAAGCAAGGATTCCCGGTACGAATCGTACATAAATCCACTAAATTACGGCAAATCTTAAAACCTAAGAACAATAATCCATCCAGCTGCAACAAACCTGAATGCGCTACCTCTAGAGATAACCTTTGCTTCGCCAGAAATGTAGTTTACCAAATCACCTGTAATGTATGCCACCAAAGCTACATAGACAGTACCATCAGAAGAACACACGACCGTATTAAAGAACATCTTAGCAGACCTACATCATCGTTATACAAACACTTCGCCAACCTCCATAACACAGAAAACCTAGAAAACAAAATATCAGTGAAGATCATAACGAGAGAAACAGATCCAGTTAACTTGCGGTTAAAAGAAGCCTTTTACATTCGTAGACAGAAACCGGAAATAAACAGTATAGAGAGGAACGTAGTGAACTAGCCGACCTTTTATTTTAATTATCATGTTAGCATATATTTGATATACAGGGTGTATAAAAAAAAGCTCAACCTCGGAATTTCCCAAGAAATCCACTTTGTTTTTATTAGCACAAAAGATTTTAGGCCTCTGGGAATTTAACTGTTGTTGATACTTGTAAACTAAACAACTTCCCATTAAATAAATGCATAAATTTCGATTCAATTCTGCTTTACGTGTTCGAGTTTGTAGTAATTAGGCAGTTATGCCCCTGGAATACGATTACAAGCTATTTTAAATTCCTAGGGGCGAAAATATTTTGTGTTTAAGAACACAGTGGATTTCTTGGGAAATTCCGAGGTTGCGCTTTTTTTATACACCCTATATATCCTTTTATTCTATTTTGCATAACTTATACTTCCGTTTATTATGTATATAAACCGCACCTTGTTTATAATCTCGTAGTTCTGACGATGTTGTAGTACAACGAAAGCTAAACTCTTTTAACGTTTTTAACCTTTTATCTATTTTATTAAATTTATCATAACAGTAGCATACTTGGCCTCATTTGATTTCAACTTATATTTCTTAATAATAATTTATTAACTTATATTAAAGTTAATAAATTATTATTAGCTATACATATAAATGATCAGATGCGCATTACATATAAATGATCAGATGCGCATTACATCAGGTGAGAAAGCATATAAATATTAATAATAAATAATTATATAATAATATAATTAAAATCATCCAATTTACCAAATACCTAATATATCATATAAAAAATAAAATATAGTAATTTATAACATCCATATGTAAAGAACATTTGAGAAAAACTCAATGTTCTTTAGTGTAAGCTAATCTAAAAAGGTAGGTTTTTAGATGTGATTTAAAACTATTTACATTCGTGATCATACGTAATTCTCTAGCAGGGAGTTCCATAGCTTGGGTGCAGCAACAACAAATGCTCTGTCTCCTAACGTAACTTTAGTTCTAACAGTTGGCATAGCAAGTAGAAGACTATCCGATGATCGTAAGCGATAAGAGGACTTCTTAATGGAAAGTAGGTCACTTAGATATGTTGGCGCGAGACCATGAATGGCTTTGAAAGTGACCAGCAACACTTTAAAATTGACACGGGACCTAATAGGCAGCCAATGTAAACCATACAAAAGCGGTGTAATATGACAAAGCCTCGGCGCATTACAGACCAGCCTGGCTGATGCATTCGGAACTTCTGCAGTTTACCCAGCTGACAGTCAGGTAACCCATACAGTAGGCTGTTACATGACACAATTTTTAAACACATGACTATAAATTTTTTGGAACTCCTTGTCTGGGGAACAACCTCATATCCAGTCCCAAACACCCTGCCAGGTATAGCCTCCCTCCCCCACCAAAGATAGGCATGGGCTCAAACAATTTAGAAATAAAATAGCAGCACAATGTTAACAGAATGAAAAACAACAGGACAATTTTAGCATAATCTTATTACCAATACCCAAAGTTTTGGCACAATGCCCGAATCACTTGCAAATGAAAAGCTGTCTTATTAATCATAGTCTTAGTGCTCAGGCATAATGTCTGATGGTTCTAAAAATAACAGCACAATATCACAAGAATTAGGTAACAACAGCACTTATTAGCACAACAGCACTTATTCACTTTCTATGTGATTTGATCATTGTTTATTGCTGCCGTAGGCAGCACACTATTGACTTGGTTTGCTGTGTCTCGACCCAGACCTTTTCTCGGAACTACATTATGTAAAGTTTACGATCATGGATGTTTGTATGTCCACAGATTTGTGACGTTTTATGACGTAACTCGTAGATGTTCGTTTATAATTGCCGGATGCAGAAAATATCCGAATCAAATGATCGGAACTCGCCAACAACAACGTGTTCTTCTTTAGTGCTGAACTGCTTTAACCTCGTTGTGCTTCCGAATTTCAACTTTGGTTTCCGTGAGGAAAGATTCTCTTGTCAAGGTAAGGCAACTAGTTTCAATTATCAGCACATTTCTCAAGAGTCAAGGGATTTAACGGCATTTATCTACTATTTTTAGCTGTATATTAATGTAAGTTCAATCACAGGAGCCATTGTGTTCACGCTGATTATAACATATTAGACACTCGCGATTCCACTGACAGCTTTGCCACAGTAAGAAGCATGATACAGCAGCTTCCCATGACTTTTGAGGCAGCGTTTCCCCGTGCGATAATAGTAACTTCTAGTATCATAGCCATAAAGCTACAAGGCAGTAGATACATGTACGTCGTGTGTACCTATTTTTAAATGGAAGTTTGCGTTACCATTATTTTATTTGAGCATTTGTTTACCATTTGATTGTCAGTAAAATAATTAAAATCTGACAAGCCGCAGGGAATATCGATCTGTTTTCACGTCTTCGAAAAAACGAGTGACCGATCAAACAAAGTGCCCGTAATTACTGTTAGACGACGAAATCCGCTTGCATAGCTATCGGAGAAAGGGTCGTATTATCAAAAAGAGAAGTGATAGGGGTCAGTCGAAAGAAAATGTGTCAACAGAAAGATGACACTTTAGCATCAAGGAAGTCGGGAAAGAATGGACCACGCCTGAGTCTGACAGTGACCGCAGCATGAATCGCCAGATTCTTTGAACCTTGTCGATTTGACACTTCTAGTTCTAGATGCTATTTGCCGGAATTAATAGCAGATGATGCAGGTAGTCTGCGATATATATCAGACGACGTCTCTCAGTGATCGAATGTATTTTGTTGTTTCGTCGCAAAAATTCGAGTTCTAAAACGCGCTTATAGAACTCATATTTGAGTCCATCCATATAGTTCATTCCATGTTTTGTACTATGCGCTTTGAAACCGCGTTGATCACCGATTCCAATGGTGTTTCGTAATTGATATATTTGCCATTGAAAAAGTGGTTGCTTCTCAGGTTAATATTTATATTAACGAGAATAATTTAAATGAAGTGTATCAATCTGCTTATAAGAAAAATCACAGCACAGAAACTGCCATGGTTAAAGTTCAAAATGATATTCTTAGAGCTTTAGACAATCAATCTTCTGTAATCCTCCTTTTATTGGATCTGTCAGATGCCTTCGATACCGTGGATCACCAAATACTTTTGTCTCGTTTAACATAAAGGTTTGGTTTTAAAGGTAAAGTTATTGACTGGTTTTCCTCATATCTATCTATCGCAAACAGTTCGTCAAAGTCGAAGGTGGAAAGTCTTCTAATCATGATTTAAACTACGGACTTCCCCAAGGCTCGATTTTAGGTCCAATGCTATTCCTATTGTATACGTCTCCACTTGCAGACCTCATTCAAAAACATAACATGGGTTTCCATCTTTATGCAGACGACACTCAACTTTATGTTACTTTTAAGTCATCTATTGAAGGTCATCTGCAGTCGACAAAATCAAATATCGAAACATGTGTTCGCGAAATTGATATGTGGATGTCGAAAAACATGTTAAAGATGAACAGAGATAAAACCGAAGTAATTGGTTATAAATGCGCGACATTGTCCACAACCTTCCATTACTTCTGTCAGCTGTTTGCAACGAAATTACACAACCATCAACTTTTGCTAAAAATATTGGAGTGATTTTTTATTCGAGTTGCACATTTTTATTCGGTGGAGAAGCATCATTTACAAAACATAATTATTATTAATTATTATTAATTAATTATTATTAATTTATAATATAATATATTAATTAATTATTATTATTATAGAATTAGAAAATATCTTTCAAAAAAATCTGCCACAATTCTGGTGCATGCTTTTATAACTTCAAAACTGGATTTTTGTAACTCTTTATTCTATGGTTTACCTAAGCAACTTATACAAAAGCTTCAAAGTGTACAAAACGCAGCAACAAGACTGGTTAGTTTATCGCAAAGATATAATCACATCACTCCAATCTTGAGAGAATTACATTGGTTACCTGTCGAATAGAGAATATATTTTAAAGTAATCCTATTGACGTTTAAGAGTACACACGATCTGGCTCCCACTTACCTGAAGGACTTAATAAAACCCTATATACCTAGGCGTCAGCTAAGATCTTCGACAAAAAACTTGTTAAAAACTGAATCCTACAGGTTACGTACTTATGGCTTTAGGGCTTTTTCAGTATCTGCTCCAGTATTATGGAACTCTTTACCGGAAGAAATCAAAATTTGTCATGATATAAACGCTTTTAAATCATTTTTAAAGACTTATCTATTTAATGTTGCTTTTAATTAATTTACTGTATTGTATTATCACAAAAATAAATAGTATTATTACTATTATTATTATGTAAACATAACGTGCAACTTTATATCGGACTTATTATATAATTATAGCATAATTAGATTAGATCGATTACATATGTAATTAGTTATTACGTATGTAATTAGTTATATATAACGTAGCACTTCAATATTGAATGATATGGTTAGTACGTTTGTAAGCCTGTTAGTCATAGATAAGAGAAAATAGAATGATATTCTTGTCAGTATAGTCAAGACTTTCCGAGGGAAAAGAGCTACGCGCAGGGCCGGATTAACGTCGCGCGAGGCCCCCCTACCCACCCCCCCCCCCCCCCCCCCGTTATAAAAACCTAACTAATTGAATTCAAAGACACACAATTGTTAAATAATCGTTTTCAATTTTATCCGCATATCATCGCAATTTCGATTGTGTAGACAAGTATAAACAGGATCATATAACAGCTCAGCGCAACTAGAGCTTACATGCATGTGGCCCCTAAATGCGCGAGGCCCCTAAATTCGCGAGGCCCCTAAATGCGCGAGGCCCCTAAATGCGCGAGGCCCCTAAATTCGCGAGGCCAATAAATTCGCGAGGCCCCTAACTGCGCGACGTCCTTAAATGCGCGAGGCCACTAAATGTGCGAGGCCCTAAATTCGCGAGGCACCTAAAATGGGCGTGTCCCAATAGAAAATGGGCGTGTCCCAATAGAAAATGGGCGTGTCCCAGTAAAGCGCGAGGCCCCCAAAAGCGCGAGGCCCGTGGCATATGCCGCATCTGCCACGTGGTTAATCCGGCCCTGGCTACGATGGAAAGATCTGTAAGTACATTTAGAACATTTTATTTAGTTTAAGAATACATTGTATTGATTTAGATTTATGTAATTTGTTTAGTTGAACCACACAATACGCAATATATAAGTTGATCATATGGCGTGTAGTCATGCATCAAATGTCTCCTCTAAAATTTATAACAATCATTCAGATAATCCTGTATTTTCAACTTTCTTTAACAACAACGATTGTGAAGGACTTGTCAACATGTTTTGTGACGGAAAACGTCTAAAATGGACCGGCGACCTAAATGCTCTGAAGAAAGTTATTGACGGCACAATTGGTCTTAAAGGGAAATGGTCATCACCTGGAGGAGCTTCGAAGAAGTTTACAAGCTCAAACATGGAACTGAGCTTAACATGGCACCAAGGAAAGCAAAATACACTGCTATTCCAAGGAACAGACGGGAAATTGGTACGGGATAAATGTGTCCATATTTGTCACACAAGAGACTGTTCGTCAAATCCGATGTTATCCAGCAAAATACACAAACAAGTCTTCAGTTTGGACGATTCACTCAGTTCGTCTGATGATGTTAATGTCAGGGAAGATATCAACAAAGCATCGATTGCATCAACGGCAACGCCAACATTGTCCTGCGATGTTGGGGGCGAGACTAAAAGCAAAGCAAAAGCGAATAGCATAAACAACCATTCGTCTCTGTTAACAAACTGTAGTTGTTCCTGCGGTATTCTGGCTGCTGATCTCGAAGGCGCTAAATTAGACATTGTCATTTTGCAACACAGAATCGACTCAATAGCGAACTCGAAAGTCGGGGACGCCTCAAGATATGATTGAGAAATAAATCAGCTTCGGTGTGAACTTTCTGTCGAGAAAGAAAAAACTAAAAAACTTGAATCTGATCTTCACTTAATCGTGAGAGAAAGAAATTCCGAAGTTGATGAACTAAAACAAACAATAAATTCCCTGGAGAATACAATCTCTGTGAGTGAAGAAACAAACGCTTCTCTTAAGCTTGCAATTGACTTAATTATGCAAGATAACACTGTAAACGCAAATAAAGGAAATCAGCATAACTCGGAGGAGAACCCTTGGACATTTATAAATAGAAAAGCTCCTCGTTCGCCCAATAAAATCCGAAAAACATTCGAAAGTGAAAGAACGAACAACAGCTCCACTCAAAACGAAAGATCCAACAACACATTTTCTGTTCTCGAAAATGTTGACCAACACAATATTAGCAGTCTAACCAGTAAATCAAATGAAGATGATGTGGTTAATCAAGCGACACTTGATCATAACAATGATGATCTCAACACCAGAGAAGTAAACCTAAAAAATCCATGTGTGCCGTTACCATTGTACCGCCCAAGTGAAGTCCACAAACAGCGTGGAACTAAGCAAAAAATAATATGTTCGCACCAACTATTTCGACAAGCTCGCGAACCTCTAAGCCGGTGCATGTCATTAGCGATGATGGTCTAACCAAAGCATCAAAGAAAATGGATAGAAACGTCTGGCCTAAACGAAAACGTATTAGGATCGGTAGCTTGGTTGCTGAACATGCTACGAAATTTCAAAAGAATCGACCGCTTTTAAGTCAATTAAAGGCTTTACCCTTATGACTATCTCCTAACATTTCCAAATGTGTCAATTCACAAATACCCGTTCGAATCCCAGCCAAAAGAAGTGTAAGAAAAGCTAACCGCATATTACACGCGCAATTCAAATAATTTGATTGCAGTGAAACTTTCTAAGCCTGGGACTACTCCTCCAAAAATAATACCTAGTTGTATGGTTATAAATGCTCGATCACTGGCTAAACCGGATGCAGCCTCTGCTTTATATACAGATTTATGTACAAATAACATAGACATCTGTTTCGTCTCTGAGACATGGCTTAACGCCAAAATCCCATCAAGCCTTATATGCCCTAACGGCTATGTTCTTGTAAGAAAAGATCGTTATGATTTGCGACTCGGGGGAGGAGTCGCCATACTGTGTCGAAGCGATTGGAAGGTAAAACGTCTCAATTTCCCAAATAATCTGGAATGCGTGTGGTGTGACATTAGAACATCTAATACCAAATATTATGTCGCTGCGGTGTATCATCCACCAAACCCTATATATACTGAGACTGAGTTACTAGATCACTTGTCAGAAAGTTGTGAACAGATTCTCCTTTCAGAACCTAACGCAAGAATAATCATTGCTGGAGATATCAATCAATCAAGTATAAAATACCTTATTAGTCAGCATAATTTAGTGCAACTAGTTAAAAAGTCTACAAGAGGACAAAAAACACTAGATGTATTCCTGACCAACTGCCCGCACTTGTGGAAGCAACCCATCATCTTTAAAGGTTTAGTAAGGTCTGATCACTCTGCTGTACTGATTACTCCTCAACACGCTGTGAGACCAAAGAGAAAATATGTGTATTTTAGAGATGTTAGAGATCATCGAAAGTCTAATATGGGGAAGAAATTGGAAGAGTGCGACTGGAGTGGCGTCTATACTTGTAATGATGCCAGCGTAGCAGTTAGTTTGTTGAATGATATCATTATTGGGAAATGTAATGAGTCTTTTCCCCTAATTAAGGTTAAGGTGTCAACACGCGATCCTCCCTACATGTCACCACTGGTCAAACACTTATGCACGATAAGGAATAAGAATATTACGAAGGGTATAAACAATGATCTCCAAGAACGAATTAATGGACTCATTCGTGAAAACCAAGTTCGTGCTGTTTACGACGAGAACAGAAAATACAGTGCTGGGTCAAAGGGGTGGTGGAATACTGTCAATAAAATTACTGGTAGAGGAACCAAAAGCCAAAATGTGAGTTCTATCATTGGCCCACATGTTATAAATTTGTATTTTCAAAAGATTAACACTGACACTCAATACATGGCTCCAAAACTTCTACCGATTCCCGAAGGAACTCGAATTCCTACTGTCGATGTACACACTGTTAAAACATTTTTGACCAAACAAAAACGAACCTCGCCAGGTCCGGTCGGGCTTCCTTATTGGATGTGGAAAGATTTCGCACAGCAACTTGCGCCAGTAGTCACCTATGTATTTAACTCTTCATTGAAACAACAGTGCGTTCCCCTCTTGTGGAAATTTGCGAATGTAAGTCCGATACCCAAAGAATCTCCTCTAACAGAATGTACCCAGCTGAGGCCTATATCGCTGACGGATATTATAATGAGACTCTGAGAAAATGGTCTTCAAACAAGAAATTTCGTCAGAAGCCAAGTCAGTGATTGGAAAGGATCAGTTTGCCTATAAGGAAGGCACAAATACAACAACTGCCCTTATCAAATGCCAACATCATCCATGGCTTAAATGGTTGGACAAAGACGCTGACTTTGTTCGAGTGATGTCTTTCGACTTTAGTAAAGCTTTTGATTCTGTTCCTCGCGACCTTGTCTGTGAAAAACTCAAGTCAACTAATATTAATCCTTACATTATTAATTGGATTATTAGTTTTTTGATGAACCGAAGACAAAGGGTTGTCGTTGATGAGATTGTAACGGAATACGTTGACATCAACAGAGGTGTACCGCAGGATACGGTCCTTGGTCCTTTTCTGTTTTCTTTAATGGACGATATAACATTAAAAGATCCATATAGCAACTTACTTGTTAAGTTTGCTGATGACATAACTGTCAGTGCACCTGTTAAGCTAAGCTGTGATTCGGCGTCTGAGGAAGTCAGAAACCACTGAATTTGTCAAAAACATGGGAAATGCTAGTGGGCGGCAGGACCTCCAAACCTTTACCACCATCGATAATAGGTATTGATCGGAAAAAATGGTTGAAACTTCTTGGTATTACTTTCCAAGATGACCTTTGCTGCTGGGATCTTCATGTAGATAGTCTACTGTCAAAAGCAAGTAGCCGTATGTACATATTGAGAGTATGTAGGTTTTATGGTTACTCCAAAGATCAACTTAGTAAACTGTTTGACTCACTTATTATGTCACTGTTTTATTATGGGATAGAAGTATGGGGTTCTGGCTTGCAAAACAAATACTTGGATCGCATTGATAGGTTTTTCAGGCGAACTCATCGATATGGATACACGTCAAAAAACATTAAGATGTCCGGCCTGATTAAAGAGAGAGACAGAATATTATTTAAGAAGATATCAAATGACCCTGGACATGTTTTATATGAATTACTTCCTCCAAAAAGACAGAGAGTACTTAGAGAACGAGAACACACGTTCATCCTCCCGAAAGTTAGAACTGAAAGATATAAACGATCATTTTTAAACAGATGTCTTTTTAACTATTTTTGATATATATTAAATATTGTAAATAGATTTTAACTAACACTTTTAATAATTAGTATGTACAGTATGTAATTTACTATTCCTTGTAAAGTCACACGTCTGTTGTGTCTATTGATAATAAAGACTTTAATAATAATAATAATATTGCTGTATACTCGTAAATATTAGACGTCCACGCGTACGTTCATGGTAATATAAAGAAAGAGAACATTGTCTCAGTTGGTTTATATCCATGTGGTTTGCGTGAATTATTCGACGAGGTTACTTGCAGTAAAAGTACGTTCAAAACCCCTGCTATCGACTATACTCAGTAAGACCCAGGCCCGAGAGATTGTCTGTCGAGCTGGCGTTTACAGCCGAATTGTAAAGCGCAAAAGGACTAAACGGAATTTGGGGCTATATGAATATAAAATTATTATTATTATTATATGTCGATGCCAAAAATTTAATATGTGCTGAATAAATCTTGAAATATATTTGCTGTAGTCAGAACTGGTCTCGACATATCGATGACCATAAAATGGTAATATATTTCCTGAATAATATTGCAATGTAGTCACCGTATAATCTGACTTGGTCTCGACTTGTCGATGACCAAAAAATTAATGTTATATAATTTGCTGAATAATCTTGCTACATTCTCAGATTTTGGCTAAAAACAAGCATTTTTCCTGATATTTACCTAAAGATTTTTTCCTGGCCATTTTCATTCATATTTCATTACATTTATCTTGTCGTTTTGGGGTCTTAAATATATTTAGTTGCAAAATTCGCTAAGAATTTAAGATTTTGTTGTAGTAGATTTCATTGCCTTGCACATATTTAAATATTTTGTAATATATCTCCAGGACAATGCTGGTTTTCCGGATAAAAATGCAATATACAATGCTAATTGTCCAAAATATCTGTAAATAGAATATCAAACTTAGCTTTGGAACGTGTTAATAGTGCAATTATCGATTGTTGCCATGGTAATAATGACGTTGGGACTTTCATTATTAAGACGCACTATTTCGCGCGTTTGTATTGCGCGCTCGGTTGCTGTCGTGATAGAATATCAACTCGACAAGATCAGGGTTTACAACTTTACGCATGTGCAGCCGCTATAATTCGTTGCCAGTCCCCTATATTCAAATTTCCGTATGGGGTCACCTTGGCTTGCATATATAAGCCTTATTATTATTTATAATCTCAACCGTCAACAATTAATTGACATAATATTCTAACAAAGTGTTACTTATAGGTAAAAGAAAGGAAGTTCAACCGAAAGAGCCGTGGACCACACACCAGAAGAGGGCCATAACATGTTTCTTTTCAGAGCATCTCAAATAAGTGAAAGTGCCAGGGAAATGCGAATGCACTGTTTTCTTGGAGAAATATGGAAAATTAGTAGAGGAAAGGAATTGGAAGACGGTAAAGGTCTGCGTGAGAAACATGATCGTAAGATCCCGACAATTGAAGAAATAGACGAGGCACGTATATTTTAGCTCAAGATTTTAAAGCGACTGAGAGGCTGATTACATGGAGGAATTTCAGCCTGGGCTCAGTTTCATCCCGGTATGCCGGGCTGAAACACACTTCGATTACATGAGCGATTTCAGCACATGCAGGTATTAGGTATATCTCCGATACATTTACGGTAACATCCGAAAGGTTTTATTTGTGGTATACGCATGTGCGAGTAAACATTCAGGCCAAGTTGAAAATTTCATCCCGATTGACCGAGCTGAAAATTTCATCCCTCCTCCCGATTTGTTCGTGAGGCCAGGCTGAAACTTCAGCCTTGGCTTAAATTCGTCCATGTAATCACCCCTAAGGAGGTGTTTTGCCGAGCTGGTAGGCGAGTCAAAGTGTTTACATGAGGAAACGTTGTCTCGCACCCCACGCGGGGGGCGATCCTACACCCAGGGTGACCCTAAGGGGCTAGACAAGTATGAAATGACTTGTCATCAAAGTGAAAAGAAAACTATCGTAAAGTTGTCCCTCTCATACCTGAGCCAACTGTTGTTCATATAAACAGCGCCTTAGAGCCCTCTGTAGCGTCACCCTCTTTTCAAAGCAGGGTGACCCTGGAAAGGAGACTTTTTTCTTAAGTAAACAATTTGACTCGCCTACCTGAAACAGTCCTACGGTGTTACGTAGGTCATACGTAAGAACACTTTTACGTGATTGGTAAATTGCAAGGGTCAGACGAATGTACAATTTCCATATGACGCAATGCTAGCTAGATTTGCACTGTTGATCGGTTTATTTCTATGTGGATGAGTATTTCAAAACTAATAAGATTTATCCATATATTAGAATGAAAAGCATTCTTTCCTATAAATAAGAATTATACTTATTCTGTAAATTAGAAATTGACGTTATTAGACGTTTACACTTGAACAAATGTGAGATATAGTTATTATACTTATTAGTATAGTTATTATTATTATTATTATTATTATTATTATTATTATTGGGTCTCTTGACATCGTTAAAACAAGTATTTTACAATTAGCTTCGAAAATTTCAAATATAGACCCTTTGCAGTATATATTACTCCGGAGGATAAACCGATATATTTTTTGCATAGGAAAAGTTTAAATTTAATAACCAAAAGACAGAAACGTTTTGAATAATCAAAAGGCAGAATAGCCTGCTCGCATCCCGAAATTTCGAAAAGCGAAAATTTCAGTCTGCTTAACTGCGAACGTAATCGTGTTCCAATGATTGGTTTAAAGTATGATTGGTTTAAGTCGCATCATGATTGACTTAAATTTCTGGGCTTGATCTTTTTCGTAGTTTTCTAAATATTGTGGGAAAATATTGGCCGAATAATTAGATACTACGAACGGTAGTCGCTTGATGGCCTCTTTCACATTAAATTTGGATTTCCCTGACACTAAATACCTTTCGTGTTTTGTTTTCAATCACACGGAAACAAAAACTGTCGATATCTTCTGAACAAGAAACTAGAACGTAGCAGTGATTATGCACGCGGCTCTGACGTCGTGGAACACGATTACGTTCGCAGTTAAGCAGATCGTAATTTCCGTTTTCGGGCTGCGAACAGGCTAAAGACAGAATAGAGAAAATCCATTGTTCTGACCCCCAAGCTGAGATTTTGTGCTGCAAGTGTTTATTAAATTATACGTGTACATAGTAGTTTATTATTATAGCAAGAACTTATATATATATATATATATATATATATATATATATACGAACTTCCAAATTAAAGTGCCTCTTTTTGAGCTATAACTATCTTGCAGATTGTTGTTTCTTTACTTGCCTTTTGAGACATTTTAGAGTTTATAATATACTGAAGATCAGCAACTGACTTTCAGAGCATTTTAACTCAACATTAGTCCATTAAAACCGAAGACCACTGCTTTTGACGCGCTTTCTTCGGCTACCATGAGATAGTATCGTTTGTCCTTATCAAAACGTAGAACAAAGGGAAGTCGAATGTGATTGTTGGATCACTATGTTCAGCGCTATGAACGAAGATGTAGCTTTCAAAGACAAGATGTCGACTCATAATGTATTCTATTCTTGGTCTTCGCCTGTATTTTTCTAAAATGCCACATATAAATCTATTTTATATGTGGATGTATCGAAGTTTTTCCTTGATGTCACAGTGGTTGAAATAATTTATAATAAATGCTTTTACGTAATGTTGGAGGTAGAAAAATAGCGTGAAATTCAGTTCCTGGGTCTGTTCGGTCATAATATGAAAATAACGGCATCAAAAATGCTTACGGCCCCTAATTATTCCATATGCTAACCGCATTGTAGTTGCGCCATTTCCTGTAACTTTAAAACCTTTTGGAGATGTTTGCATTTTTGCTAAGTGGGAATGTGAGACTTAAAACATAATATGCTTTAAGGTGAAAGTCGATTTGAAAAAGCTGGCTCCGCATACATTATTCGCCTCGCATCTGACTTTCGTATTGCTAAAGACAATATCTATGTTGTAAAGGGTAATAGCTTCGAATAATGGTAGAGCTGACACGGTTTGTAGAGGAGCAGGATCTTTATTACGGACTACGAATATTACTTGACAAATCAAAATACAATTCAATGAAAGTAGTATAGAGAGTGGGGCTACGAGCTCACCCGACGCGAACCATAATATGAGTGTGTCAAAGCGACACCAAACTTATGCCAAATCACGATTCGGCGAAGTTTGGCATCGTTTCAGCACACTCATATTATGGTTTGCGTCAAGTAATCCCATAGCCCCACTCTCTATACTACTATAACGATTTGGTGAGAACCTGACACCATTTCACCGTAATTTAGAAAAAATAGAAAGTGCCATTTCAACACTTTCGCAAATTTGTGTCAAACCACATTTAGGAAAATAGTCGTTTCAACGTTTTCACAAATTTATGTCAAACCACATTTAGGAAAATAGTCGTTTCAACATTTTCACAAATTTATGTCAAATTACGTTTAAAAAAATAGAAAGTGTCGTTTCAACATTTTCACAAATTTGTCAAATCACATTTAAAAAATAATCGCTTCAACATTTTCACAAGTTTACGTCACATTAAAAAAATAATAGAAAGTGTCGTTTCAACATTTTCACAAATTTATGTCACATTTTAAAAATAATCGTTTCAACATTTTCACAAATTTGTCAAATCACATTTAAAAAATAGCCGTTTCAACATTCTCACAAATTTGTCAAATCACGTTTAAGAAAATAGTCATTTCAACGCTTTTACAAATTTATGTATCGTAAAAGTGTCTCACGCGTGATAAAATTGCCACCTGTTATGCAAATTAGATTATTGCCACCTGTTAATAATAGATTAGTCCGTTTGTTCACTATTTTCAGTGTTTGTCACCTCACTTCTAAAATGGTGATCGTACACATATTTTGACGTTGTGATTCCTCCCGACAACAAACCCAAGAAAGGCACATACGGTGTCACAACCGCGACAATGCTCTCAACGTCTTTCTTTAGTAGCGAGTCTTTTTGCAACTCGTCATTTAGTTCGTCAGGGTTATCAATAGCGTTCAACCCATCTAGTAAGCTAGCGAATTTGCTGATTAGCAAGTCAGTGAGAAAAGCGTTTGCAATTTCCATTCTCTTCAACTCATATTGGCGCCATATCTTATCGATAACCTTTGCGGACGCTTTTTTAATGTACGCTTCAGATTGGCTTACCATACCATCACCAGACAGTCTAATAAGTTCGGCTCTCCTAACGTCAATGTCGTCTTCCACAGTCGAGGCACTAGCGGCTTGAGTATCCTCAACTAATTCCTCAATCGTGGGGTTTTCTTCACTTTTGCGTTTCACCATCACGTTATTACTTATACCCATATTTTATTGCGGAATAACAACTTCGTAACTGTATGGATAGCGCAGTGAGATTTCAAGTCTAGCGTACTTATGATTTTTTAATGCGGTCACAATCGCCAACACTTCTTCTTTGCTAATGTCTCCAAGGTAATCGTCAATAACAACCTTCATATCACTTCTACTCGGACAGTAAAAGCAAACAAGCTTACTAATGTTTTCTCTATACGGTTTTGCGATCGACGTCAGTTGTTGTGTGATGACAATAACGCTCAACATAAAATGTCGCGCACTAAAAGCCAAGTTGACCAATTGACTAGTCCTATTCTTGACGTCCTGCCCACTCGCACAGTCGTCCAACACAATCAGAGTGTTAGTGCCTTTAAAAACATTTGTTACACACTTGAGAACAGCGTCGACACTGTCTTGTGCACAGTCTATCGCTAACACGTCAGGGTCGCGCACATATTTCCAATCTTGATACGCTTTGTTCCACTCGAAAGTGGGACAAATCAACACAATGTAGTCAAATTTACCACGATACTCAGATTCTAGTGTGTTAAGCAAATAATGCGTCTTACCACAAGCTGTCATACCAACAATTAGCGCATTAAACGGAGTTTCCATTAAATTACGTTTGATTTAATACTGGATTGATTGCAACCCATTGTTCATAAAGTTGACTAATCCATCACTCATCACAAACACGCCGATTGTGTGTTCACAATTTTTTTACCAGTGGCGACGTTGTAATTATCTTGAACGCTCCTCAAGTCAATGACTAACGCAAAACCATCTTTATAGAACTTTTGAATGGTCATGAACTGAGCGTGTTCTTCACCCAACCCAAACAATCGTTTCGCTTCTGCATAGAACTTCGACTTTGGGATGCCTTGTGAGTACACGCTATTTGGCACACCTTCAATTGTGACTCTAACACTCTCGATATTTGGGTAAAGAAACTCCTCACTGTCTGTTCGCACCTTATTCGTGAATAGCAACACAATTGCCTTCATGCTTTTTCTCGGTAGATTAACATTCTCGTTCACAATGGTTGTGCCTTTATCCCATTCAGTGGTTTTCATCAACGTGACGTGTTCGTATGACAAACTACGACCACTTGCATAGCCCGACGTTATTTCATCAGAGAGCTCCTGGTTATCAATCGTCTCATACTCAAGCTCGAGGTTCTCCAGAGTGTATCCACTTACACTTTGATTGGATTGTGCTACCATGATGTCTGTGGCCTTCGGAAGCGTGATCACGTACTGAAAGTTGTTGTTCATACTGAAAGGAGCGTACAACCCGTGGTCATCCATGATTTTACCAAGCTTTATTCGCTGTTTCGTTCCAATCACACCAAACATCAGTGCATCACTAACCTTAGCGACGATCCCACTTGTCGCGCCACTGTCATCCTTAGAGATTAGCTTTCTCAAGTTCTCACCACCAACACCATAGTCAATCATTTGGTCTCGCGCAGTAACACTTTCCCAAAGGTCACGATAAACACCAGTGTAATTTTCCCCACTGTTGTCATACACAGTCTCCCCAGCTAGTCTCACAACAAGCTTCTCAACCAACAACTTGCTCACATTGTTCAAGAACCAGCTTTTGGCGTTTGCATTCTTAAAGTCGAACACTAAACCCAACGATCCAGGCACCAAACAGCTACTAACCTTGAGCTTCGGTACATCAATGTAAAGTTCCTCACCAGGACTAACTTTATTAGGGTTCAACGTGATCACATGCTGCGTTCTCACCCCTTTTATGACACCCATGGTTGCTCGTCTAAAACCAGAACACAATTCTGCTGACGTGACGTTCATATACTTTACACATATTTTGTTATCCTCGAAGCTGAGACCCTCGAAGATGAGACTACCGTTTCAGCTTATAATAGTCATAAGCAAACCACGCGAGTACCACCGCGAGTACCCACAGATTTTGAGCCAACCACGCGAGGCCCTTCGCACCCAACGTCAACGCATTATAAACTAAGTTAGCCAACCCAACAGCCCATGGACCCATCTTCGTTATCGCGTTCTTAACAGCCTGCGCAAGTGACCTCGTGGCCATAGCGCCTTTCACAACAGCAGACCTACCAGCGATAATAATAGTTGTTATGACTCCAGCCACTGAAATTGCCACAGCGCTCAACCCAACTATATTTTCTTTAGCCCATTCCTTAAATTTCTGAAACTTGTCAATGTCGACTTCTTGTTGCGCTCTAACCTCTTCTATTTGCCGCTGTCCTAAAGTTCTGTATTTAGCTTGTGTGAGTCCAATCACTCTTTCATGTAGATCAATATACTCTTCATTCTCTGCAATCGTAAGGTCATCTCTATCAAGCTCTGCTATTCTTTCGTTTGTGTGTTCTATCGCTTCTTGAAAGTGGTCTGCTTGTATTTGCAGTGCGCCATCATCACCTACTCTCGATTCACGCAACACACCATCGCTCGGGTTAGTCACACCATTCAGATCGCGGTTCTCACTTTGTGTTAGCTCAGGTATGTCATCATAGTCCACTCTTGTTTTAATTACTGGGAAGTCATCTGGGACTACTTCTATTGTGACAGCTGTTGTTTCTGTATTCTCAGGGATTTGTTTAACTAACTCTTTAAACTGCTCAATAGCCCTTTTACTATTGCTATCTTTACTGTAGATCAAAATGTCTCCTTTAGGTTTTAGAATTCGCCTGGGTCCTCCATACTTACCATGTGTGCCTATTGGTTTGAAAAGAATAGCCCCTGAGCCCATAACCCACGACCTGTTGACTATTTCCCTTGACGCGTCGTCGTGGCCAAGTCCTTTTTTGTACAATTCACTTATTTTCTTATTTATTAGTTTGATTCTTTTAACGTTATTTTTTGTCAACTCTTTGTTGGACGCTTTTAGTTCACCTAATCTTCTCTCGATTTCTTCCTCCTCTTCAAAAGCTATACTAAAACTCACGTCATTGACGTCACCATATGACTCCTGTTCGACAAACTCCACCGTGGGGACTTCTGTGTTAGTCCCCCTTATTGTTACCGTCTTACCATCGTCAGTGTCAATGAACGACGTCTCTTTTTCTCGAAACCTTCTATCCAGTTCGCCCTGCAATCTATTCACTCTCTCATTCAATTTTTCATACTCAACGCGATCGATTAGTGGTATATCGTCGTCGGTATATCTTTCCTCAATTAAACTCACACGTTGAGTGAGTCTCTCGAGTTCGTCATTTAATTGATCATCAGTGTAAGTTCTACCAAGGTTCTCCATCTCGATCTCGTCGAAGCCTTCCCCACCTTCAGCCATATTACATTAGCTCACATTTTGAATATCACTTTCTGGTATCCACGAGTTATGTTTGCTTTCATAACCTAGCCACTTGACCAACACCATCTTCTTCCCTCTGACTTTCTTTCTTTTCAACACCTTTTCAACTCTGTACACATCGTCACCATGCTTCTTGTTGACCAGCGACAATTCCTGTTCGTAAAACTTCCCAATAATCTGTTCACCACTTATGTCCTCAATTTCATACACATTCGAATCACCGCGAATAACCATCACCACTTTAAACAGCTCTTCAGTGAAGTTGGCTTCATAGCCCTTTGTGAACACACTCTTGTATTTACTAATTCTCACTGACTCGCCAACTCTAAACTTTGGCAATGGATTGTCCGCAAATTGATGACCAAACAAAGTGGTCCAAACTTCACCCTCATTTGACTTATTGACACCCTTCGGCTTCATCATAATGCTTCGATTCACATTACTATTATAATTGTCCACAAACTGGTCCAAAACGTCAACCCATTTATACGTTCCACGAGTGTAAAAGTACTTCCACATAATACTCTTGAGACTTCTATTAAAACGCTCAACAACAGCAGCCTTTTTATCACACTTAGTGCTGAAATATTCAACGTCACGTTCTTTCAGCAAACTTTTCACACCAACGTTGTAGAACTCGAGTCCATCGTCAAATTGCGCTTACTTAGGTGTGGTTCCAAACCGATCTTTAAAGTCATTCAACAACTCTCCAACAGCCTTAGTCATGTTCTTAGTGTCTTTTCTATAAACTGCAATACCAAAAGCATATCTACTTAATATTTCAATGCCTGTTAGTATCCAATAGTACCCCTTGTTCTGTTTTGAGTACTTACTCATGTCCACTAAGTCCATTTGGAGCTCCTCACCAAGAAACCCGACAAAAGTCGCGCGGAACTTATGTCTTCTCACAATAGGTTTGTACCTAGTGTAAGTGTCCTGCGCTGTCAACCATTCTTTCACTGTTTTTCTAGTCACTTTCAATCCGTCTCCCAACGCACTTTGATACAACCTCTCTACACCACTGAACCCTGTCTTAGGATTGTAGTAAATGTCTCGCAACCCTTGCTCTGTTTCCACACCAAGTTCCATATCATTCACACTACATACAGTTCCAATAACACCGCGCCAATTTTAAGATCGTCGTTATTTGGTTTGACGCGAAATGTCATACTCGAGTAAACACCTTTTTTAATACCCACCTTGGACTCAATGTCCACATGACGTTGTACTGACCCCTTCAAAGACTGCTCGGTGGGTATTGGCAACGTTGTGATCACATTGCTACGCTTCCCATCAATACCCACATTGCTCTCCGTTTCAACAACGTCACACGAAACTTCTATGTACTTCAGACCTCTATACATGTCGACCTCGTTTGGGCTAGTGTGCCACTGTAAGTCATTCTGAATCACCTCACCCTTCGCGAAACCAAGTAGAGGCCCAAGGGTGTCTAACACAGCTGAGCTACTAACCTTGATTCTACATTTGCCTGTGGGCACCAGTTTCTCTATCTCGAGACTCACCTTACGCTCGTTAGACTCATGTTTCAAGACTTTGACCAATGCGTCGAAACTAAAGTACCCTTCACCCACTTTAATTTTTTTAAAAGAGCCAACCCTAAAGTCATCCAACGTGAAGACCTGAATGCTGTCGTCATTTGTTGTGTTTTGGTAGTCCCAAAACACAGTGGCTGTCTTGACCATAATGTACGGGTTATCGTGTATGACCATCATCGCGTTGTCAAAGGACACGACTTTTTCTGCGCCTTCAATGAATACCGTCAACTTTCGCATTGTGTATAACATACGGTATATTATATGCAGAAAGCCCTTCACAACTACTATGGAAAGCACTACAAACGTGCTATGGCTAACACATCGAAGGCTACACACGACGCGAAGGCAGACCTCATCAAAAAGTACCCTCACGCTACTTTAAGCAAATTCGAGTTCTATCCAAATATTTCGCAAGATGGTAAAATCCTTGGTGTTGACGTGTACTTCAGAAACAACGACATCCTCAGCACAGACATAACCAGCACAACCTTCAAAAATGATAAAAACATGTGGAAGTGGCTACACAATAGTAAGTTCCCAATAATATGGCAAGGTGGTGGAACTATCCAACCACTACCAAAAGGTCATAAGAACCACTGGGGACTTTGGGATGGCTACCCAACAGAAAATGTGTTGAATTATCCAGTGAATAACTTCAAAGTCTTTGTTAACCAAAATAACTACTTCATGTCAAAGCTACCAACCTTACAAATCACCACGTCAAAGACCATGTCGAAATGGGACGACAACGAATCTTACTATCGTGTTGTGTTTGCGACGTATTGTGCAAGTTTCTGTTGTGGAGTCTCACTGCAACATCTATCAGTGTCACAAGAAGTTCACCCCGTGGTCACAAGTGTGATGAGATTTCATTTGTACTTCACCATTAGGAGACTTATCAGAAGAATGGAGGGTGGTGAGACCATGAAATCAATAAGTAGAGAATTCGACGCTTCCGAATTGTATGGTAAGATTTCCAAAATCCCCAGAAAACATTACTACCAGAATAAAGTCCTGAGCGATGGCACTTTAGGTGAATCCAGAGTGTACACACTCAACGACGTTGAGAACGATTATAAACGATACGTCGCGCGATTGTCAGACGGCTTTACCAACATTGGGCTACAATATCTAAATCAAAGCATAGAAGCCTTTGTGTACTCCACACTTGGTGCGCAAGCGAGAACACGTGTGTCAGTCGTTGGTGGTTCTGCAGGGAGTCTAGAAACCCAGCAAGAATTCCGCAAGTTGTTTTCTGACAGTGTTATCAACTATGACGTGTCGACATGGATTCTCAACATGAATAAATCGATTAGAGACACCAACGTTGTTCAAAATCTTGCAGTGTCGCCAAGTACATGGTTGATGCCAAGTAATGTGGTGATACTCAAGAATAAAATCGCTGGGTACAACAACTTACTAAAGATTGCCACAGAGTCCATGAGATTTGGAGTGAACACTCGCTTGAATGCAACAACACCAACGACTGTGGCTAAAAAAGTTCACCAAGAAAATGTGGTGACTAACTTGGTAGTACCACCTGTGAAGAAAACAATGGTCACCACCAATCAGAAGGTGCACGCTACCACCACGAGTAAGTCAGACACGACAACGCTGGCGATAGTGTTAGGGTTCTCAGCAGTCTCTGGCTATCTACTAACCAAATACACCTTGAAGTAGTAATGAGTCTAAACTATGGGTATGAGTCTGACGACCCTCACGATAAAATACTAAAGAGAACGAAAAGACATCTGGACGAAGATCCTAAATTAAGCGCGACCGGTGGAAGGATGTCTGGACTAATAGACATGCAAGGCTCGGCGATAAAAAACGTAGCAGACCCAGTCGATGACTCAGACGCGACAAACAAGAGAACTCTAGAGCGATGACTATCAGGTTTCCTCAAGAGTCAGACCTATAATGTTGTGCTCGACTTCAACGCTAGCACACACGCCTTGAAAAACGTGGAATTTCACACCAATGGCTCAAACAAAGTGAAAGCCATTGGTGAAACAAGTAAACTAGTGCAAAACAACTCAACCTATGGTCCTATTATTGGCATTAACGGTGCAGGTCACAGTTTTCTATCACCTGTGTTAACACCACTCCCACTTGAGTCAGGCCTTCATTTTAACTGCCCGAGTATGCAATGGTGTGACCTCTCCATTTTTGTTGTGGTGAGGTTACCTATGAGAACCGCTGGGTCAAATTGGGAGACAATTATATCAAACGACGACGGTCAGTGGGATAAGTTCATAGGGTACAAGACTGGTATGACTAATGGACTCGCGTATGGTGGTAGCATCCCAGCGATGGAGAGCATATGCACTATTCCGAGTGGCGTTGACATAAGTAAAATGCATATGATATCAATACACTGGCAAATGAGCAATTCGCACGTCAGAGTCAACAACATCAAGTCAACCGACTCAGACTTCATAGCGAATATGAAAAAGATAGGCACACCCTATGGAACGATTTTTGGAATACATCGACCAAGAATACCACTCGAGCCTTATGCGTACCCATCGTTGATAGAATTCTACGGTGTGAAAATCGTGAGTGGCTACATGACAAACCGAGACATCATAATCATGGGTGGAAAAATGATGAAGGAATATGGTATAAAGTGAATGTTCGACGCATTAAAGTGATCTTCCAAACCAGTGTTAAATATATGGGAGCATGTATTTCAAAAGAACGTGAAATATATAAGATAAATAAAACGACTGACCACATGTTCAAAGCTGGTGGATCGTTTGGCCGCGGTGACGTGACTCTCGAGCTCCACGCTGAGATTGGTATGAGGTCTAAAAAGACTTACGGCAAACCTATCGTGTTACCAGAATCAGACACTGTGAGAGTGGTGGAAGACGTGACCTAAGTTAAAATGGGTTGGTCTCAGCTTCGAGGATCTCAGCTTCGAAGATTTAGAAAGCTGGTTCGTAACATTAGAAACTTTTTCAGACGACGTAGCGAGCCGAAGACTAATAAAACACACCTGATGCGTTGGTACACAACAAACCAGATATATAAAAAACCTAACGCCCACATCGAATAGTTTTTTTTGTGGGAGACTATATAGTGATGACTTCCATGACACTTCAACTATTTGATTTCGATGGTCACCAAATCACGACGGTTATGAGTAATGGTGACATATGGTTCAAAGCGAAAGAAGTCGCGAGCGCTCTAGGTTACGCTCGACCAAAAGATGCGGTACACGACCACGTCGAACCTGATTGTAAAATGAAGATGGAACAAGCCTCGTTTATCAACGAACTTTGGAGTCTACTCGTTGGTGTTCTCAAGTAAAATGGAGCGTGCGAAACAGTTCGGAAGGTGGGTGCACTCAGAAGTCTTGCCAAGCATTAGAAAGACTGTAGCTGACGTCGGTCTCAAACACAACCAGTTTAAAATGATCACCGAGTTCGACCTTCACACGAAAGTCGTTGGTTTTCTTAGGAAATATTATCCGGAAGCTATTTTGATAGCCGGGCTTGGTGAGAATCAAGACACTTCTACGAAGAGAATAAATTCATGGAAAAAAGGTTACCAACGTGGAACACCTCATTTGATTATTGCTAATGCAAACCGACAGCACATTGGGCTTGTTTTTGAGTTCAAGAACCCAGGTGGCACAGGTAAGACATCCAAAGATCAAGACGAGGTGCTACTCAGATACAAATCCGCTGGTTATCTAACATTGTTGTGTGACTCGTACGACGACGCTATTACCGCGATAATAAAATATTTCTTTGACATTGGGTTTCAATGTTCCCAGTGTATTCGTAAATTTAAAAATAAAGCAGCGTTAAGTAACCACGAGAGACATCACTGTGTGGCGCGCGACTAATGTCTATATGTGTGAAAAAATGTTGTCTCAATGACATTGGGCGCTTCATATGTCCAATGTCTAAATTTAAAAAAGTGGAACGTATTGAGAGCGTCCTTAATTTTGTGTTGAAGGATGATGACGTCTACACACTGCTTTGTATTGTTCAGCACCACCAACAAATGATGGTCCTGGGTTATATCTCCAATTGAATGGTGCTTCAACAGTTGTTCCGCGAGTGTCGCGACAAACAGCGCAATACGCTTTTAGAAAGGTGATGTCGTCTGCCATTGGAAAGAGTGTGTCGAGCTCACCAAGTCTTTTTAAGTGCTCCGTTGTTATGAGACCACAAATAATGACGCGAATGCCAGCTTTGATGTAGTCACGAATAACTGGGAGTAGATCAGAGTACCAATGGCCTTCATCAATGCCAATGACGTCATAACCAGCTAGTTTGGAAGAACTTGGAAGGTTGGTGATTAACTTCGCGGGTAAGCTGTCTGATCCAACAACAATGGCCTGACGATGTGTGGAGAATGTGTGGTCAGTTCGCCTAGTTTCGCCTGCGTTGTGCATGTAAAGGACTCTAAGCCCTGATTTACTTAACGCGACTAACCTGCGAAGAGTCTCTGTTGTTTTTCCTGCAAACATGGGACCAATCACAATTTCTAGCTTGCCAACTTTCTTCATGGTTACTATACACTGTACCTTCAGAGAAATATTTTTTTTTTATTGCGGCGGTGGGAATCGTCGTTCGTTGTCAAATAACCGCTGGAGCTCTAAGTTTTTAAGATGGGACACCGAGCTCTCATGTCTCAAGTGATGCATTGGGCTACAGATGTCCATACCGCACGGGTAGCACGTGTACGACTCTTCGTTACGTGAAAAATACCGGTGGGTAGATGACATTATGTGGTCGTCGATGCCGCCCGCACTCACTATATCGCAACACCCCACCAAACAAACGTTAACGTCGCGGTTTGTGGCGAGCTCTAGCCACGCTTTGATTTTGGTTGGGCATGGTCTCCATAGAAGGGTCGCTAAGAACACTTCGAGGAAGTTACCGAGTAACGTAGCAGTGTGCTCACGAGGGTTGTTCAAGTAGACACCACTCGCTAACATAAGGTATTTGAATGACGAGTAACACCACACAGGGATTATCTTAGCTAAGCTGTCAGCAGACCTGTTGGCTTCATCTTCTTGAAGATTAATCCAAGCGAGGTGGGCGGTCTTCGTGAGGTGAATCTGAGAATGATGTCCTCTTAGCGTCCCTTTGCCACCGAGGTCGTAAAACGTGTAGATTGACGAGTACTCTTTTAAGACGTCGGGTCCAGAGACGCCTTGTGGGATAGACACGTTGATAAAGTCGTTTCTCCGCATATCGACGAGCCTTGCTTCGCTAACCTCTCGGGCTTGAGTCATTATGTTATACTCCCAGAAAAAATCCAAATTTTTGGTGCGTTTGGTTTGGGACTGTGAGACAACTGTGAGGTCAACTGTGAGATACCTGTGAGGTCAACTGTGAGACAACTGTGAGTAAGATAACACGTGATAATGTATTAGATGACTGAAGACTCACAGACGGCTGTTGAAGCGAAGATTACGGCTGATGTGAAAAGTGTTAAGGTGAATGACCCAAAGCGTGTCGCTGCCGGTAAAACGTTGGCTGAGATATCGAAAGCTGCGAAATAAAAGAAAATGCGTGAAATGATAGTCAACGAAGAAAAGGGTAGTGAGTGGAGCTATGGTTATATTGTTGGAACACTTGGTGTTATCATTGCTGGTGCTTCGCTATGGTACACAATTAGCAGTGAAAAAGAGACGCGATTAGAGCCCGTGAGTACTGCACCAGCACCTGTGTCAGAGAGTCATAAAACTCGTCGTCCAGCGTTAGACACATTTGATTCTTGAACAAAACACACGACAATGTATATGACTGCGATTGATCGAAAAGAACTTATGAACGAATTGTACGATGCGCTACTTGTCACGACTGGTGCTGTGGTAGTGAGTATGATTTCTAAAAAGGCTTTGGGAGAACCATTGGGAACACCAGAGACAGTGAAAGGTACAGTGAAACTTGCTGCAGCTGTTGGTGCAGGAACGCTGTTAGTAAAATGAATGCAATCGAAAAAGTGGATACCGACAGATCCATTCAAATCAACGTAAGTTAATGGTGAGTGTTGTGGCTGGAGGGATTTTTAATGCGATAGCTTTTGCAGGCGCTGGCTATATGTTTTCGAAGTTTAATCATTCAGGTTATGAAGCTGAGATGAAAAGGCACAACCACGCGTTGGAACAGTTAGCCAGTGCGAAAGAAGTGTGGTATGAGAATGAGGTCGCTAAGAAAGATAAGATCCAGCGTTTGCGACAACGGCTCTCTGACGCTAATGCTGACATCAATGACACAAACCACGCGTTGGAAGAACTTAGAAGCATAATGACCATTCACTACAGCGGTCGAGTGTTCACTGAGAGTCCGAAGATTGCGGATTACTACCAACCGAGTGCGGAAATGAAGGAATACCAATTGTTGTTTGTTGGTGCGTTAGGTTTGGGTAGTGGAGTAGCGGTATGGGTACTCACTCGGTAAAAAAAATGTTGCAGTAGTATAAGTGATGGACAAACTTATGAGGCAGATGAGCTATGGCTACACAATCGACGAGATTGCGAACGAGACGCAAATTGAGTGTGGAGACACCTTCAGGCTTCACTACTGCTTGGATTGTGACGTTGTGAAAAACATGACTGGCTGTGGTGGGTACGCGTGTCCAAAGTGTGGCGACACCGAATGGGGTTACGTTCAGAGTTATAGTGACATGAGAATCACACGACTAAAAAGCGTTCACAAGCGGTCTTGGTGGATGGGGAGGAGACTACGGAATGTTGTGAGGGGTGAGCACCTCGAGTTGATAAAAGAGGACTTCTTGAAAGTTGTCAATGTGTTGTACTCATGCAATTTGATAAAGGGTAGAAACGTTAGCAGATACGGATACTACATTATCAGGTTGTGTCATAGAAGACAACTCGAGACACTTGAAAGGGTGTCAGACCTTAAAGACGGAAAGGTGAAAGAGAAGTTTGACGACAATCTGTTTGGGGTGGTGTACCCAAAGCTGGGATGGTGTGAAAGTGGCGATCATTATTACAAGGAGTGGGCTAAGAAAAAAAGTGTAGTATAAGTATAATCCAATGAGTCGGACCGCGAAAACCTCACTGACAAAAAGACAAGTCGAGGTTGGTGGGCGGACGCATAAGAAACTTGTTAGAACTGGTGCGACTCGAGGTAGCTACACAAATGCAGCCGCTGTGAACCTACTAACAGATAGAGCAACCAACGTTCACGGCTTTTTTGGAGACCAAGAAACACAACCCGCAGTCGAAGACCATAGTGACGCATCGTCGACGCAGCTGTTGGATCGAGCACTGAGAGGGTTCGCAAGGTCCTATGGAGTTGAGGTAATTGACGCTAGAGACATCAATCAGGTAAACGCGACTAGAAGCACCGTCATTAGCCTTTTGAGACGTGAGTTGGGTGAGACTAATGGGATGAAAGTGGTAGAGACAGTTAAGGTCACTTTTGAGAAAGCTTTAGAGCTTGATAAGACCACATATAAAACTGCCTACTTTAACAGCGAGACGTTCGTCGTCATTAACGAGCACGATATTGAGGATGTTGCCAACCGTGGATCGGAACAGATTTTGACGCGGATAGCTGGGTGGTTATCTGAGGGGTCTGGATGGACTATCGACAAAATAGACGCGCACTACGTCAATATCGCTATTTATAGACCTTTGAATGGGGGTAGCTACATTGCGTTGCCAAAGGAGCTGCGCAATAGTAAGAAGGGCTTGATAAACGTAAATAATGGGGACGACAACGAGTGCTTTAGATGGTGTCACCTAGCACATAAGTTTCCTGTTGGAAAAAACTCTGACAGAACGTCGAAGTACGCCAGACATGTCAGTGAGCTGAATTACGACGGGGTTGACTTCCCAGTCACACTCAAATATTACAATAGGATCGAAAAGGCTAACGATATTAGCATTAATGTTTTTGGGTACGAAAATAAGCAACCATTCCCCGTGTACGTTTCTAAGGAGGCGTACCCTGACCATATGGACCTATTGTTGATAACTAATGGGGACAACAAGCATTATGTGTACATTCGCGATTTCAACAAATTCATGTACCGTCAGACAGAGCACAAGGCGAGAAAGCACTTTTGTAGGTATTGTTTGCAGTGTTTTACCCGAGCGGACGTGCTTGAAAGTCATATTGAAGTGTGTTTGGTCATCAATGGGAAGCAAGCTATTAAAATGCCACAAAAAGGTGAGAAAGTGAAATATAAGAATTTTAGTAGACAGCTAAACGTACCATTTGTGGTGTATGCATACTTCGAGGCTATCACACGGAAGGTGCACGCAACAACACCATCAAGTGAACGTAGCTACACAAACGCTTACCAGAGGCACGTTGACTGTGGTTATGGGTATAAACTAGTTTGTTGCTATGACAATGAGTATAGTAAGCCAGTGAAAGTGTATCGTGGTGAGAACGCAGTTAACAAGTTCATTGGGGAGATGTTAGAAATTGTTGAATATTGTAAAGAGACATCTGAGAGTCACTTCAACAAAGAGATGGTACTGACTGATGACGATAAGAAGGACTTTGACGAGGCTAAAAGTTGTCATATTTGCAGTGTTGAATACATTAGCCCTGACGTTAGAGCGAGAGACCACTGTCACGTGTCAGGTGAGTACAGAGGGTCCGCGCATCGTGAATGTAACGTGAACTTTAAGTTGACTGATAAAATACCTGTGATCTTTCATAACTTGCGCGGTTACGATAGCCATTTCATTATGCAGGAGATTGGCAAGTTTGGTCAAGACATAAATGTGATACCGAACAATATGGAGAAGTACATGGCTTTCATGCTTGGAAAAAACTTGGTATTCTTGGACAGCTTTCAGTTTATGGGTAGTGGTCTAGACAACTTGGTGAGGAACCTACCAAGGGACGCTTTCAAATACACGTCAGAAGTGTTTCATGATGAGGGGTTGGCACTTATGACAAGAAAGGGAGTCTATCCCTATGATTATATGGACTCCTTTGATAAATTCGATGAATGCGAGCTACCCTCCAAAAAGGACTTCTACAGCATTCTGAATGACGAAGACATTACGGAAGAAATGCATGAACGCGCTTGCGACGTGTGGGACTATTTTGACGTTAGAAATATGGGTGGGTATCACGACCTATATTTGAAAAGTGATGTGCTCTTGCTTGCCGACGTTTTTGAGAACTTTAGAAAGACGTGTCATCGCGAGTATAAATTAGACCCGTGTCACTATTTCACGTCGCCTGGATTGGCTTGGGATGCCATGTTAAAGATGACTGGAGTGGAACTCGAATTATTGTCCGACATTGACATGTTTCAGTTCGTAGAATTAGGTATGCGTGGTGGTGTGAGCTACATATGCAACAGACATGGCGTGGCAAATAATAAGTACATGAAGGGGTACGATAAATCGAAAGAGTCGAAGTATTTGATGTACCTTGATGCCAACAATTTGTATGGGTGGGCAATGAGTCAGAGTCTCCCCACGGGTGGTTTTAAATGGTTGACTAAGAAAGAAATAGAAAAGGTCAATCTATGCGACTATCACAACGACAGTAAAAAGGGTCTGCTGCTTGAAGTCGACTTGGAGTATCCAGACCATTTGCATGACCTACATAACGATTGCCCGTTGGCTCCTGAGAAGATGGAGATAACTGTTGACATGTTGTCGGAGTACTGCACGGAAATAAAAAATAAGTTTAATGTGAGTGTTGGTGGTGTGAAGAAGCTGGTGAATAATTTGATGGACAAAAAAAAGTATGTGTGTCACTATAGAAATCTGCAGTTGTACATGGATCTTGGATTGAAAATCAAAAAGGTTCATAGGGTCCTACAGTTTGATCAGTCTAAGTGGTTGGGTAAGTACATCGACTTTAATACAGTCAAAAGAACCGCGGCTAAGAACGCTTTTGAGAAGGACTTTTTCAAGTTGATGAACAATAGTGTGTTTGGAAAAACAATGGAAAACTTGAGGAAGCGTGTGGACGTAAGATTAGTGACCACTGCGAAGAAATTTAAAAAGCTTGTCTCGAAGCCGACGTTTGTGTCTCGCAAGATATTTAGCGAGAACTTAGTCGCTGTCCATAAAGTTAAAGAAACGCTGACACTAAATCGACCCGCATATGTGGGTATGTGCATATTAGACTTGAGCAAAACGTTGATGTATGACTTTCACTATAATTATATTATGAAAAAGTACTCTAGCGACACCTGCAGATTGCACTTCACTGACACCGACAGTCTGCTGTACACAATGAAAACTGGTGACGTCTATTCTGACTTTATGATGGAGCGTGAAAAGTTTGACAATAGCGATTACCCTGCAGACAACCCATTCGCTTTCAAAGAGAATAAGAAAGTTATTGGGAAGATGAAAGACGAGTGCGCTGGAACGCCAATTATTGAGTTCGTTGGGTTGCGTAGTAAAATGTACAGTTATCTGAAAGAGGATGGAGGTGGTGGGAAAACTGCTAAAGGTATTAGAAAGAATATAATTAAAAAGGTGATCAGACACGAAGATTATAAAAGTGTGTTACTCGAGCAGAAACAATTGCGGCACACAATGAAGACCATTAGAATTGTTAAACATCAGCTCGGTAGTTATGAAATTAACAAAGTGTCGTTATCCTGTTTTGACGATAAACGACACATTTTAGAAAATGGTATTGACTCCTATGCGTATGGTCACAAAAACATTGTAGTGAGAGGCGAGGCGACAAACACTGACAAGTCTTAAACACTGCGACGCGACTCCTATAAGGTTGTTTTCTCACTGACTTGCTAATCAGCAAATTCGCTAGATTACTAGATGGGTTGAACGCTATTGATAACCCTGACGAACTAAATGACGAGTTGCAAAAAGACTCGCTACTAAAGAAAGACGTTGATAGCATTGTCGCGGTTGTGACACCGTATGTGCCTTTCTTGGGTTTGTTGTCGGGAGGAATCACAACGTCAAAATATGTGTACGATCACCATTTTAGAAGTGAGGTGACAAACACTGAAAATAGTGAACAAACGGACTAATCTATTATTAACAGGTGGCAATAATCTAATTTGCATAACAGGTGGCAATTTTATCACGCGTGAGACACTTTTACGATACATAAATTTGTAAAAGCGTTGAAATGACTATTTTCTTAAACGTGATTTGACAAATTTGTGAGAATGTTGAAACGGCTATTTTTTAAATGTGATTTGACAAATTTGTGAAAAATGTTTGAAACGATTATTTTTAAAATGTGACATAAATTTGTGAAAATGTTGAAACGACACTTTCTATTATTTTTTTAATGTGACGTAAACTTGTGAAAATGTTGAAGCGATTATTTTTTAAATGTGATTTGACAAATTTGTGAAAATGTTGAAACGACACTTTCTATTTTTTTAAACGTAATTTGACATAAATTTGTGAAAATGTTGAAACGACTATTTTCCTAAATGTGGTTTGACATAAATTTGTGAAAACGTTGAAACGACTATTTTCCTAAATGTGGTTTGACACAAATTTGCGAAAGTGTTGAAATGGCACTTTCTATTTTTTCTAAATTACGGTGAAATGGTGTCAGGTTCTCACCAAATCGTTATAGTAGTATAGAGAGTGGGGCTATGGGATTACTTGACGCAAACCATAATATGAGTGTGCTGAAACGATGCCAAACTTCGCCGAATCGTGATTTGGCATAAGTTTGGTGTCGCTTTGACACACTCATATTATGGTTCGCGTCGGGTGAGCTCGTAGCCCCACTCTCTATACTACCAATGACAAAAGTTCAATGATAATAGGTTTAAAGGATAATGTTCAAAGGTTCAAGAAGTTCTTCTGAATATAAGCTGGTTCTCTTCTTAGTTGGGTCTTTTCTCTGCTTATCAGTGGCGGCACTACGTGGGTGTGGGCCCCTCCCATATAGTGACAAGATATGTATGTAGTGGGTCCGGCGGATTCTTCGCCGGAAAATATTTGAATTTAGGGCCTCTGAAATGGCATTTCCTGCATTTTGAGAGCACTTTTGAGTAAAATCGAAAGACCACAAATCACTTTTTTTGTAGTCTGTCAATTATTTTTAAGAAAATATTAATAATAGCACCATTAATAAAAATAAACAGTTTGCCGGATGGGCTGATGGGCCCCCTCGGCACATGGGCCCCGCACCGCTTGCACAGCCGTTGTGCCGCCACTGCTGCTTATACTTTATTGTTCTTTACTTCTGCATTCTGTTCGTTCTATGTTCGTTCTTTGGCGACTTTTTACGACTGAGCTATTGTGAGAGGAACACGTTCTTTTATAGAAAAGATTGACATGATCATCTGCGAGGAACCAATCAGATTATTCGATACCAGTCTGCTAGGGCCGCAAAGCTAAAA
This sequence comes from Chrysogorgia sp. JL179-B06, assembly GCA_035772405.1. NCBI lineage: Eukaryota > Metazoa > Cnidaria > Anthozoa > Scleralcyonacea > Chrysogorgiidae > Chrysogorgia > Chrysogorgia sp. JL179-B06. The sequence goes on along the minus strand of JAYKKM010000455.1, from coordinate 1,769,992 downwards.
AACAACTTGAATATTTTAAAAGAACTATGTTTTGAGCGACAGGAAGCAAACAACACAACAAGTAAGATTGGGGCTGTTTTTAGAGCTCAAAGTATCCGATCAAGAGCTAATTGGGGCTTTAACTTTGTTTTTGTTTCAATATAAGTTTAGATGTTTCCCGAAACAACAATAATAATTCTTGATGTTTTTTTTGTTTTCTAAAAGTATCTTTTGTAAAAACTCGCAATAGTGCAAACGTTGGTTCGTATTTTTGTCTCTTGATTTTAGAATTTTAAAAGTTTAGTGGACCTTTGAATCCTTTTAAAAGTGTCCCTGTTCTCTTTTCCTTCGAAAACGTCATCGGAATAAAAATCTGCTTCATAAGTGCCACAGTGGTGAAATTGAAAAAAGCGCTTTGAATCTTACAAATCTCTGTGAAGATCATTTGTAAATTTCAATATTTTGAAGTTATTTTCAATTAAATTTTAAATGGTTTGATAAATTTAGTTTATTTTGTTTAGTTATTGTCATTTTACTAAAAACCTAAAAGATAGAGACAATTTTGTCGACGTCACGGCGAATTCCGGTCTTTGACGATAGTTGCAGACAATTCACGAGAATGAGATGTACAAATGTGCGGCTGCTAACTTACAGTACAGCGAACAACTTTGGTAGGTGCCTTTGTAATAGATGCTATGTTCTTTAAAAAAAGCGCTTTAAATTTCGGTTTTATTCAGAAAGTTAAGCGGGTTTTTTTAAAAGAACGACGTAATACATAACATATCTATCTTTCTTCGAACACCCGTTCCTCCCGTTGTAAGCCACGAACTACGGGAATTGTTAAAGCATTGTAAGCAGTAAATTATTAGGGGGTTAGGGTTAGGATCTTTGTTGTTTTGGGGTTGATTACAATCCAATAATTTACTGCTTACAATGCTTTAACAATTTCAGTAGTTTGTGGATTACAACGTGTGGAGCGTCTGCTTCGAAGGCACCTACCAAAGTTGTCCGCTGTACCGTAAGCTGTCAGCCACACATTTGTACATATCTCGACCATAATATAGTCTCGACACTTGATAGGCAGGTCGCCAGTAAGTTTATTTTTAACTGCATTAAGGGTACACAGTAATTTTCAGGGGTCAAAAATTACTCCAGAAAGTGAGGTAAATGTTTGTCGCGGAAATTACTCGCTTTTTTAGAGTAAATTTCGAGAAGGGGTAAAATTTGCTCTTCGAAGATAAGAGTAATTTTTACACCATAGAAAGGGGTTAATTTTTCTGGGTACAATTTACCACTATAAAAGTAGAAAAATTACCCTTTTTTTTTGGTAACATCTACATTTTTAAGGGTAAAATTTACTCCGGTTGACGTGGTAATTTAACGGGTTAAATTTACCCTGTTGCTTGGGTAAATGTTCGTCATCTAGTGGAGTTTCATAAAACATGAAAAAAGAAAGAAACGAATAAGAAAAGAGACTTTGCGTTTAGAACTTTATTATGGTACATGGAAACAAGCTGGTAAATGCAGTTAATTCATTATAAAAGTAAAGAATTAAGTAAAAGATAATAATTAATGAGCACGATTCTCATGCAAATTAGAAATGAATTTTTGCAACGAAATTCGGTTTGATACTGCTTTTCTGATTCCTAGCAACATTGTATCAATAAATATAAAAGTATCTTTCCATTTGGGAGGATACGATATGTTAAACACATAGTAAGAGGCATACAGGGTCAGTAGCGCCGTGTCTAACGTAAACGAAGTTCCAAAATCAACCAGTTTTCCCCCTTCGGTGCAGATTGAGGCGGCCTCAACTTTGCACATCTCGTCTGCCACGATTACCAACTTGGGAAACGTCGCCGCATTTTCCAATTTCTGTGCAGAATCGGGATCATCCTAACAAAAAAAAATTCCATGAACGATTATTAAAATTTTCTTTTGCATATAATTCACTACAGGTGACTTTGTCCCAAATACCACGAGCGAATACCCCTATATAAGTTGTTTGGTTAGTTTGAAAGAACCTCATGAATCAAAATATTATGTTGAATTCGAAATAAAATATGCTTGGTATAATATATAAATTGTAGACCCTCTACTTATGACGAAATATTATATATTCCCATTTGATGATATATTCTGCGAGCTAATATTTCGTCGAATATACTGAGTAGAGAGACTATAATTGATAATGATATCACACGAATAAAATGATGGAAAGTTAAATAGTATACATATAAAGAGATTGTAATAACTATAGATGTATATACATACACTAGTAAATTCCAATATTTCATCTGCAGCTGCCAAACTCCTGACTCCCTTACATTTTAATAAGCAAGGAAGAATGATTATTGCACAAGTCGTTTCAAACGCTGGAAAAAAGAATCAAATATCACAATAAATAATGTAGTGAAATAACATTGTTACTGAGTTTAATGTTTGACATTTAAACTCGATGCCATGATAAAGGTTTCAACATATGTTGATTATATCATGTCAACGTATGCTGATTGGCGCTACTGCTTTTCCTCCTCAATTCATATGTTGATTTCATACATTTAAACCCGATCATGCTGAAAGGCTAGATAAAATAAAGTAAATTCGATCGTTAAGATATATTACATTTTTAAGACATTTTGCGATCCTGTTCTTCTCATTGAATTTCTTTATACATAAATGTAGTTAATAATAATGAAATAGTGAATAGTTACATTTTAATTTCGCTGGTTCCTCTTTACTACAATTATCCAAGGATTTGATGGCGTTCTTGACAATTGGAAGTTTCCTCTGAAGACTTCTAGCATATGCTACCCATGCAGCTGCGTATTTATCTGCAAAGAGCTGCTTGCACTCCGCAATCTTGTAGGTATCGTCCATTATCCTGCCAAATTCTTGACAAATCTAGAACATTTAAACGAGTTGACTATCGATGTTAACCGCAATGTTTAAGTTTAAACGTTTTAAGCCTTGCAGAGCAGTTTATATATACTATATGGGAATAGACAAAAACCAATTATATATATATGTATATATATATATATATATATATATATATATATATATATATATATATATATATATATATATATATACACTATATAATATACTATATATATACTATTATATATATATTGTGTGCAAGCAAATTTCTTACTCCAGCACTCGTTGCCAAAGGTGGGTATTCAGACACTGTTTTGCTAATTGGTACTGCTATGCTCAGTATCTTTTTCCTCCTCATTTCAAACGTTGATTTCATCAATTCCCTTAGTTTCCCTTTATCCGGCTTGCTAAGGCGTGCCTCTTTCTGAAGAGCCAATTTGTGATCAGCATCAATGTCTTCAGAAATGTGCATGGAATCTGGAATTTTTTTCCAAAATTCCACGGGGATTGGCTTGGCTATTTTTTTTGCTGGGTCCACGCTATCTTGGATGCACGGGGATACGTCTGGATTGTCACGTTTACGTTTCTTAGCATCATACTTCCGTACATGCTTAAAACGATTCTTAATAGTTTCTGACCACGATCCCTTGAAATAAAACAACAAAAGCATGCATATATTAAATCCAACTTATACTGATTGACTTATACTGACGGAAGTATTAATTTTAAATTAATTTACTAGTCGAGCTATTTAGGGAAAACACTTGGAAATTACACTTTTATATCTTCACGTTTCACCATACAAAAAATGTGCAGAGTCCCGTTACAAAACGTAATTTCAATTATTAGTTAGAACAACGTTAGTTCCCAATATCTGCTAAATATTGTCAATATTTCCAAATGTCAAGATGAAAAATACATTTTACTACTGTTATACACACCAGACCACTTCCAATTCTGTCCTTCAGGTGCGGATATTGCGTCACTATCTCCAGTGCAACAACTTCTCTTTCCCTCCTATTTAAAAAGTGAACCCCTCTGGCCATTATGTTTGTGCATATATCACGAACAAATTCGCTACGCAAAGGTCCCGTGAGGATCGTGTTTTTCAGACCATTTAACACTGCAGGAGAGAACTATAACGAACAATATTTAAGTTAGTTTAAAAACACAGACATATATACATATATATATATATATTATATATATATATATATATATAAAAGTAGAGTGCTGGGTAGACAGTGTTTTGAATATATAGCAAAGTGAAAAGGTGGTAAACTGCCAATAATTTAGTGATGAAATGCTGACGTTTCGAGCGGAGCCCTTCATCAGAGTAAGACGAGATGAAATAAAATAAATAGGGCTTATATATATACCAAAAGGGTGTCACAAGTAGAAAGTAGTCAATCAAATGCACGGGAGATAAACAAACTGATAATTAATGAGATGCGAAAAGTTAAATCATTTGCTATTTTTACAGTTGATCAGCAAACAGACTGAGTGGGGGGGGGGGGGGGGGGGAGAAATTACAGGTCCAATATTCAAGGGGATTAGGTGATAATATTAGCAGTAAGAAACAAAGACTTGAAAAGGAATGAAAGTGCATTAAGCTAATAATAAAAAGTTCCAAGCAAACCAAAACAACAACAAACTTGCAGGAAATTAAATAAAAGAAAAACGTTCGTTAAGACCAAGAGGATGTGTGGTGCCAAGTTTAAAAATGAGACGCTTGTCTTGCCGTTTGCGGTTATCGTTACCACCTGAGATGGGAAGGATGGCACAGACTTTCATGTCTGAAGCCAAATGGTTGGAGCTGTTGAAATGGCGGGCTACAGGTTTGTCAACATCATTGTTCCTCACGGAACGAAGATGTTCAGCAAACCTGCCTGAAAGGCGTCGCCCAGTTTCACCAATGTAGATTTTAGGGCATTTATCGCAAGAAATGCAATAAATGATGTTGGTGGACGTGCATGAAAAAGTATGACGGATTGTGTGATCGAATTGGGGGCAGTTATAACTGTAGTGGGATTGAGAAAATGACATTTGTTGCAGCGGGAACGGCCGCAAGAAAATGTTCCCGCTGGTGCTGTAATTTCTCCCTCCCCCTCAGTCTGTTTGCTGATCAACTGTAAAAATAGCAGATGAAATAACTTTTCGCATCTCATTAATTATCAGTTTGTTTATCTCCTGTGCATTTGATTGGCTACTTTCTAATTGTGACACCCTTTTGGCATATAATATATAATATATGATGGGCTCTGCTCGAAACGTCAGTATTTCATCACTAAATTATTGACTGTTTACCATCTTTTCACTTTGCTATATATATATATATATATATATATATATATATATATATATATATATATATATATATATATATATATATATATATATATATATATATATATATATATATATATATATATATATATATATATATATATATATATATATATATATATATATATATATATATATATATATATATATATATATATATATATATTATATATATATATATATATATATATATATATATATATATATATATATATATATATATATATATATATATATATATATATATATATATATATATATATATATATATATATATATATATATATATATATATATATTATATGTCAGAACGGGAACGGTTAAAAACTTTTATTTAATCGTTCCCGTTATGACATTTTACATTATGACATTTAGAGAGGGATTTATTAATGGTCAAATATATGTATATGAAAAGATGAGATATCTTCTTGTAGAGATTTGAGAGTCGGGGCAATGTATAAATATGTATATGATGTTGTGTCTCAATAGCTCAGTGGTTAGAGCGCCAATGCGTTGATTCGGAGACCTCGGTTTCGATTCACGGTTGGGGCAGTCAAATTTTCATAAACATATATTTGACCATATATAAATATATATATAATAGAACCTCCTTTCTCCACAGTTAAACATAGGTATAATTCAATCACCAAAAAACTGGTTTAATATAAAATATAAGATATAAGATATAAAAGTAATATAGTATAATAAATAATATAAAAAATATATTCAAAAACTCATTAATATTCATTAACCAAATTGTCCAATCACATTTCCGTATTTAGTCACGCGCAAGGCTTTTATACCTGATAAAACCCATGAATACTAATCAGCATGAAAATTATATTAAGTTTATACGAACTTTATATAAAATTCCTGCTAATTTGCATTTCATACATCAACCCAATTTACATCTAATAGAAAATAAAAACCAGTACATTCTCTAGTGATTACAATCAATTGTTTTTGAAGTTATTTTCAACACTCGAACACTCGCGTTTTATCATATCTAAAATGCTCGCGCTGCGCGCTCGCATTTTAAATATGATAAAACGCTCCTTCTCGTGTTTTAAATACTACATATAATATAATATAATATAATATAATATAATATAATAATATAATATAATATAATATATAATATAATATAATATATAAAATAATATAATATAATATAATATAATATAATATGATATAATATAATATGATATGATATGATATGATATGGTATGGTATGGTATTGTATTGTATTGTATTGTATTGTATCGTATTGTATTGTATTGTAATATAATATGATATAAAATATAATGTAAAATCTAATATAAAATCTAATATAATATAAAATCTAATATAATATATAATATAATATAAAATATAATATAATATAATATAAAATATTATATAATATAAAATATAATATAATGTTAAATATTATATAATATAAAATATAATATAATATAAAATATTATATAATATAAAATATAATATAATATAAAATATAAATATAATATAAAATATTATATAATATAAAATATAATATAATATAAAATATGATATAATATAAAATATAATATAATATAATATAAAATATTATATAATATAAAATATTATATAATATAAAATATAATATAATATAAAATATTATATAATATAAAATATAATATAATATAAAATATTATATAATATAAAATATTATATAATATAAAATATTATATAATATAAAATATTATATAATATAAGCAGCGTAAGTGCGTCCCTATAACGTTAGCACACCCACCTTAATTTCAGATAGGCTAAAGTTTTCGAAGACATCTTTATTTACTTTTTCTTCAAAACGAAAAGCAGGAGAATGCACAGGTGACGCCGTAGCAAGTGTAGTTGTGTTACGTTTTGTCTCTGGCGACTCTGATGTGCTTGGTGCATAACTATTAATCTCACTTCCGTTGTGCTCATTCACCTCAGTTACAGAGAGTGGAAACTCTTCACTCTAAATTAAAAACACGACCGCGCAAAATTGCAAATTAAGAATTATATTTACAGTATATAAGTATACATAAGTACTTTTATTACAATAAAAACTACAAGAACTATAAAAAATTATATGTATTAGTTTAGTTGTGCTACATATTTACATATTTTTCAACATACCATGTACTGTTAACATTGCTGGTGGTCGTTTTGATGGACAACTATGAAGACATTTTTGAAAGACTTCCTTTATATTCTTACCCAAGAAACAGTGCTCTAGGTTTCTTAACATCCAGCCAAAAGAATAAATATCACTAGAAATAGACTTTTCTAAACCTCTCATATACAATTCCGGTGCAATATGGGGGTAATTGCCCTTGTATTTTTGAACCTGGATTTCAGATAGTGGGGGGTATTTCTCTTTTACTCTTATACAACTTGCTTTACCGAAATCAATAATTGTTGGTATCCAGTGGCCTTCTTTTAATTTTATTAGAACATTATCAGTTTTAATGTCGTTGTGTAAGATCCCAGTTTCGTGAATATACGCTAAAGCACTACAACAATAACACATAATATCTAACCAGGAAGAGCAAGAAATTCCTAAGTTTTTGTCGCGACAACCCTGTAATACAGTAAGAGAACTTAGTTTGTCAGTATCTCCGTAAAACTCGATTATCAATCCAGGTAAACAGCCTTCAATTATCCCGAAAAAAAAAGGTACATTTGGGTGGCACAATCTAGAGAGTATCTCTGCCTCGTTTTTTAGAGAATCGCTATAACGACCTCCCTTTTTTTTCCCCAATTTTACAGTTACAAAAATGCCACTTCTTTTCAATTGGGCTAAGTAGCACACACCGAAACAACCTTCCCCCAAAATAACTCGTTGTGTCCCCTTAGTAGCAAATTCTATCTCTTCAAGACTGACACTATTTAGAATTTTTTTCTCCTTAACGTTTTCTAGCTTAGGCAACTTTACGTATTCTCTCCGCGTATGACCGACCTTTGACTTTACGTTACACATTCCGTTTCTACATTTGTCTAATAAGAGTTCTAAATGTAAATTATGAGTGTTTTCAATGGCAATTTTTTTTTCATATTTCGTGGCTTGATCTTCAAATAACTTGTTTTTCTCACTTTCAAATTGAGCAACCAGAGCCTGTTTTTTTCTTTCCGTAAGCATTTGTTTCCGCCGTTGTCGTCTGGCCTTTTTCTGCAACGATTTTTCTAATTTCGAATGCGGTCTTGACTTATATCTACCAGGGACGTTCTTAGGGTTGCGATTTTGAAGGAGACGTCCTCTTGCTTCGCATTTGGAGTTAACTTGCATACCCTATGCATGTAATGTTAATTGTTATATAAAGTCGTATTTGTCTGTGTACTGGGCACTTATACTGCAAGGTATACTATACATAATAGTGAGCATATTTTGTATATAATAATAATGGTTCAATTGTATCTCCTTTCTGAACTTTATGACATATCTCATCTTATTTTGATTAGTAGCGTTAATATTTTCTAAATATTTTGCGAAAGGCAAAGTATACTTAGTATAACGTAGTAACAAATGCATGGCTACCTTCGCAAGGCGCGCCGCCTCACGTTCTGCTTGAGGTCGAGACAACCCAAAGCTTTAGCACAGCACCAAACATAGTTACACGAGTTACTGGTATGAGTACAAAGAAGCTGAAAGTTCTCCACTCGCAAGGCGTGCCGCCTCAACGTTCTGTTTCAAGTCGTGCCAACTCAAAACGTCAGCACGTGGAGAGGTATTTCAGTCGACTTTTATTGAGCTTCACGATTATTTAATTAAAGGAATTATTGATTTTTCCATTTTGTTTAGGTATATCATGTAGAACAGAAGAGGAGATGCAAAAATCCTTATCCATGTCAAATGTCAGTTAAAATGGTTAACGTCTGTTGTTACAATTCAACTAGAACAAACACGTGGTTAAGGTCTATACCTGACCGCTGGCGAAGCTGTCATCCAAACTTGTTTGGTTATCAGCGACCGGAATATCTTTGCAGGTCTTTTTTATCTTAAGCGCCTGCGCAGCTTTGATGCCACAAACAATAAGGGTGGATATATCCATTTCGCCAATAATTGCAGAATCAAAGAGCTAAAACAATTGAACTGTTATCAGTGGACAAACATAAATACATGCAATAATACAAAAACAACATGGATTCTACACATATTAATCTAAGCTGACAAAAATAATGTTACTATGCATGTATATCATTCACACGACCTGTCGATTTCAATTGGTATTTTAAGAATATCAAAGACAAAGCATTGTTTATGGGATATAAAATGCGACATAGGTATACCTCTTGATCCTCAAGAATACATACGGCCTCCTCGCTGACGCCATTTTTTTTCAAGTTATTTTTGAAAAATGTATCCATTATTGATGAACAAAAAGCTAAACGTTAGAGAATATTTGAATAAAATCAATCGAAATTAAATCATATAGTTGATTAAACTATATCATATTACTATAGGATCTATACTTTAAAGGAGTGCATGCTTTCGCAAAGTTTTTGCGAGAATGATAACCAATTTAGGAAGAACATTTACTAGCCAAACCAAACCATCTAAAAGTACAAAGGAAAATTTACGCACTAAAATAGTTTCTAAATCCACTACATTTACAAACTATCAAAATTCTGAATTTTGTCATTTCCGCCATACTTTTTAGATGTATGACAGTATGCGCTGTTCATGAAGAAAATCCTTAGATTGAGGAAATTTGCTAAATCACAAAATTACTACAACGTATATGGAAACAGAATCTAATAAATAAGAAAAACCACACCGGATACTGATCAGTATAAACCACCTTTGAAAAATTAATTCGGAGCCAAGAATATTCAAACATTTTGCACCCGTATCCACTCATTTCCGTATTATCACGAATTTATTGTCGGTAAGTTATATTTATAGTGGATGGACGATATAAAATTTTGTGGTGACAAGCAAATCAAAGTTCAACATGTTGCCCAACACGCACACGAATTTTTGTTTCTTTATGATTTAATTAAATAGAGACGAAATAAGTGTTCTCGTATAGTACAGATACATGCGAGGCTGTCGCGTACTCACGTAGACGGTAACCCAAACGGGTTCAAATATATAAAATATATAACCTTTCTCGTAGCTCAATTATTATAGCTAATGTGTCTCACAAGCAATCAAGTTGTGGGTTAGATTCCCGTCATGGACGCACAAATATGTTTCGAGTATTTGAGGTTGACGAACGTCCACTATCGTCGACGGAGACGAAAATAAGTTTAAAACTTGTTCAGTACTATCACTTGAATGCGAACTGTACATCAGTATTAAATTAATGAGGAATGAACAACTCGACGTACCTTTGGACGAAATTGTTGCGCAGTGTATCTGATACACTGCGCAACGATTTCGTTCAAAGGTACTTCGAGTTGTTGTTCATTCCTCATTAATTTAATACTGATGTACAGTTCATATTCAAGTGATAGTGAACAAGTTTTAAACTTATTTTCGTCTCCGTCGACAACAGTGGACGTTCGTCAAACTCAAAACATATTTTTGCGTCCATGACGGGAATCGAACCCGCAACTTGGTTGTATATAATATAGTTAACAGTGTATTTTCGACTGCTACCGATAGCACTTACCTTTAGTTATAACAACGTAGAGTTTCCGAAAGGTCTGGCCTGAAATGCTTCCAGCAGGAAAATCAAAGGACGAAGATGACGGTTGTCAAATTATTCACTTGCTTTATATTGCAATAAAGCGCCAAAACTTTGCGCATTCAATCATTGGTGCAAACAGGACATGTGGGCTGGCCTTTGTGATGTCATTGTGTCACTTTTGCGCGCAAAATATTTGAAAAGCATTCATTGGTTGAACGTTTGAGCCATGGTAATCATCATTTGGCACCATGTAATAAAAAAACTTTCGCGTGATCTCGAGCACATCCTTTAGTCTAATCTTATTAAAATAGCGCACGATAACACGACCTTAGTTACTGCGTCGCTGACAAACTAAACCCTTATATAAAATATAACTAAACCTAAAAACTTCTATAGTCAAAATAAGGGATTTGTGATGGCAATAGTTATTATCAAACTTATACACTCGTAAAGCACAAGGCTCGCGTGTTGTTACCATATGGTTGAAATATGATGGACAGGAAATAAAATTAGATATAGCGACAGGAAATAAGATAATAGATAGCGCGCGAAATATATGTTCAGACTTTACATGCATTTGGCCCGATTTTGTTGGGATTTTGTTAAAGTGAAACGATAAATGCCTTGGAGTTGTAGTATTTGCGGGATATTTTTGGCAACATCTTTTCAGCAGCTGCTTAGTCACATTGAAAGATGTCACCGAAATGATCCAAATTTCCACTGTTTGTGCGGTATAAACGGCTGTACGACAACATTTAAAAAATATTACTCATGGAGACGGCACATTCTACGTCGTCATTCTAATGATGAAATCAACCCTAACGAAGAACCTCGGGCTAATGAGAATGAATTTGCCAATGATAACTATGAACAATACGAGGAAAACGCCAATCAGCAAGATATTTCAAACCGGAGTCAGATTAAGAGATCAGTGGCGCTGTATCTTCTGAAGCTTCAAGAGGATTGTCGTTTGCCCAAGACAGCAGTCGATAGCGTATTGGCTAACACAACAACGATAATTGAAGACACCATAACCGATATGCAAAAGAAAATCAAGTCTTGCTTACTAGGTTCTGCTGTTGACATTCACGAAGTAAATGGTTTAGAAACACTTCTGACGGAAGAGAACTCAACTATCAGTTCCTTCAAAGAGTTGGAAAATGATCAAAAAAGAGTTAAATACTACAAAGAAAACTTTGATCTGAAAGTAAGAGATCATGAATATTATTTTCAAAATTGGTCATATAGAACGATTTATGTTGAGATTATGATTATTAACCGTGGATTAATTTTCGAATTATTACTTATACAATTTAGGAACCGAGCAGACTTGTGCTTGGCCAAAAAGAAGTGCAACGGCGGCGAGGCAGGTCCCTCAAAAACGTGATTGTAAACGAAGAGGCGTACTATGTCCCATTACTAGACAGCTTGGAGCAACTACTCAACGACTCATCTGTGCTTGACGAGGTAAAATGAATAAAAATCATTTAATGGCAAATACATTTATAAACAAAAAACGTATTTACGTTTATTTTAAGATTGATCGACCGCACAATATGCAAGATGGGTTTTTGAAAGACTTCTGTGATGGAGAAACATTCAGTAGCCACCCATTATTTTCAGTTTGCCATACTGCCTTACAACTGTTAGTATTTTACGATGACCTCGAGTTGTGCAACCCCCTTGGATCTAAATCAAGCATTCACAAAATCGGTAATTACAGTATTCATCTAGTCATCCTAAGAAATAAATGGTTACCACCCAGTTAGATTTGTTAACAATGTCTGTATTTTTGTTTGTTATATATAACTGTGCAGCAAAACTACTGTAATAAACAAATAAATTAGACAGATTAGATTAAATATTAGTTAATGTTATTTTTAAACGTCGTTGTTGAAAATGTATTTACATTTGCAAATATCTCATGCTCCCAATATTTTTACACGACTTTAAAAATTTCATTTTTGCACTAACAGTTGGTTGTAAAATAATAATATAAAATAGCAAAGCAACTAAAATATTTCCCTTCTAACCAGGAGCTTTTTACTATACTTTGGGAAATATTCGACCAAAATACCGTTCAAGACTGAAAACCATACAGTTACTGTGCCTGTGTAAGACTTCCTTTATTAAAAAATATGGAGTTAACATGGTTCTCAATCAGTTTATGACGGATCTGGGAAAACTTGAACAGGTACACAGTGCACATATACATCTCCCTACCAATCTCTATGTCATATTGCATATGACTCAATTTGTATAATGTACTGTATATACATGTAAATATCCTGAATATCCGTGTATAACTCAATTTGTACGTGTACACTATATAAATATCCTGAATTCTAAAAAAGTAACTCAAACACTACCTCTACATAATTCCCACAACATGCAATGTCTTACTTTAGTAGAGTCAGTCAGTGTGATGTGAGCATGACGTCACTGTGATGTCATTTTGGAAATTTTATATGGCACTCCAACATATCGGTACTGTATGTTGACACAAGTTCATGTTTTTAGGACCAAGGTCACGACTTCAACATCAACGGAGAGATGAGAAATTTTCGTGGTACAATTGCTTACGTTTCTGGGGATAACCTTGGTTCAAACTTAATTGGAGGATTTAAGGAGAGTGCAAGTGCTCACAGGAAATGTCGTCAGTGTTTGGGAAGTGAAGAAGATGTAAAGTCCAAGGTATGTTTTGCAACAGTTTATAGGGAGTTAAAATAATTAACAGATTGTTTCAGATAATCATTACCATAACATGAAAAAGACTGACACAAGCAAATTATGGAACTGAACATATATTATCACAAACTCTTAATCAACAAATTCACTTTTATTAGCTCTATGGTGTCATTTTCATTGTTTATATACTGTACTGTAATATCATTGATTGTCACTTTTCTTATATATGTTCAATTCCATAATTTGCTTGTGTCAGTCTTTTTGAAAGGTACAGTACAGAAAGTATTTACACAATACTATATGATGTATTTTTATGATTTTTGATACCACAGTTTCATGAAAAAGAATTTGTGCTGAGAACACGTGCTACCCATGATGATCAATGTCAGCAAGTTGACTCTTATGGCGAGCACTTCAGTAAAACATATGGAATAAACAGGAGGTCCATCTTAACACAGAGTTCTTTTTACCATGTGGTGGATGGTTTACCTCCTGATGCAATGCATGACATTCTGGAAGGGGTGCTGCAGTATGAAATGAAAGAAATGTTGAAAGCTTTCATCAAAGTGCAGCATTACTTCACACTAGATTGTCTGAATAGTCGAATAACAAGTTTTGATTTTGGCTACTACAATGACAAAAATAAGCCGACCTTGATCTCAGAAACAAAATTGACATCAAAAGACAACACTTTGAGACAAAATGGTATGCTTTTTAAATATTAAAATAAAAATGTTTAAGTAAGTTACATATCAAGCAGTTTTCACCTTGTACAGAATATATTCAACAGTTAGTATAACAGGCTATTTCCAAAACATGTCCTGCAATTTTAAAGGAAAATGTTCTTCATTGCTAAAAAAGAAATAAAAGTGTTATTCGATGAGAAGCTAGTACAGTGGGACTACCTGTAATATGGGCATATTATATTATACTATATACTACTGTATATTATACTATATACTATACACTATATACTAACTATATACTACCTGTATATACTACCTGTATATACTATATACTATATACTATATACTATATGTTGGTCTTACTCTGATGAATGGCGGACTATACTATACTACTTATATATATATATATATACCAAATTTTCGGATAGAATGTTGGCTAAGGATAAAAGAGTGCTCAATACTGTAAACAGTAGAGCAGGTATATAACAACAGGTTGCCTGATGATCGTGTAAAGCATGAAACTCCGAGTAGCGACAATAAAGTTTACTATATATATATATATATATATATATATATATATATATATATATATATATATATATATATATATATATATATATATATATATATATATATATATATATATATATATATATATATATATATATATATATATATATATATATATATAGATTTTCGCTTACCTCAAAACTGGTCTGCTACAACTTGTTTCATCTGTAAAAGAATCTTCAGGCAGTGACAATATCGAAAGGGATGACCGCTTATTTATAGGCTTTCTGCCGGAAAGTGGGGGCGTATGTGGGGGACAAAGCATGAGGTCATGGCTTTGTTTGCGTTGATTACGCGAAATTTATTACGATGACGACACTGTGAAATTATTTCCGCTCTTTTGTTGAGTAAACTATTCTTATTTTTTTCTTTTAAAATACAAAATTTTTCTTCTAAACATAAATTGCATCGTTTTGATCCTCCTGTGTACGAAATAGAATGTTTTAGAATTTGCCAATTAATACTGAAATCTTTATTGTTTTCTTTCAATGTCCAAATATATTTCGAAAGTTCGGTGTCATTTTCATGCTTTTTATGTTGAAAAGATTTAGTGTGGTTGGCCAATCGCTCTTTGAATGTGGTTGCAAGTCATACCAATGTAGTGTTTTGTTTCGTTTGTGATGTTTACTGTCACTGTTGCTTTGTATACTATGTCTCTAGTCATGCATTGTTCTTGAAGCGGGCAAATGGTGTTCTCTCTACAACTGCAATTAGTAGCGTCCCTATCCTGCGGTTTGATGTTCCTAGCTATGCGTGCATTGTGCTTAGTGATTATTGACTTAACATTGTTCATTGTTCTTTTCAACATAAAAAGCATGAAAATGACACCGAACTTTCGAAATATATTTGGACATTGAAAGAAAACAATAAAGATTTCAGTATTAATTGGCAAATTCTAAAACATTCTATTTCGTACACAGGAGGATCAAAACGATGCAATTTATGTTTAGAAGAAAAATTTTGTATTTTAAAAGAAAAAAATAAGAATAGTTTACTCAACAAAAGAGCGGAAATAATTTCACAGTGTCGTCATCGTAATAAATTTCGCGTAATCAACGCAAACAAAGCCATGACCTCATGCTTTGTCCCCCACATACGCCCCCACTTTCCGGCAGAAAGCCTATAAATAAGCGGTCATCCCTTTCGATATTGTCACTGCCTGAAGATTCTTTTTACAGATGAAACAAGTTGTAGCAGACCAGTTTTGAGGTAAGCGAAAATCTATTATTTGCTCTAACTATATGTTGTTGAGCACTCTTTGCATTTCGTAGACCAAAACCTACACGTATATATATATATATATATATATATATATATATATATATATATATATATATATATATATATATATATATATATATATATATAATATATATATATATATATATATATATATATATATATATATATATATATATATATATATATATAATATATATATATATATATATATATATATATATATATATATATATATATATATATCTTACTCTGATGAAGGGCTCCGCTCGAAACGTCAGTATCTCGTCACTAAATTCTTGGCAGTTTACCACCTTTTCAATTTGCTATATATATATATATATATATATATATATATATATATATATTATATATATATATATATATATATATTTATATATATATATATATATATATATATATATATATATATATATATATATATATATATATATATATATATATATATATATATATATATATTATATATATATATATATATATATATATATATATATATATATATATATATATATAGGTAATATTAATTACCTATATATATATATATCAGAGTATATATATATATATATAAATATTATTTATATATATATACAGTAATTGTCAATACTGGTACACTACATGTAACAAATAAAGCAATTTATGGTACATCATTTTAAATTTGTGTACAAGCATAAAAATCATTTAAAAAAATCTAATTTAAATGTTTCAAAATACATACATTATAGCCAGTATTAAAGTCAGTATAAATTAAAATAATTATTTTGTATTTTAGCTAGTCAGATGTGGTGTTTGGCCCTGTATCTGCCTTTTGTAATTGGGGATAAGATCCCAGAGGAAGATGAAATGTGGCATTTGTTTCTTAAACTAAGGGAAATAATGGCAGTGTGCTTTTCACCAGTTGTTACTAAGGATCAGCTGGCTTATCTTCAAATCCTTATTGAAGACCATCACAAAGAATTTAGCAGAATCTACCCAGGCTGCTCTATAATTCCTAAAATGCACTTCATGATACATATGCCAAGTGTGATGCTCAGGTGAAGTACAGTAGAGTATCAATGTTAATTTTGTATATACTATATAGTTCTAGTTATGCATTGAGCAAATTGGTTACAGAACAGTATATGCTTTCCTAATAACTCTTTCATCAATTGTTTACATACTAGCCTTTTGTCATTTTATTTTGGTATCATACTGTACAAATGTTGTACATAAGTCAATTAATACCAAAGTAAAATGACAAAAGGCTAGGTGAAAACTTGACGAAAAGGTTATATGTATTATGCAAGTCTGTACAGTACACAATTAGTCTGTACAGTGCATAACCAGTATTTGCTAGAAACATTTAGTTTTCAACAGGAAAATACAACAACTGACCTACATGTATTAACACTTTTTGTGTAGTGACAAAAAGTTAATACAAAAGACAAAATGTACTGCAAAATATTTATAAATATGGTACTACAAATGCTTGTGTATAAACAAAATATATCTGTTAAAAAGTTTTCACGGGAATCAAAGCTGTACTTCTGAAATCCAGTGAGATGCTCTAGATCGTGTGAGGATTGATCAGAAAAAGGCCATATACAGTATGTTTCGTGCTGATTTCATTCATGCAATATAATATGTACTACCAATTTAAAAAAATGCCTTCAATTTAGCATACAGGTAAAATAACATTGCTAAATAGCATTGCTAAATAGTCATTGCATGCAAGTACCTGTACATACAGTATACCAATGCTACATGTACTCTAGCGATATTCCCATTATTTAACAATTATTATGTCATTTTGTAGATTAGGCCCCTTGGTAAGATCTTGGTGCATGCGGTATGAGGCAAAGCACCACTATTTTAAAAAGCTGGCAACAGTGATTGGAAATTATACAAACCTCCCTTTTACTCTATCAATGCGACACCAGCAATGGATTTGCTACCAATTACATTCAACGGGAAGGAATGAATCAACATTTTTAGATGGTGGTGTTGAGATTGGACCTGGTGAGAAATACAGTAACACAATTAAAGTGTATATACAGTAAAATGTACACACACATAGAATGTCATTTTTATGTACACACACACACATAGAAATTAGAATGTCATTTGGGTAAAGATGGTGATGCAATGGAGTAAATTAAAGTTAGTATTTGGCATTTATACTTGGTCAATAGATGAAAGAAAAGTGTACTGGTGGTAAACGAGTGTCGAATCATATACTGTTGAAACCCAACCAAGACCAGTTGCAAAAAAATACAACTAGAAGGCCTTCTGGCTATTGAACCCACAACCCTCAATTACTAGACCAGTGCTCTACCAACTGAGCTACAGAAGCCATCACTGTGAGCTTGGCCACAAGTTCTGTATTATTATATAGAATGTCATTTGGGTAATGCTGGTGAAGTATTTCTAAACTTGCAAAATATCCTTCCCATTGATGTCCTTTACAACTAGAACTAGAACTCATGACATACTCTCAGCAATGGCTTTCAAAAATATTTGTATTAATATAGTATGAAAACAATTTTATGTCACTGTCATGTCACTGTCAAGGCCTGTCATGTCACTGTCAAGGCCAATGTGTCATATATTTTGTCATAACTTTCTACAGGGATATACCGTACTTTGTCATTTTCAGGAATAGTGGTACATGCTGGTGACCTTGATAGTTTTAATCTTGTAAACCAAGTGCTAAACCAGATAGAAAGAAATACTTTGGTCAAAAAGTAAGACTAAAGTTACTTTACTAAAGTTTATTACCATCAGTGGTGAAGCTGCAGCTGTAGCAACTGGTCATGCTATGCTAATTTATAAACATCTGCATATTTTGAAAACAATATATTTCTAAAGATCTAAATATGTAAATCATTTCAAAATTTGCATAGCATGACCAGTTGCTATGACCAACTTTGCCACTGATTACTATAACAGTACAGCACCCCATTTCTAAGTATTCCTTTGTAAGAATGTCTATTTTTTATATTACAGGCCAACATGGATTTCTGTTCATGGCACTGTTTACAAAACTGGTTGTGTACTTTGGACAGAAGAAACAGATGGAATTCCATGTTTTGTCAACCTTAAATAAATATATGTTCCAGAAAGAGATATTGGCAACACACTTTTTTGGATACACCAGTTGGAAACAAAAGAATTTAATGCTCATTTCCATGCTTATGAAGTTAATGTCCCAACAAACCCAGTACAAATGATATTCCAACAAAAGAATCTCAAATACTATTTACCTTTGCATTTAATATATCCTTGCTGTGTTGAACTGGCTCAACAACAAGCCAAAGTATATGTGTGTCCAAAATATGAATACCCTTCAGGAGAATAAAAAACAAATTAATTAACAAGTGTCTTGAGCATACATGTATTAATTTTTATGAAGTTTCATAATAACGACATATACAGTAGAAAACAATACAGCTCAATACACGTAAATGACGTATTGCCATAATAATATGGAAACAAGTCAAGTTTTAGAACACATTTACTAACGTTTCGTTGCGAACATTGTTGCAATACATTTACGTATATTGAACTGGACTCTTTAATATACTGCCATTTAATACGCTATTACGCTTTCCGCCCTGAAAATCTATAGCCTAGAAAACAATTGTTTGAGTTTAGTAACTCGCCGAACTCGGCAGTCTTAAAGCAAAATTTACCACAGCTGTTTCCTCAGCTTATCCTCAACTAAAAGCTACAAGGACTATTGGCTTTAAAAAATACGAATTGAATGTTGCTGAGTATATAGCCTCAAGTCAAGACAATGGCTTCATTGTCGAACACGCTCGTTTACAACCCTTGAACAACTTTCAGATTAAGAATTAACGTTAAATTAAAAAAAGAAAAATAAGTCTTACCGCGAGTCGTCACAAGAGCTTACATCAAGGTTGTTTCTATTTCCAAAAACTCGAATAGCAAGAGCTATCGGTAAATTCCGCCATTACGACGCCATCTTGAAAAATCTTGAACAACTGAAGATTTTACCCTTTTACAATTTACCCCCTTGATCCTGATACAATTACCATTGAAACCGGGGTAATTATTACCCCAACAGCAATTTTTACTCCCATATTTAATATTACCTCATATATTTACCCATTTGGTGCAGATATTACCCACCAATTAGGGTAATTTCTGCTCCGAAATGGATTACCCTGACTTAGGGAGTAATATTTAACCTTTAAAAGAGCAAATTTTGCTCTTTCAATTTTACTGTGTAGAGAACAATAAATAGGACGCTTTGGTCACAATATACAAATATGTTAATGCATGGACCAAATAAGGGAAATGATTTCCTACGGGCGTAGAGGTTTAGGGATAGTGACAGTTGTTGTTGGGTTGCATGTGGGCGGGGGCAGGGGCGTAACGAAGTGGGGTGCAGGGTGTGTATCTTGTTCGGCACAAGTCGGATTTTTACAAGACGAATATTTTATAGGAAACGGCAAAATGTGCCGACAAAAGTCATAACAAATCGACAAAAAAAACCCGCAAAATCACCAACAAATCATTGGTTAAAAGGGGCGACAAATGCCAAATAATTACCGACCTCTGTCGGCCAAAATTGCCTTATAAAGCCATGGCCAAACTCCGACAAAAATGCTGGGGAGATTTAGCGCTTTACGTGAGCCACACTTTTTAATCCATCCGGAAATGCCAATCGTCTCCAAAAGCGCAAGATATGGCTGTGTAGCACCACTAGAATTAGCGTCACAAATCACGATCGTGCAAGTATACAACGGCCTCTCAATATTTCTTGGACAAATGCGCAATCAGTAATAACGTTTCGGGCATTGTAGCGGTAGGGCACATAAGATTTAAGATGACTCGCTGATAGAAATATTTAAGATAAGAACAATTAGCTGAAACATTTTTAAATATATTGGATTGGAAAGTCATGTACTGTTGTACATAACTTTCTGAAACGCAAGCGGACAAAAATTAAGCTGACATGTCTTGTTTGCAAGCAAACATTTGATGACGATTATCGACAACAACACAACAAAAAGCGAGGGGTAAATTACTCTGAAAATCTTCGTACACTTCGTCAAAAATCAAAAAAAATATTTTTAAAAATCCCAAATCTTATTAATTTTAATCAGAATCCCAAAATCCCACGAAATCTCTAAAAATTTCAGAAAATACTCGGAAAAAAACAATAAAAACCTCAACATCATCGCAAAATCGAGAAATCCATCAAATTTTGAAAAATCTCTCACGGAATATCCTATTTAAACCCTTCAAAAACTCATTAATAATTCAAGAGCAAACTGGCCTATCATCTCACGTAAATCGGTCACGTGCATCGTGTTCTATACCACATAAAACACCATCATTCTTGAAAGCCCTGGGCGGACTTTGAAATCGGTCCCAGGGGGGAGCGGGGCTGATTGTAATTTGACCTCATTAGTATTCTCTATATATAGAATACTAATGAACATGGCATTTTATATAAAATTGTCATTCTAATTAGCAAATCAAAAATTAAATAGAATATTTAAGACTAAATACAGCCAACCACACCATAACGGACATTTTAATACTCAACAAAATTTGATGAACTATATGAAATACAGCAAACACTAGCAATTACAAGAGTCTTCATATAATAAACAAGCCTTATAACAAAGTTCTCCTATAATACACAAAATATCACTTAGCTCCAAAATTAAATGAACAATTGTTAAACACACAACTCGAGAAATTACGAGATACAAAACTCGCATCATTTCCTCGTTGTTCAACATCTTGCATAGGAATATTACTCAGAATATCATCAGTAACATCAAAATCAAACATCGCATTTTCTCGTTGCTCACCATATGGCAAAGGAATAGTACTCAGAATATCATCTGAAACATCAAACGAGTCCTCCCAAAGCTTAAAAAATCACCCTAAATTCTCACAGGGTTCTTACCTCCCTTCATTCTTCGCAAGCAGCGAAATAGCTCGACTACCATTTTCTACTTGCAAATGACGTTGTAAGCCACAAGTTATGCTGTAAAGTGTTCTCGGCGGGTATCTTTATCCACTTGTTTTGCACACCTCCTCTAAAAACTTAGTCAGCCACAAATTGAGTGACTCAGCCGACATTTTAACAATATTTGTGTCCAAACTTTCTACTTTTTCTCTATCAAAGGAAAACGAACAGCTCTCTGCACTCGGCTCTTTATTTCCCCTTCCCACTTTCCATTCTTCAAACAATTTAAGTGTTCATTTAGTCGTATCTCGCGTAGATTTAGGAACACTTTCAGCCAATAACTTTTTCTCCCCCTCCGCACTTCTCGCTTTTCGAAACTTTCTTTTCGAAGACCGCAGCATGTTGTGCCTTTTAGAAGCACAGCAAAATATCTCAACACCTCTTAGAAGAATCTGTTGAAGCCGAAATATATTTGCACATCGTTACCACATCAAACTTTTGTTTTGTTCTGCGCTATAAAATCATCCATGCAGGCCGTCACGCCTAGGAGCATGAATAGATCAACCAATCACGGTAGAAATTTCAATCCTCCATGGGACCATGGACGTCATATATTTAATTTTATTATCATCGCTATGAAAATCGTTTTTGAAGCTATTCAAAACACCCGTAGTGCGTGTTTTATCAGATCTAAAACACTCGGGCTACGCCCTCGTGTTTTAAATCTGATAAAACACTGCTTCTCGTGTTTTAAATATTACAAAGTAAACCGACTTAATCAACTGATTTTACTCATGATATTTCTCAGAGCAAGTACAAGACAAAAGCAATTGTTGATCACCTTCAATCTTTTAATTCCTTCCAGTCGCTAACTTGACGCAAACGCGGAGACTTTCTGCATATATTTTCGTCGACTATCGGTAGCAATTACGAGCCGTAATATCTAAAATATAAAGACTACGATACACCAAAACACGTTCTATCGTGTTACACTGCGTTAAATGGACAATCAAACTAAATATATTGTATTGACTACTTCGATGACCATCTGGAAAATTAAGACGACTCTGACCCCCCCCCCCCCCCCTCCAGAAATTTCAGTGCCAACACCTCCCACCCGGGTTATGGATTTTTTCTGGAACTACACATTAAACTATTATATTAGCGCAGTATTTCTAGGAAGGAATAAGATACTGACTAGTAATGCATGAGGCACAGATAATTTAATCATTTGTTTCTTTGTTTTGTTTTGAAAGTGACACGTCGCACATATATTTTTAATTCCATCGAACCGACGCCAAAAATGTTGCATTTTCACAATTCGCTCTCTGAAATTTCCGGTCTGTATTTCGTCACTCGTCACTTATCTTTCTAAATAAACAGGCAGGTCTCATTAATATTTTTTGGTGCCTGCGAGCAGAATTTAGACTAAGTTGGAAATGTGCCTGCAAAAATGTGTGTTCCCGCACTGTTCCTTTTCAAATTTTACTAAAAGAATGATTCATTCAATCATATTCAGTTTTTTATTTATTCAGCTTTTCATACTGCAGTGTAAAAGTAGAGTGCTGCCGTCCTTTCACTCGGCTTTTCCCACGCGTTGTTTATGTCTGTGCCGTTTCGTAACCGGGCACAAAATGCGGCTATGTGCAGGTATAGTGTAAACGGGGCCTTAATGGGCTGCTGAAACTTACATTCTGGTCATTGAATTAGGTCTCAAGCGAGTAAAGCGAAGCGGGGAAAGATGCTGCAAACATTTGTTCTTTGTCTATTTAGCTTACACGCGATCAATCATTTATTTTTATTTCTGTGACAGGCTGACGCTCTTCAACGAAAAACCTGCATTGCATGCAATAACACCTGAAAAAAACTGTTTACGAAAAAAAAATTGTTTCAGTGTTTGACTGTTAACTTGTTCACACTTCACGAACATGACCAACGCCTCTGATGCGCCATAGTTTTTACTCGTTGATATGAAAACAGCCTTCATTTCTGGTGTCATTTTTCAGGTGTCGCATTAAATGCGACGCAACTTCGACCTCTAAATTGAAAAGTTACCACTTCCAACGCATTACCGTCGCATTAAATGCGACGCATTAAATGCGACGCATTAAATGCGACGGAACTTCGACGTCTAAACCAGGCCTTACTCAATGGCAACAATGAGTGTCAGAGATTTATATACTGTACGTTCATTTGTAAGCATTCCCATATAATATGAACAATCGATACAAACTTACTGATAAACCCAGAACATTTTGGAGCTCCATTTAAGCTTACAGGTAAAATATCAAGTGAAACAGGGTAATTAATTCGATAGCAACATTGCATACTTTAATAATAGTACTTGGTATATATGAAACAATAAACTGTAGCATCGACTTTATTTTGTATAATTACATAACAATAAATAATACAGGCAACAAAGCTTATACAAATATTACAGTTTACCTCAGAACAGTTAACATATTTCCATACCGCATTCATATGTTGAGTCTCATATTAAATTATTAAACATTTAGTGGACAAAAAGCGTATGGAAACGTATAATTTGATCGAGTCACGGGTTCTCGAAATCGTAGACCAACCCGTTTCGAAAGCGATCTGGATTGTGAGCGTATATAAGATCAAGATACTTGCCAGCCACATCAAAGATTTTCAGTGAAGAGCACTCGAAGAAAGGTGTCAGATCAGATGAGCAAATAAATCACAAATATGGCTGGCGCATGAAATTATACGCAGTGTTTTCAGTTTCTCAAAGGTGAAAAGGCCTGGGTACGAGGTTGATCGGGATGATGCAATAATTAGCCTCCCTAAAAACGACTGCGGGGGGGGGGGGGGGGATTGTTTTTGGGATCACTTCACTGCGCATGTGTAGTAATCCCACATTCATAGTCGCGCTCACTAGTCTACTAATTTAGTCAATAATGATTGCAATAATTGCCATTTCGCGACGCGAGAAAATAATAATAAACAGAGCCCTTTTTAAGACTCGTGCTCCCCACAGGGAGAGGCCCGAGTAATTAGCTATTTATTTTTGTTATGGCCGCAAAATTATGGGTAAATGCGGACTAACATGGATACTGACGTCGTCCAGAAAACACTAATTAACTGACCAATAGTGATACAAACTCGGCCAAAAAGACAAAAGCTACCAGAAGCGAGCAAAGTAGTTATGAGAAATATCGAGTGCGAGTATTTCTGCCAGCGTGGAAAAACAATCGCGAATGGCTAAAATATATTGAGGAAGAGTTCGCTTTGTAAAAAGTACAAGAAAACTGAAAATAATTTTGTGAAGATCGAGCTGTAGTAGTTTTCGACTAAAATAAAGAAGCACAAAGAACGTGTCGATCATAAGAAGTGGGCAACCTAAATCTTTTGTGGGCAACCAAAAAATCGCAGTTCTAGTTTGCCAGTTTCCAATTGGAAACTATTAAATTTTCTTAATTTCGACCCCTTGAAGCCTGAAAACTCATGCATAAGAAAATCGAGTGTTTCGTTCAAACGGTATAATTGTACTTCGTTCTTATGACAGAGTTTACACCAAAAAAGTTATCTTCGGACAAACTTTTAGTCGTATCGTGTTTCCAGAAAAGCTCAAAAAAACTTGTCCACGTTTAAATGTAAAAACAGATTGGTTAAAACAAACCAATTTCTTCGGTTGTCGCAGACTTATCAATTGACCATTTTTTAATGGGTTGAAACAACCAAATTTATTGGTTGAAATAATCAAACTAAGGTCACTTTAACAAAAATATATGGTTATTTTAACCATTCGAATTAATTAAAATCAAATTGAGTTGAGACAACCTATCAAATTGGTTGTTTCAACCAATCCGTTTTTACAGTGTGGATTGATATTCTACGCGAAATGCAAGAGCGCCTGGTCTAACGTTAAAGAGCACTCTCAAGTCGCATTATCCAGAGAGTTTAATATACATCCATGGTGCAAAAAAATTGCCTCAGTTATTCTTGGCTCAGGAAATGCGACCAAAAAGTATCTTGATTTCCCCAACTAAATCATCGGACGTAGTGTTTATATTGCAGCACAGAAACGAGAACACAAGCCACCGAGAATCAAAAAAAGATTTTCCCACGCCTCACAAACGCGTAAACTTGTATATAGCGTCAGGTGTGTCATGGTCGTTTATATAAAAATATGTTACCGTTAATTTTTGAGCTGTCAAGTCTTTTATTGTTTGAAGTTTCAATAATCCGCGAGTTAAATAAATTCTAAAATCATATTCTTTTCTGTCCCAAATCCCAATTGGTTGCTAATTTAAACACCAGACAACATTTTTTTCACCTCTGAAGAGATCCTCAAGAGTTATTAACGTGTCTAGGGAAGATTCTTGACGAATAACTCGATATTAGCACAGATAGTTCTCACGTCACAGAAACTACGCTCGGTCTATTACTGGCGCATGCTTTATTCAATCGAGGCCCTGTTTTTCGGCCCTCTGGCGATGGATTATCCCAGAGCCTCTGTTTGCGTGGTGCAGCGAAGGCTCTGAGAACGATATTGACGTTTTCGCGACTAATCCGCTGCGCCACCGCATCACTTTATAATTTATAGACTTAACTCCACCTAAATGGGGTAACAGGACAGTTATTTGAATTCCTTGAAAATAACAGTATATATATATATATATATATATATATATATATATATATATATATATATATATATATATATATATATATATATATATATATATATATATATATATATATATATATATATATATATATATATATATATATTATATATATATATATATATATATATATATATATATATATATATATATATATATATATATATATATATATATATATATATATATATATATATATATATATATATATATATATATATATATATATATACGAAAGTATACAAAATATACAAATGTGCCCTACCGGCTATCACCATATGGCTTAATGGTAACTGTGGACTTGGGACCCACTATGTACGGGACCCCACTATGTATGTATATATATATATATATATATATATATATATTTGGCATTTCACTCGATCAAACTACATGTTGAAAGGATTTATGGTGAAGGAAAATTTCGAGTGTTGGAATACATACATTTTAAGACCAAACCGGGACCAGTTGCGAAAAATGCAACTTAGCGGCCTTCCGGTAGGAATTGAACCCGCGACCCTGCGATGCTAGTGCAGTGCTCTGATCACTGAGCTACGGAAGCCGTTGCCGAGAGCCTAGTCACGAGTAGAGTTATAAATTATAGAGGATAAGTAGATGATATTGAATTGGTCAGTTAATATGTTGTTGCCATGGTAACCAAGTGACACCCTCATGTTGCGCAATATTGAGTACTTGCATCAAAAATGATTACATTAAAAGTAAAATTCAGACAGATTTAAAAACATTTTTAATAGATGCCAAATGCATCTATCTATGATGTGAAGCTAAAAAAATATTACATCTAAGGCCCCGTATACACTATACCGGACGAATTTGGATCCGGATAATATTTCGTCATGTTAGTCCTTTTGTTTACACTGGGACCTGCTATCCGTACGAATTTTGTATCGCTTATCCGTACGAATTGTATACCTCAAAAAAGAACAGTTTCTGTACTTGTACGGTTCGGTGGCGTACCGGTATAGTATAAACACTGTAACCGGTAAGATTTTCGTACGTTTTCCACATTTTACGATTATAGAAGGATTGGGAACTAGTTTTCGACATGTAAAATGGCGACCAAAATGGTGATACAGTAGTGAAGTTTTTGTTTCGTGTATTTTTATGTAAATCTAGCAATTATGAGGTTGAAACAAGCTGTTGCCTTGCTTGCCATGTTTCTTGGCATAACCGGCTTACTGATGAAGCTTCATTTTGTGCAGATAGCATTATGTACGGCATTATGTACCCTCAGAGATAACTCATCGTCTGTTCAAGTAAAGTTGCTGGTTTGTTGTTCTTTAGATATCCCCTTCTTCGCCGCCATTTTTTACTTGCGCACGTGGTTATTTTGCGCATGAGCAAAAGGCCAAGTTGTCTCGCCTGGGCATATTTATCCGGTACAGTGTAAACGCACGCTAAAGAGGATAATAAAGTAAATGGTACAGTGTAAACAGACCTGTACAGGTATAACATTGTACCGGACAAAAATCGTCCGGTATAGTGTAAACGTGGACTAAAAGCATATGCCAAAGTTTTTTACAATTTTTTGTGAATTATATATATGACAAAATCGGGGTAATTGAAAGTAAACAAGACGCCTGCTCAGGCGTTCACTTGGGCTACTGATTTGGGGGCAAGGCATGCAAGCGAATATGAAGCGAGTTCGGACTTTCGTTTTATTGCCAATGAATCGCTGTTGGAAAAGTTTACCGAGACCTGTAAACCTGCAAACCATTGCAAAGATTCTCTCCAAGATGAGAGATCTTCAGATCAATCATGAAGACGGAAAGAACAGCCAAGGACAAACATATTATTACTCGGGCCTCCCCCCCTTGGGGGGAGAGCACGAGTCTTAGAAAGGGCTCTGTTTATTTTTTTAATTTTGGCAATGTCGCGAAATGGCAATTATTGCATCATTGTTGACTAAATTAGTAGACTAGTGAGTGAGACTATGAATGTGGGATTACTACACATGCGCAGTGAAGTTATCCCCAAAACAATTTTGCCCCTCATCATCCCGATCAACCTCTTACCCAGGCTTTCCACCTTTGCGAAACTGAAAACACTGCGTATATTTCTGATTTATTTACTCATCTGATCTGACACCTTTCTTCGAGTGCTCTTCACTGAAAATCTTTGATGTGGCTGGCAAGTATCTTGATCTTATATACGCTCACAATCCAGATCGCTTTTGAAACGGGTTGGTCTACGATTTCGAGAACCTGTACTCGATCAAATTATATGTTTCCATTACGCTTTTTGTCTACTAAATTTTTAATAATTTAATATGAGACTCAACATATGAATGCTTGCATATGAATGCTGTATCGAATTAGGAAATATGTTAACTGTTCTGAGGTAGCTGTAATATTTTTATAAGCTTTGTTGCCTGTATTGTTTATTGTTATGTAATTATACAAAATAAAGTCGATGCTACAGTTTATTGTTTCATATTATACCAAGTAGAAGTACTATTATTAAAGTATGCAATGTTGCTATATATCGAATTAATTACCCTGTTTCACTTGATATTGTACCAGTAAGCTTAAATGGGGCTCCAAAATGTTCTGGGTTATCAGTAAGTTTGTATCGATTGTTCATATTATATGCGAATGCTTACAAATGAACGTACAGTATATAAATCTCTGACACCCATACCAACTATCAAGATCAAGGAGTAAAGAGTTTGTTGTTGTTTGACCTTGCTACTGCCAGCTAAATGCATGGTTTGATTTACTGCCATGCCTTATACACTGAGAAAAAGATTAACTGATTTAATGCTTGCTCAAACTGAACCTGTTTGCCGGACTGACCATATGAATTCTTATTACATGAGCACAGGCCGGCTCGCTTGCCAGGCTGACCCTGTTGACTAGAACTGGATTAGGTCAGCAAACAGGATGGCTCATTTGGTGGGGCAGACTTCTCAGTAAGCCAGCTTGGATACTGAGCCAACTCACCTTCATATAATCAAAGCCATTGGCCAACACTATGTTATGGGTTTGTAATGATGGAAAATTTAACCACCCCTGCACTGACAGCTGTATCATTACATGTACCATTGTACCTACAACTATAGATTTGTGTATATTGAATTCAAATCACTGAATTTGCCTACAATGTCTTTCAACAAGCCACAACCTCAAGTAGCCCGAGTTAACGCCTAGCGGGCGTCTTGTTATTATTATACTGTGTTGACATTTATCCCGTGAAACTCTGTAATATTAATCATGAAATATTGTGTTTTTGTCCGATTTAAATCAATTCTATATCGAAATGATCACTTGAATCTGGCGAATCGAACGCTGTAGGTTTCGTATACTTAAAATGTGAAGATCAGATGTTATATGAGAAAATGCGTATTAGCGATTAAAGCGAGACTCGTCTCTAAAATCAAAGGACATGGCTTCAAGATCTATTCGTTGTTTACCCGATGATTTAATGCTCTTATGTCCATTAAACCGATGTAATTTCGTAACAGATATGTTTCGTATACCTTGCCGTTGTTCAATCGAACAGATATTAGAAAAAATAACATTGCCGCGTCGGGTATAATATATCACAACAGCATCAGCATGTTTTATAGTGCCTGTCACTTCATTTATCACTTCGTCAATGTTCTTCATTCTTCCATTTACAGCAATTGAGCAACATATTTCAGTACAATTTAGCAGCACATTTAAACAGTTTGATCGATTCAATAAAACATGTAAACATAGATTTGATCGAGTCGGAACAACCTGTTTCGAAATCGCTCATCTTTTACTTTTAGTGTAGGTCTACCGCTATCGGTGTCTGCGATTGTAAGTAGTGTGAGCATGTTTATTATGAATATACTTGCCAGCCACATTCCTTATCAATCTTATCACAAATTTGCTAGAGTCTTGAAGTTGATCAATGGCAATGGCGACCAAAGATGCGTGATTGAATATAAGGTCAGCGCTCGTTTTCATCACTGAAACAGTCAGACGTCATGAGAATAAACACTGAAACAGTCATGACGTCATGAGAATAAAGAAAACGAAATAAGATCACGTCAGTTTGATAGATGGGAATGGCCCATATCACGAATTAGAGCATCATGGGATATGTTTTCATTTTGGAGGTATATTCAAAATTCAAGATGGCGGCGGCGCGCGATAAAATATATCCCGGAGTTACTACAGAGATTCTGTACTCGTTAAATTGCAATATTTTGCGGAATTTTTTGCGTCTGAGAAAAGAAAAAGTATCTGGTGTAAAGACAGTATTAGTTGAAAGGTAAGGTGGTTATTAGCTCAGTTTATTGATATGAATTGAAGTCTTTAATATGCTAATGACATGTAGATATCACGAATTTACGAATATTGATGAGCAAATATTAATTTATTCGTTCATATTTTTACGAAATGTCTGATATGGTAGGATCCTGATACTCCTTGCCCAAGAGACACCAATATTAAGTTCAGATTTAGACAGCAGAGAAGGAGATAATCCTGTAGACACGTCTTCGTTGGCATCCATATTGCCAGGCTTTATTCCTTTGTCGGGATGGATTGCAGATCCAACTTATATACGATCTAAGGGTTTCAGAGTTGTTCGATCTGTCGTGTATAGCTATCTCGTCGATAGAGTAGCAATTTCCACTGGATGTCAAGGTGATTTTCGAGCTCTCAGTCAAGGACTAAATTTGTATCGTTCCAAACATGTCACTGCAGTAGAATGGAATAACGACACTCAGTGTTACCGAGGCCTGGTGAGACCAACGATGAAGAAAGATCGAATTTACCGTGTTTATATTTACTGTACTGGTTTAAAACAAATACAAATGGAAAAATTGTGAATGCACAGCTGGGTAAGCTTATTACATTATAAAACAAAAATGTTATGTTTTGTGGAAATGAGTTTTTTTGCAAGACCAGAATACAGTACACATTGCTAGCTCTCTTTACACAGTGTGTAAACAGTGTCTGCTCTCTAGTTTCATACATTGCTCTCTTTACACAGTGTGTAAACAGTGTCTGCTCTCTAGTTTCATACGAGTAGCTAAATCAAACTTTTCTTTGCTACTGCCAAGGCTTGATTGAATAAGAAATTTTGTTCCTTAGTCTTTCAGAGTCATGTGTGCATGTTTCTGCCATTTTGCATGCTTTGGAAGATTTATTCAGCCAAGACAAGCTTTCTGAGTCAGTTACATCTGGTTGCTGCTCCTGGCTTGATCCACGACCAAGGAAAGTAAGTCCACTTCCCCTGAGTGATCTGCATTTAGAAAAGCATGTTTGGGCCCACAGCAAGTCAAGACAGTTCAAAAAAATGGAGAATTTTAATCCCTTCCCCCCAGAAGCAAGATCAAAACAGTTCCACCAAAAATACACAGCCAACATGGTTTCAGACATGGAGAAAAGTGGCTACATTTCCACATCACTAATGATACTGAAAGAAAATATGGGATCATACAAAGAATAGTTCAATATTAATGCCAAAATAGGTTATATAGTCATAAAACATTTATATTGTTCACAATACAGTCTTCTCTAATACTCCTCTAAAATATTGATGTACTGCTTATGTTGGATATAGTGAGATCAAGGATTATTTTCAAGATACAGTACTATTGATTACTTTCAAAGCTTTAAATGGTCAGGTACCCATTTATATCAGTGATTTACAAGCTCGATATAACCCTACTTTCACTTTAAGATCATCCAACCGAAATCTACTATTTGTGAATACTGTTACCCATGGAGACAGAACATTCTCATGGGAGTGTTCGAGGTTTCTTAGTGTGATCATGTGGGCAAGTCTGCAAGGTGGGCAGGCATCTCGCCTACCTGCATACCTGCCCACCTTGCAGACTGCCTGCACACTTACTCTAACAAGCCTGGCACACTCCAACAAAAACTTCATGAGAGCTTGACTTAGAGCAAATCAAAGTGAAATATTGTAATACTCTCTGCTCTGCAATGCTTACTATTTACAACATTATTACTAATATTTAACTATTTACAATATATTTACATTCTAATGTGCCTTAACCTTACTTATGTGGATTTTACATATACACAATAAGACATTTTTCCTGTTGCTGGGGTTTTTGGAGGGGTTTTACCTTGGTATACCATAGTTTGGGACAAGTCGTTATACAAATACCAACCAGAATTTGACCCGATTAGTTTCTCAACATACACAGCTGAAGTGAAATGCCCTGGAAGCCAAAACGTACATGCCATGAGCTTATATGTGCAAGAAGGGTACAAAGTAATTTGTTGAGGTAAGTCAGATATGTCAGTTATTACTTTCTGTGTCACCAGATGACTTAAGTAAATAAGTAAAGTGGGTGGAGGCTGGTTTACAAATAATCTAGGCTGATAAATTCTTTTACCCGGGCACATTTCTTCTGCAGCTACATCTATAAACTCTACTTCATCTACACTAGTACTTGCTGATGGCAATAACAATGAGCAACTATCTGAGTAGCCTTGGAACATCCTTAAAAGTAGGTTGTAGAAAGTTCTTTGACCATTGTCAGTATCATCACATCTGTGGGATCTAAAGAAAACATATTACAAATTAGAATATGTTGATATGAAGCATAAGTGATCTAAATAACTTATCTTTATCTTTGATTGAGACATTTAACATGGAAAGGTTTAGCCAGACCTTCAACATTACTTGCCTGATCATTATATTGTTTGTTGTGTGCTGGATCTCTGGTTTAGGACACTTGGGGTTATCACAGGTTGATGTCTGTGTGGTTTGCATTAAATTTCCCAACTTGCTTACAAATAATTCATTCTCATCACCATATAAATCAACATGGCCATGGTAATCATGTGGAATCCACTGTGACACCCAAGCAAGCTTCCCCTCTGCCCACCTTCCTTGTTTAAAGTAGTCAAATGCATGTATCAGAGCCATAGAAAAAGAAGAACCCATGCTTCGAAATTCATCTAACACTAAAGGTTGCATGAGGAATATGTAAAAGAATATGGTAAGCATATTATCAATTGTGCAGGTGTTTGAAAAAAGAACACGGCCATCTTCAGACTCTCCTCCCCAGGGTAAACAACTAGTTAAACTGATTGTTCCAGCACTGGATTCCAAATCAGATTGCTCGTTGGAAACTGTAGGTGTTGATTTCATTAAAGGTTGACCAGGTGATAGAATGGAATCATTTGAACTAGGCTTGGTAGGAACAGAATTAGGCTTGGTAGAAACAGAAGACTTGGTAGGAACAGAAAGATTAGTGAGCAGGCTATTTGTAGGTGCTTTTACTGCTTTATTGTACCTTGCAGTGACAGATGGTGGAAGAGCAACTAAAGGGCCACAAAAATTTGAAAGATAAGCACATATCTGAAAAATCATGCTTAATGATCTGCTGCATTTGAGAGGAACAACTGAGCTGAGAATCCTGTAATGCTTCATTCTGCCAATAGCACGTTCCACATGAATTCGCAATGAAGCAATTTGCCTGCTTGATACAATTTCTTGCCTTGAAAGCTGTGCTTTGCCTTTTTTGAATGGTGGCATGTTGAGGGTGGCCTTTTTCTCCTCCAATAAATCATCTATTGTGAATCCTCGATCAGCCATTATGTCATCCCCTTCCTCTATATGATTCAACACCTCAGACTGGACAACAAGTTCCTTATCTGATATGGAACCAGTGTACAGTTCTGAAGCAAACATGATACCACCAAACGGAGCCACTACAATCAAACCTTTTGCTGTAGAATGCCGTTTATAACTAGACCATGTTGTGCTTTGGCAACCAAGATCAGATGGCCTCTGAATAAAGATTTCAGTAGCATCGAATATTGCTCGTGTGTAGGGGTACTTCTCTAGAAAAGCTTTAGGCATAAGCTTTTCATTAGCTTCTCGGGAAATCCACCAGTCTGTGTTTACAGCAAGGCGATTGTATAGGACAGCAATCCATGTGTTAATAATCTGTGACACTAGTGACTGGCAGATTCCAAATCGAAAAGCTAAATCGTCCTCTAGCAAGGCCAAACGCATTCTCATAAGAGTGAGCAGTAGCTCATCATGTGGCTTAAGCTTTCTTGGGGGACCTCTTTTGTTTCCATCTGGAAATGTTCTAGGCCTTCCCCAGTACTGCAAATTACTAATAGGTACACCTAAATTATCACACAGAATATGGAAAGTGATGGTGTTTGGTAGTCCTGTGTATAAGCGGATAAGTTTATCATTTCCATAGACATGATCTAACCTCATCGGCTGTATTTGGATTGGCCAGTATTCATCATCATCATTTTCAGCTTTAATATTTTCTTCCAACTTTGTCACTTTATCACTCAATGTTTTATGATTGCCGTCCACTTGTTCTTCAGGGAAATTTGATTCAGTAACTTGATTTTCAGTTTCATCCATACTATTAACCTCAAGACTTTCAAACAAATTAACATCATCATTGCAGGTCCGAGCTACTGGTTTACGAGGTTTCTTTGGCTGTGGCACAAGTGATGGACTTCTAACATATGGCACATCAGTTCTGGACGATTTCTTGCCATTCCTAAAGTGAGCACTGCAAACCCTTGTGCTCTGATTCACTTGTAAATTTTCGCGCCTAATCGATCGAAGCCATTTCCTTTGTAGTTGTTTATTTGCGGGAAACCGATGATACGAAACGTTTGTATCACGAGTACTTTTATTAGTACAACCAGGAGCACAGCAAACGTTAACCATGCCAATGACTAAGATCAATATACTAACACATAAAAGAAAAATTACAGACCATATTTACGATCACATATCGATCTCCCTTTTCGCTGGTCACGTTATGTCACGATTGGCGAACTCTTAATTATATATTAGAAAAAAACTTAGTTACTAACCTGTTTAATAAAGTCTGATTTCGGAGTTTCTTGAGTACTCTAACTTGGAAAACGCACACGCGGAATTGTTCAGAGGAATTGTTCAGATTAGAAAGCTCTACGGATGTTTATAGCGCGCTGCCGCCATTTTGGATTTTGAATATACCTCCAAAATCAAAATATATCCCATGATGCTCTAATTCGTGATATGGACTATTAGTTGCATTTTGTTGACCAGAAAAATAAAAATAATAAAAATAAAAATAATACAGAAGTGCAGCCCGTTTTAAGACTTGGTGCTACCCCACAGGGGGTAGCCCAAGTAATAATAGAGCTTTACTCAGTACTGTATTTGTCAGCTATGGGATTTGTTAGCTTCACATCATTGTTCAATTAGTAATAATAAATTACTGAAAATTTGAACTTGATTGGATAAATATTGAATAATAACTCAGGTGATTTTTTTGGCATCTCGGGAATGGACAATATGAGAAAATGAAGCTTAAAGTTTTTTTTAGAAAATATTCTTAATAATATACAGTGCAGCACAAATGCAGAACAAATCACAACCTCTCAAAATAATCCAGTAGCATAGGATTCACCTTCATTTTGCTTGTTCTTGTCCCCCACCTTCTTTCGTTGGCCTCTAAGCACCTTTCTGCGCTTCTTAGCGGATTATTTCTCTTTATAGTTCTGCTTTTTGAACATAAGGCAATCCGCTCGGTCGACTCCAGCATGACTAAAGACTACTGGTTTCATTCCCAAGGCCTCTAAAACCTTAATAATCAACTGTACACCAATGTTAAAGTGGGCCACACCATCATACCCTCCCAATTTGAAAGAGTTCGACAACTTATCCGGTTTCCATGGAAATGACAGTAACACAACCGTGCAAATATGAAAAACCCCTCTTTTGCCACGTTCCATCACATGAAATAGCTGTTTTAATAATTTCATCCTCATCAAGTTCTGAACTTCAAATTGTGAATTTTTTGGGCAGCATCTTGCATGCTTGCTTCAGCAACAGCTTTCGCGGTACGTAGTAAAGCTTTGGTGTGATAATTAAATGCCCTTGGACCAACTGGTGGTGGCATGCTCATGGTAGAACAAAATGTCCCGAATGTTGATAACCTTGCACAACCAATTGACCTCATGGCAAAGATTATTCTCCTATTAATTTCAAAACAATGACTAAGCTAAGACACGAGGCATACCCCATGCGCTTGAAAGACAAGAGGCATACCCCATGCACTTTTAAATAGCCTGAAAATCCATGCCCAAGAGGAAACTGAAGCGAATGATGACGAAATTCTCGAAGAATCAGTCGACCACGTGCGAGGAGATATGTCGTTGCCTCTCGACGAAAAAAACGAATCTTACTCTGATTTAGAAGCTAAGCTCGAGCTTGTACTTGCTAGACTAAATAAACTCGAGGAAAGCTCGAAAAATGAAATAATTGTGAATACGGTGCTGGTTACAAAAAACGATCTAATGGCGGCTGAGATCCAGAGTTTGAAATCAACTGTGATGATGTTAAAAGAAGAAAATGAAAACATTAAGAAATTGTTGGACATCAAACAAAATGAGTGGATTCAAGTTGAATCAAGACAGAGCACCAGGATTCCCACAATCCCTATTGCTACAACACCGGTTGAGAATCGTTTTGCCACTCTGGGAGATGAAGATCCTGTTGCTGAGAGAAACAGCCTGCCAGTCGAAGCTGATAGCATCACCATACAAATAGATGACTACAGGAATGAACAGAAGCAGAAGTTCCATAAAGTGAAGAAGCCCGAAGGAAAACAAATAAAGCCCAAACAGCTAAAGCAACCAACAAACACCATCAACCAACAAACACCTCGACACCCAAAGCAAGCAGAAAATACCATCAAGAAGACACTGGTCATTGGTGACTCTATGGTAAAACATATAGATGACAAGAAGATTGAGCGAGCAGCAAGAGGCAAGTCTGTTTGCCACTCGTACAGTGGTGCCACGGTATCGCAATTAACCCAAAAGTTTAAAGAAATTTGGCAAGATGACCAGTATGATACCATCATAATACATGTTGGAACCAATGATCTAGTGCGAGAGCATGCATACAAGGTGGCAACGAACATGGAAAAGCTCATCGAAGAAGTGAAGCTTCGAGCAGAAAGAGTAGCTGTATCCAGTGTGATCGAAAGGTACGATGGACGAGTTCCATCAAGTAAAATAGAATATTATAACAATTTAATTTCAAATTTATGTTTAGAGCAAAATATTTATTATATTAATAACAATGATATAAACAAATCATTGTTGAACAACTCAAATTTGCATTTAAACAATGTAGGGTTAGAGCTTTGGGGAGTGCCTTTTGCACTTTCTTAAAGTCCACAAGAGCTAGTTATGCTAAGACAAATACAGGCAAGGAGTGATCAGGCTTCATTTCAGCTAGCAGGACATCGGAACAAAGAGTGGACAAACTATCTGAAATATGTCAGTCAAGTACTGAGAAAGTAGTTGATATAGATCTGTCAAATGAAAATGTGGGTAGCGATTTTTTCACCAGCCTTAATTCTATTCCCAATGAAAGAGGTTTCAAAATGGCTTTTCTCAATATTGTCAGTCTGCCTAAAAAGATTGATGAAATACGTTACTCAATGTCCAACAAACACATTGACCTGATTGGTTTTAATGAGACACGACTTGATCTAAGTATAACTGATGGTATTGTTGACCTTAATGGCTATGATATTATTAGGAAAGACAGATCAAGAAATGGGGGTGGAGTCTGTATTTACTTGCGTAACTCCATCAACTATAAAATAAGAAATGATCTGATTCCCTCTGAATTGGAGGCAGTTTGTGTTGAAATTATGAAGCCACATAGTCAACCATTCCTTGTTACAACTATTTATCGACCACCAAATTCACCACAAAATTTCTTTGAACAATTTGAAAATTTAATTAAAGCCATTGATGATGAAAATAAAGAAATGTATATTCTTGGTGATTTAAATTGCAACATGCTTAAAACAAAATCTGATACACAAACCAAGAAAATAAAATCACTGTATGAATTGTATCAATTGTCACAATTAATTAAGGAAGCTACACGGGTAACCATGACAACTTCCAGCCTCATTGATCATTTTGTTACTAATACACCAGAAAATCTCAGGAATCAGTGATCACAGTTTGATATATGCTATCAGAAAAATTCGTGCTTCTGAAAAGCAAGATGAAAACATAGTGGAAATTAGAAATATGAAACACTTTGATAGCCAAAAATTTGTTGAAGACTTGCTTAGTCAACATTGGGAATATGTGTACTTTCTCGCAGATAATCCAAATTCTATGTGGGAGATTTAGAAGAAACTGTTTGAGGAAGTACTAAATAAGCATGCACCTATTCAACAAAAAAAGATCAGATCCAAAAAAAGTCCCTTGGATTACTAGTGAGATAAAAAATCTTATAAATAAAAGAGATAAATTTAAGAGAAAAGCCATTATACAAAACCTTGAAGGTGATTGGATAGTGTATAAACAAACCAGAAATAAGGTAAATATAGAACTGAGAAAAGCCAAAAAAGATTATTACTCCAAAAGAATCGCTGGTCAAAAGTATAATCCAAAAAAGGCTTGGAAAACAATAAACAACTTACTAGGCAGACAAAACAAACCAACAAAAGTAAATGAATTAAATGTAAGTGGGGGAAATCTAACAAATGCCGAAGACATTTCTGAAGGCTTCGATGAATTGTTCTCAAATATTGGTTCTGACCTAGCTAGCAAAATTGACACCTCAAACTTCAATTTCGAAGATTATATTAAGAAAGGTAAATCAGAACTCACTGCATTTGAGTCGATTACTACCAACAAAGTTTATGTGGCCTTTCTAGTGCAAAAGCCACTGGCATTGACAAGATTTGAAGTAAAATTTTAAAACTAGCAGCACCTGCTGTCTCCAGTTCATTAACATATATCTATAATCAGGCTATTACACTATGCACCTTTCCAGATGAATGGAAAATGGCAAGGGTATCACCTCTTTATAAGAATGGCCAAAAAAATTTACCTGGTAACTACAGACCAATTTCTGTCTTGCCAACTGTAAGCAAAGTTATGGAAATAATTTTATATGACCAACTATATGATTATTTGACCAAATTTGAACTACTTAATGATTGCCAATTTGGATTTCGCAAATTTCATTCAACTGCTACATCATTATTAGACTGTACTAATAGTTGGAATATGAATATTGACAACAAATTATTTAACTTAACAGTACTCATTGACCTAAAAAGGCATTTGATACTGTTGACCACCAGATTTTTACTAAAAAAACTAGAATGTTATGGTGTAAAAAAGATGCTCTATTCCTACTAAAATCGTACTTGATGAATCGAACTCAGAAATGCCAGGTAAACGGAACTATTTCATCACAGCGGTTCATTAAATGTGGTGTACTGTGCCACAAGGCTCAATTGTAGGGCCTTTATTCTTTTTGTTATCTATTAATGACATGCCACATTGTTTAAACAAAACAAAACCACGACTGTTTGCGGATGATACAAACCTAACAGTTGCTGGAGAATCTATAAATGATGTTGAAGCTGCTATGAATTCTGATTTAGAAAACCTCAGGAAATGGTTAATTGCCAATAAACTAAGTTTAAATGTGGCCAAAACTTAATCCCCTCGCCCGGCGCGAAGCGCCGGCCGAAGGCGAAGGCCTGAGGGCGAGGGTGCTAATATCGACCGGCGTTTAGTCCCTTATCACGCGAGATGTACGGTTCCTAGATCTAGGATCGAGTTCATAGGTATATATATATATATATATATATATGATCAACCGTCCCCATGCGCGGCATCGGAAAATGTGGCCCTGGTAACTAGATATATACAGAAGCTGATTGGTAGACCTCGGCATTGGAATTATATTTAAATTGCAACCGTCTCATGATTGCGAATGCAAAAATTGAAACGGTATTGAAACGGTTTTTTTGTGCGTTAAATTTGGCGTAATTTAAATTTAAATTGATGCCAGCGCGACAAACCGCTTTCCGGAAGAAAGCCGCCATTTGCCAACGGCGAAATTTATATTGCTATTTAAAAAACCAGCCATTTTGTCTAACATTAGTTAGACATTATCAGCTGATTTCAAGCAGAAACTGTAGTGTTGAAGGACAAGATAATCAAAGACAGACACAAGTAAAAGGTAAAAGGACTATTATAATTTAATATGTACATTGTGATTGTCACGGCGACTCACCGGTCCGTCTGTGTTGAGCAATTAATTTGCCTTTTCTGCATAGTTTTTTTTGGTTAGGGTACGCAATTTGGTTAGGATTAGGGTTAGGTTTAGGATTTTGGTGATATTTACCCGCATTTCGTTGAATTCTAAGAGACTATAGCGTCGTACGGCTACCGTACGAGTAGCCATTACCTTCGGTTAAGTTCAGTTCAGTGCTTTTTGACTTGACTTGCTAATTTTAATGTAATTTAAATAATTGCACACTGTATTGTGTATTTGCTCCAAGCTCCGAAATCTAATAGACACATTTTGAAATACTTTACAGAGAGATTTGGTGAAATTTGAAGGTGTGTAATGTTTTGAATTTTCAAAACATATATGTACTGTATAATATGTTGACAGTTGGAATTAAATCCATGCAGTGTATTAAAAATCAGGCTTGGACTGCACTTTGTGGCAGCACAATGGCTGGCCATTGTTCTGGCACAAGATGGAACAATGGCCATGAGTCCTGCCTGTTCAACATATATACCATTTGTTCTTCATAGTACTGCAGAATAGTAAGTGGTAGTACAAATTTTGGAATTGCATGTACAGTATGTTTATTATTTGATTAAAATTATAAATACTATATGCTTGATAATTAGCCTATATATACAGTAGTTTAGGGTGAATAAACATGCATACTATTGCTGTGTTTATATGACCTGGGCCTGGCCTACAATTTTGTAGCATACTTAATATATACACTGCTGTAGTGAATAAGGGAGAGCTTGGGGGGAAACAGACGATACAGTACATGGATGATTGTCAAGCGAGATCATATCCTCAGAAAAATTATTCTGTGTCCCGGACGGGGATAACTTTCTGATTTCCAGTGAGATGCTCTGACCATTGAGCTACCAAGACTCAGATGGTGAGTGAACGTTACATTGATGTACTGATTCTATTGATATAACAGCAGTGTATATATTAACACATCCAATCATTAGTCATTACTGAAATATATAGTAACTGCTGTGCATAGGCAGTACATATATCATTAGAACCAGTGCATCATTGTAACCTCTCTCCATCTGAATCTCAATGGTTAGAGACCGTCACTGGCAATAAGAAGGTTATAATTTTTTCAACCAGGAATATTATGTTTCTGACGATATGATCTTGACGTCCATGTTTTGTATACTGGCATGTATTCCATATATAATCTGTGTTTACAGTACTCCACCCATTATGGAACATGTTAGACCTACAAATATACTTAGCTGGCCTAGTGGGTCACAACTTATTCTGTCAATGTAAAATACAGCTTATTATTATTATGTTCACATAGGGTATGTTGACACTGTCACTACTATGTGTGTTAGCTAGATCATTGTCGAGTAGCAGACTAGGCATGGCATTCTGAATGTAGGTTATAATATATATGTGCACAGTGATATAATTTAGATACTATAGTACACAATGCCATATATATGCTTTGTTACATGGCAAATATGGTATCTGCAATCTGCATTAGGCATTATTATTATTAGTATTATTGTTAATGCATTATTATTAGTAGTATTAATAATAAGGAAGTTGACATTAATAATAGGGAAGTTGACAGGGTGGGTTAGGATAAATAGTTAGGAAAACTAATGATGATAAAAAAACTGTAAAAATAAATAGCTATATAAGGTTAATTGATTGGAGTACTGGATACTAGGTACTGAATATAATAGAATAAATTGTCGATGTTGTAAAGCGCATTTGATCATATACACATGCTAATTTGCGCTATATAAATAGTAAACATTATTATTATTATTAATAATAATAATAATAATAATACAATAATATTTATACAGGATAGCCCCTTCAATGCTAACAGTACACTGGTATCAATATATGGGGGTCT
This sequence comes from Chrysogorgia sp. JL179-B06, assembly GCA_035772405.1. NCBI lineage: Eukaryota > Metazoa > Cnidaria > Anthozoa > Scleralcyonacea > Chrysogorgiidae > Chrysogorgia > Chrysogorgia sp. JL179-B06. The sequence continues at coordinate 1,727,399 of JAYKKM010000455.1, read as the reverse complement.
TGTTTTCTAACAAATTACAGTTGTTACAAATTTGAACACATATTCACAAATGTACAGTACAATGTTACAAAAAGTAATTTTAACTCAAAAGTTGTATATCCTTCACATATTATTGTCAATTAAGGTAATAGGTAATGGTGCTATAGCATGTATGAACAGATTAATTGAAACATGGAAAATAGCTCTTTACTGGTAGATATGATGTTAAAATGCCATGGAATTTCCTAACTAGCATTACACAATGAGGTACAAAACTTGGGATTTGTATTAACCAATCAGTTTCAAGTCCCGACTTAGGAAAGATCAGTTTCCCTGACATGCTTAGAGACTTCTGATTATGTATTCCTGAAAGCTCCACATCACAGTAGTCCAATGTGGGTAGAATTATCAACTTACTGTATATAATCTATCCACACCAACAATTGGAGTAGAATCCCTAATACGTCTTAGTAAATATAATTTGAATGGACCCCTACATTTGCATCATTGTATGATAGAGATGCACTTTCTTCCTTCAACAGCCATTGGTGTCTATATACAAAATACTGCATTGATTATTTTGTGAGTCATCGATATTGTGATAAAAGTAATTTCTTTCTTAGTGATTGATGGTAGAAACAGCAGTAGACCCCCACTATTCTGTTGCTGCACTCAAAAATTAAAAAGTTTAATTGGGCTGCATGTATTTATTTTGATGTACTATGAAACAATTAAATTCAGACAATACAAAGCTCTGAGAGATATTGTCCACTGAAAATTTATTAACTGTAGTTTGGCAAATGAAGTGGCTATTATCTAATTCAAGTAATTTAGAACTAAAAGAAGTACTGTACTGTGAGATTCAAACAGCAATTGGGCGAGGGGTTGTTGCGAATTCGTATTTCTAGTATAGTAGACAGATATGTTATGTATTTTGACTCGCTGATTCCAAATCTGTTTTCAGAATTGAAAACGGTTATACATTGATCGAGATATTCAACATAATATTCGACGAAGTAACCGGCTAATCATAGCCGACAAAGCCGACTAATTTCTAAGTACATAAACCATTTTTACGAAGGGTATTCACGTTCTCGTAATATAGTAGACACATATGTTATGTATTTTGACTCGCTAATTCCAAATCTGTTTTCAGAATTGAAAACGGTTATATATTGATCGAGATATTCAACATAATATTCGACGAAGTGACCGGCTAATCCGAGGGCTAATCATAGCCGACAAAGCCGACTAACTTTCTAAGTACATAAACCATTTTTACGAAGGGTATTCACGTTCGCGTAATATAGTAGACACATATGTGATGTATTTTGACTCGCTAATTCCAAATCTATTTTCAGAATTGAAAACGGTTAAATATTGATCGAGATAACGTTCAAAATAATATACGATGAAGTGACCAGTTTATAATCGACTAATTTCTAAGTACATAAACCGTTTTTACGAAGGGTACTCACGTTCTCGTAATATAGTAAACGCGTATGTTATGTATGTTGACTCGCTAATTCCAAATCTGTTTTCAGAGTTTAAATCAGTTAAATATTGGCCGAGATAACGTTCAAACATTTCTTCGAAAGATACACTTGTTTCTGTATATAATTATATTGTCCGTCCATACTTTACTTATTGCTGTGAAGTATGGGACGTGTTTGGTGAAACACAATCCAAAAGCCTCCAAAAGCTCCAAAACAGAGCTGCTCGACTCATAATGAATATGAGCAATGATGTAGATCATATGGTTGCTCTAAATGCTTTAGACTGGAAGCCACTTAAAACGGAAAGGATAAAGGCTAAGTCAAAATTAATGTACAAAGCTGTTGAATAAAATGGGTCCGAATTCACTAACTGATCTGTTTGCTTTCAAAAGTAAAATGAACAGTTATGAACTTCGAGATTCTGAAAGTACTCTTTGCTTGCCACAGCCACGTACAAATAGCATGAAAAAAAAGTTTCATGTTTGATGGGGCACAAAAATGGAACTCTTTACCAAAACAAATTAGGGAGAGCAACTCCCTCATGTCCTTTCAAACTAAAATTGCTACTCACATTTTTGAATAACATCGCATAAAAGACTTGTAAATAGATTTGTTTTACTGTATATTATTTTCTATAGTTTATATTCTTGTACTTATAACTTTCTACTACAAAGTAAGAGCGGAGCAGTTGCAGTGACCATGGGGTTGGTTATCTCAGATTCAATCGAATCTGAGATGACCAACGTTGTGGTTATTTCAACTGTTCTATTTTTACAGTGTATATTATGTTACTATATCTTTGTAATTTTGATAGTTTACACGCCCCTTGTGGAAATCAGCCTAGGTTGACAATGGTTAGCGTGTATAAATAAAGTTTTTCCTATCCTATCCTATCCTATCCTTGGAATCATCTTCAACGAGCATCAACTGGAATTCAAAGCATTCCTTGCATGGTAACACTCTGAAAATTTCAAGGTTTACAAAACGGTAGCCACTCACTTCATTTTCACTTAATTCTGACATCTCCTGGTTACTTAAATTGATTTTCCTTACTGATACCGACATTGAAGTGTCAAACGTGGTTTCTGCAGACTGTGTCGTTGGCACATTTTCTCCACTCAATGTTGTCGAGGCACTCTCGCTCGTTCGTGAACGCTTTCTGTTTGAATGCTGATTTCCACAATACCTTTGTTTTTTTGGAATTGCCAGTACGTTGTTTAGGCATTTTATATCAAGTTATCTGCAATTTAAACAATGATATTTCACTATAGCTTTTTCTCACTGAATACAAGATGGCGTACAAACAAACCAACTGATTCCCATGTAGTTGAAGTGAGTATACTTCATTTAATATAAGTTAAATGGTATCAAATAGTACTGAAGGAGGGGTGGATCAGCAATATTATTTCATTATTTTGGTCAACAGAATACTGACTAATCACTTGAATTTGAAGACAACAATGCGTTGCTATGGTGGTTGCTAAGTAGCAATTTAAGAGATAGGTTACTTTTTAAATATTTAACTGTTCCGCATAACTCAAAGAGTAAAAATAACATGCCACAATGAAAGAGGGATCAACACAGATGCAAAATTTTACCATTTTGAAAAATGGATTTTTTCCAATAATGAATGTATAAGACCACCGCTATAAGTATAATCGATCAGCCTTGCATGATCGCGTCTTTCCTTTATACTCTCACTTTTTACATTTTGAGCGTTATGTATCTTTTGGATTCTCCAGTCTATCGACATCATCGTTGGTTATCCAACGAAGTTATATATATTTATATATTATAGATATAAATTTGGAATAAAAATCATGTGCCGATCGTTATAATTATATCGATCATTGATACTTGAAAGCACTTATCTGTTGCAACATGTTTCAAATCTAGAACAGTCTCAATGAGATACGCCTTGGCGTAATATGTATAATATTAGGAGTTATTATCAGAAGTGAAATGCTGGCTCTGGAGTGGTACGAGGTAGGAACAGGCTATACATTTCTATAGCATATAGAGGATCAAATAAATAGACTGTATAATCTGCACCACATATCAAGGCGATCATTATTATAGACTTGTAATATTAAAATAACAAAATTCAATGTTTGAACGCCATACATCTAATCCGAACAACATTTACTCGAAGGAGCAAGCCTAGCGAAGTTATAAATTTTCCATGATCAAGCGACACTTTTGCCAAATCGAACTTCACGTTTGTAATATTTTCTGGCGGTCGTGCGGTCATATTTCAAATCAAACAAACGAACAGGAATAGGCGTTAACTCGGGCTTCAGGCTACTTAGGCTTGTGTATGTTAAAGTACGCAGTGTAACGTATGAATATACTATATACCGAAATTTGAAATCCAACGAATGTAGCTATGTTTATATTGAAGTAAAAGCTAATACCCTATATATTGTAAGCAATGATAGTATTAAATTTGGATATCTAAATGTAAACAATGTCTAACTGCGAACTATGCTGAACCGTGTAGCTTTGTTTTTTCAATAGAAACTAATGTCACATACCCAGCTTTTGAAATATAGCAGATACAGGCATGTACGTAAAAGTACTTTTAAAATTTAAATTTCTGATGTAAAGGACTGATCGTTTGCTAAGTCTCAGGGGGGCGGTTGTTTTAAAAAAAAAGTCAATAAAATTTGCACCCCCCCGAATTATTTTTAAATTAAAAACAACCCACCTGTTTTAACTATGTAGATACAAAAATTACCTCCGCCTCCAAAGCTATTTCACAGTCTGATACAGGCATAATTTTCGAGTCAAACAGTCGATTTCAAAGGAATTAAGATGTCTTGGTGATGAGGTCGGGTTTATAAATATAAAGAACTGGGCACTAGTCTGTCCCTGTCAATATGGCATATGTACTTCTGGTACGTATTCCATATAAGGAAGTGGCCTGCGAGCAAATTCTAGGCATTGCCGAGCAAATAATATTACTTATTGGATTCCTCTGAGCCAAATATTAAAAAATATTTAAGTCGATAATTAAATATGTTTTGGCGAGACCGAAGGTCGAGCCCAATATTGCCAATCGAGCCTTAAATATTTTGTAATATTGGGCGAAGATGAATCCAATAAGTGTTTTATTATATCGAACAAAATATCTTAACATAAATAAGTTTCTTCGCACGTAAACAGTCAAAAGGTTGCTGTTCAATATGTTGCTGTCCTACATCGTAAAATATTGGACTGTCACGTGATACTAATGGCGACAATTGATTGGACGATTACATGTGAGGGTATAATAAAAGGCATTATTATACCAGACTGCGAGCATGCAGGCTATTATTATACCCTCACATATAATCCACCAATCACCTGTCTCTATTAGCATCACGTGGCAGCCCAATATTTTACGATGTGGGGCAGCTACATATTGGGCAGTAACCTTTGGACTATTTACACGGGCTTTTCACGTGAAAATCAACGTCACTCGCGCGCATTTTATCTAAATCGAAACTTCATTGGTTGAAGTACTTTCTCTCGGAACGTGACGTGTTTTTTCGAGTCCTTTTATTATTCTTTTTGATGACCAGCAACCTTTTGACTGTTTACGAGCGAATAAATAACTTTATGTTAAGATATTTTGTTCGATATAATAAAAGACCTATTGGATTCATCTTCGCCCAATATTACAAAATATTTAAGTCTCGACTTGCAATATTAGGCTCGACATTCGGTCTTGACTTAAATATTTTGTAATATTGGGCTCATTGCAACCTCGTACTCAGGGCCTTTTCCCTTTTTTGAAATTGAGAGTGTGGGAAAAGCTGTACGTATGTTGTAAATAGATCATTTAACTTTCCTTTGATGTATTGAATAGCTTTGGGGTGGTTTATTTCTCAAGAAAACGTTTGCCAAAGGGTTAGGACCTTTGTTGTTTTGGGGTTGGTTTACAATCCAATTAACTAGGAAGCAACGGCGCCGCACGTTGGTTCAACGTGTCAGCTATTTGCTCGTTAATTCGCTATATTTGCTTGTCAATGCCTTCTATTTGCGCCTCCTTATAAGGAATACGTACTAGATACCCCTTTATAAAATAACTAGTATGCTACGCAGGCGCTGATTGGTCAATACCCGTGTTTGGATCAGGCCATCCAAACACGGAAATTTCCCGCCAAAATTTTTCTTAAGTTTTGCTGCTCGTTCTCTTGTATTATTTTATAAAATAAATACCTAATGGTTTTTCCGTGTTTGGATACTGTTAGTTGCTCGACTTACGAAAAGCTAAAAAACACTCGCCTAAAGGCTCGTGTTTTTTTACGCTTTTCTCTCCAGTCTCGCAACTTCCCGCGTGTTTGGATCACAGTATCCAAACACGGAAACTATTAGGTGTTTCTTTAATCCAATATGGCGACCGCCAAGTCAAAGGAAAGTGATAAATATTCTTATAATTGGCAAGAGAATAGATCAAACGTTCCCCCCCCCCCCCCCCCCCCTCAATCAGTCCCTAATGTTAACGAATGATTTCGAAGCGCTCCGTGGAAACCCCGCGCTTTAATACGAATTTGACATATTACGAATATCAAGGCATGTTCGATATTGCGCTTTTTTAAAAATAATAATTTAGGTAGTACAATAACGTTTACGTATGTTGTAGACAGATAAATTATCTTTGTTTTAAGGCATAAGAGAACTTATAGGGTTGATTATTTGTCAAGAAAACGTTCGACGTATTTGCGTTAAATTACGATGCTGTTTTTGAAGATGGCGGCCAAATTATATTTTTGCATATTTATACTCCTCTTCGAACGTTTGGTTGAGAAAAAGTAAACGTTACAACATCCAACGCACGAGTTGTTTGACTTGTCTAATGTGTTATAGCCAACGGCAACAAACAACAGTTGTCAGTTTGTAAGTTGCAACGACACGTCGACAGAAATCCCTCACAGTTCAACGACACGTCGACAGAAATCCCTCACGAGGAACATGTTATCTCCTTGAACTAAGACATTGTCGATGGTGGACGAGTTCCACAGTTTGGGAAGACAGCGTGCAAATAGAACATGCGCAGTTTCCGCCCGGAAAGTGCGTCCATCAGACAGACAGACAAACTCAAACTCGAACAAATCGAAATATTCGTCAGCTATAAATAGCTCGGCAAAGAGACTGAGAACGAGTTACGCACTATAAACCGAAGAAGTGTCAAGAATAGTGTGCTGCCTCCCTGAGGGGAGGCAGCAATAAATTCGTTGTGTTGTCGAATATATAATGCCAAGGCACATCGTACATACTACATGCATGGCCGACTTACCTAAAATTAGCTAGCTACAGATAAGTCCAATTTGTCCACAACCAGCCATAATTGTTCTTCTGACGTGTATGAATTAATTAGATGACCAAAATTTAAATAAAAGTTCATACAACCTGCAAACATCTTGTGTCCATATCCCGTCTTTATTCGTTAATTTGCTTTTGGATGGAGACAATCTTATTGTCTCAAAGTTAATTTTGGAAATATCTATTTATCGACATCAAAGGGATCATTGAATAATCGTTTATCGCTGAGCATTAAAGCTTGTGACTGAAGTTGGTTGGTAAGCAGGAGTTTTCTCATTTTAAATAAATATTGATGCGTTTGTTTGCTCCAAGAGTTAGCATAAAGGCAACCGAATTTTCAGCCGCATAATGGCAGACTAAATATCCTTTTATCAGTTTATGTGCATGTAAATTAGTCTGTATAAACCTCGTTAGGAAACAAATATTTTTTTAAATTGCCGAGGAGATAAAGGATATGCAGGTTAAATGATTATTAAGATATACATAAAGGAATATTTAAATCGTCCTCATTATGAAAGAGGTCTATAGTGTCAGAATCGAATCGACTTATCGCTAAAAATGAAACTAGATTTTAGAATGCCAACTGAATTACTAATTGTCTTTATTTAGTTATGAAAAATGGACTAGCAATGAACGTGGTGAATCTTTTAATGTATATATCAGAGTTTTAGAAATTAGGGCCTGTTCATACCGAGAAATTTATCTCAGATTGACCAGACAAGATCGATTTGAGGTCGATCTCAAATTTCATTCGAACGTTAACATTTAGACGGCTTCGCTTCAGATCGATCTGAGATCATTCTGAATATGTATTGTGAACAGGTCCTCAGGAATAATTTCAGCTTCATCAGCTACAAAATATAACTAGTTGGTAAAAACGTTCATCCTTAAATTCTCTGTTGAGATGATAAATAAACGTTTTTACTTTCGAGGTTCAATTATAGAATTGAAATTTGAGAAACAGCTGTCTCGGTTTTTAGGTTATAGAAATGGATAACAATCATTGCAACTGAACATTCATGTCTGCAATATCACCGTTAATTTTACTACAGTAAATTAAACTGTTCACACAGTTTAATCCGGGGCAAACAAACTGTTAGGACGTGTCTACGGTCAACTGTGAACCATAAGGTTTTGTTTACAAATTAATTTTAATGACACAAGTTAACATTTTAGTTCGACTGCCTTTAATATTTCTGTTCCTCACATTCTTAACAATTTAGGGTGAAAGATTCAGGTTATAAACTGTTTGGGAAACATGCTCAGTGACCTATCAGCTTTTTGCTTGGAAAATCCTGTTGCGCTTACACGGCCGGCGAAAGTTATGGAGAAGTGGAGGTTAATTTTTAATTTTATTTCCGGCGATTTCTCGCCTTGCTGACCCGCTATTACGCACACCCCGCTATTAAGGACAGTTGGTAAATCCCCGACCGAAACTGCTATGAAATGTATTGAAATAACTCTCGATATTACGGTTTCTCGCTATTACGGAATTGCGGACACTTCACGTTGTCCCCAACAAACAGTTTTATTGTTCTACTGTCAAACAACGGACAACTTGGACGTATTTTTCTCTCTACACATGAAAGTGAATGACTTCTTAATTTATCGAGTGACATATTTACATCTTGCTATTTGTCAGCGGAGGTATACTTTGAAGAATCCGTTCGTAATTTCTGTCGACACAAATGACAAACAGAAAAATATAAAATGTTCCGAACTTTTTCCCGCTTTATTTACATTATTTTCGAGGCATTTTAGTTTTTTTTGCCATTTCAATGTTCTTGACAGACTTGCGCTTTTGTGTAGCCTCTACCGTACTCGATATGCCTTATTTGGCTCGCAAGGACTGTGCAGCCATATCATTGCCCATAATATGATATTTTACAACCTGAAATCGGGATATTTTCATCACATCCCACAATTACGGACTCTCGCTATTACGGACACGACGGTCCGCAGGTACGTGTCTGCTATAACGAGAGTTGACAGCACTCAGACATCTTCGAAGAGGAGAGCCACGATGATATCTCCATGAAAATTAGTTGACCTATCGAGTGCCATTACGGCTAATGCGACTATAAATAAACTAGAAGTTTCTATCGCAAGGGAATTAAGTGCTGCCTTGAAATCCAAGTCAGTCATGATATTGTGCAAAATTGCAAAAATAAGTGGTTGGCTTATTAAAGTCAAAGTTGCAGATAGTACAGTCTCGTACCGATACGAGCTGGGGTTAGACATCTCTCTGGGGTAACATATTCATTACGTACATTCATAAACGGATGAAGCATGTGCGGGGTCCATGGTACATTTGCGGATGTCTCATGTCTGCCCCCTCACTTGTTGACCCCCCTTGTTGTGTAACCGTTCTCAACAATATTGTGTTCATATGTAACTTGAACAATTACATTAAAATGCAGTTGAACCTAAAGCTAAAACAGTTTTATAACATAGTTCTCTGTACAAGGATTGAATAAAAATGCAGTTCAATATGAGCACAAAAAAGTTGACATTATAACAGTTGATAAACTAAGTTATCAGAATTTGTTTCTTGCAAAAAAAAGCAGTTCAATATGAACACAAAACAGTTGACGTAATAGCAGTTGATAAACTAAGTTAATCAGAATTTGTTTCTGATATGGACACCATGGACACGGATGTACATTCTTTTGCGTGCTCAATATCTGTTATCTTGTTATCTACATTTTCTACATTTGCTATATTCAAGAATAAAGTAGACTATATATTCTTATGATGTCGACGCTTCGTTGACAACACAATGGCTCGTTTCGTTTTTTGACAAGCATTGAACCACAGTGGCTTGATTTGATTCAATATATGTGATAGGCACACATCTATACATCTGATCAGAATGCTGATCAGCGCGAATACAACGACTCCTGTGAGAATGAATAAATTCACACCATGAATTCCCCTCATAAACCTCGACCAAAACACAATGAAAATGTATGTTCACACTTCTATCTTACCTTGACAAGAGAATCTTTCCTCGTTGAAACTGAGGTATCAGCATAGGTAAAACAACATGCAATGGACGTTCGTCTCAACTCGTGGCCTCATTAGTTTAGAAAATACCATGACCGTTGTGACGTTCGCGAGATGTCATTTTGTTGGATGAATTCCTACGTCATAAAACTCGACAAACAGACATCCAATTTTTTTCACAAATCGAGATTCAGGTCGACTATACATAGCTCGGCAAAGTGATTGGCACAAATGCATAGGTAACCCTAGCAAGCGTCAAGAATAGTGTGCTGAATCTCCACTGTCGACAGCAATAAATTACGGTTAGTCCGAAATCAGTGCGATATCAGTGAAGTTTTAAACTACACACGGCAATAAAAATATAATGTGTTGTTACAAGGTAAAACGTGATAATTTGTAGACGTTTTATAAGTATTAGAAAGTATATTATTGACATTATCTGAACACAAATATATTAATTAGGCCAAAAGGGGAGCGACACAGCTTTATATGAAGGACATGGTTAGAGCATTTTCTTCATTCAGATCATGAATTGCTAAAGCCTAAATCTAAAGACCTTTCACCTCATGCTGGGGCAAGGAGCATAGCTAATTGATGTGATAGTTGTGCCAAGACGAGACACGAATTTGGTCCCAGCTTGGACAGATATGGTGTTACCTGGGCAACATCCCAAGTTAATGAATATTGAGACTTGCGGTGACAATTGAACAGGAACAAATTCGAATGAAGCCAATAGAATTTCCCAGTTTTATTATATTCTAACAGTAACACAATTATTTAGCATCATTAATTGCAGAAAGTATGCCCCCGAAAGTAGTGGTGCCCTGAAAGTAACGACAACCCGAAAGTAACGATCTTCAAAGCTCCAAATCTAAAAAAGGACTGTAGTCAATAGCGCTCTCTCGGGTTAAAAATATTCAGTTCAAAATACTAAGTCTAAGGCCAAGGTCAAACGTCGAACTTCGCATGTGCCGAACTCAATGGAAATGAGCTTTGCGTTATTACAGTATAGATCTACACAGTTGTTGTCACAGTGTTCATGACTTAGCAGCTTGAAGTATTCGCCAATTACAATCAAAACTGTTGACCAATCAGGTCACGTTAATTGTATAGATCAATAATAACGAAATTAAACATGAATTTCATTTGTTGATGATTAGTTTTTTTACACTCTATGACGTCATATGTGCACTATTACAGTACACACGGACGGAAAATGTAATCTATTTGTTAAATATTACATAGGGTTCGTATATGTAAGGTTAAGTTATTAATAGCGGGAGAGAGATTATAATAATGAAAGTGGTATAGAGCTGATATTAGCATTAAGACTGGGTTTGAGTTTGCAAATCATAAGACTTTCTCTAAGAAGTAATTTAAATTTAGAAGTTGCAGGGGTGAGGATTTTAAAATCAGAGAAGGAAATAGGGTGTTTGGTGAAATGATTATGTGATTAAACACTGGATAGAGATGAAACAGAACGTTTCTTTCCGGTTACAGGGGAAATACGCATATGTTCGGAGATTCGTGTATGAATGTGTCGGCACGTTTGTCCGACATACAATATGCATCACAGCATTGACACTTATATGAATAAAGGGTATTCTATCTTTGAATGTGAAAAATTACAAAGAGGACTATACGGACGGAAAAGGACTTGCGTTAGGATTTGTAAACAATGAATCCCAGTAAAAGGAAGACAAAAATATATAATCTGTTATAGAGCAAGTAGTATAGTATGATATGTCATTTAATTGGACCCAGCTGGATTTTCGTGCCAAAATTTATATTATTGGCCAACTTTGTCAATTTGGGATACTAATTTCAAAAAAGTTAGGTACCATTTTTTAATGACTACGTCATCAGTAATGGCCGCCATTTTTCATTATGTTTTGTTCTATATCTCAGCTTGTGGGGACGGTAGAACAACAATATTGTCCATCTTTGTTAATTTTGAGGTTCTGAGTTTAATAAAGTTACTGTTTTGGTTACTGTTTTTTTCGATCGCACCATCAGTCAAGAATTCGGGTTTTAAAATGGCGGCCATGTTTTTTCAAAATTGCGCCTTCTTTCATTACATTATATCCTATATCTCGGTTTGTAGGGAAATTGGAAAGCAAATATGCTGGAAATACCCGTGTTGGTGAATCTTAACACAATTTCTTATCACAAAGTTGTACCTACAGCTAATACAAAATAGTTTAGCTTTAATTTAATATGTCCGTCTATCCTGTTTCTTCATCAAAGTCTTCCTCCTGACCTTGTTGGTTATAATCACTTGCGTTGCTGCAGTCACCACATTTGAAAAATGCTATGCAGGGTAAGTTATTATTGTGGCAGGAGCAACAAGGTGTGCTGCACTAGCCACGACATCCACACTTGACAAGCTCCACAACTGCCTCGGGCGCTGGTGGTTCAGGACATTTCTTGGGAGAAATTGTGCCATCGGATTTTGTCTCTCATCCATTCTCAGTCAGCAGTGGTTTTGCGGGCGTAGCTCTCTGTAGCATTTGCTGATTGCCGGTATAGCATTTGGCTCTCCGAATGTGCGGTTTCAGTGGTCCAAGACTGTGGCTGGCAACTTTTCCGATTCAAGAATCTTGGTTCTGAATAGTTCCATCTCAGTTCCCTGAGTGTTCGGCATTTGCTATTCTTGGCATACACCTCGCACACAAATGTTTCTGGAAAATTTGATATGCTCTCCAGGTCAAAATCATCCTCACCAAATTTCTGGAAAACATCAACTGCATCGGAACATGACTCCAGAGTTAGATATAGCGATTTATCCACCTGCTCTTTGATATGCTGGCAAATTTCCCTTCCCAGTCAGCCCGTATGTCAATCGTTCTCTTCGCTTTTCCTTTCACAGTAATGAACCGAACCTCACCTGGAATATCGTTGGTTGAGAACAAGTCCATAAAGTAAACGAAGACATCTGTGTCTGGTGAATACACATCTATATATCGGGTTTCTCCGTCAGTCTTGGATGCATCAATTACATGCATTGGGATCAATGCGTCTGCCTCTTCGTGTGAGTGTTCACTGATATTAGGATCAACGACATTAGGTTTGTTGCAATATGTCCAGGTTCCATAGACGACAACTACACTCACGTTCCTACCTGTGTATTAATGAAGTACCGCTTTCCCCAAGTATTCTGTTAGTTTAGACTTTGTTTCAATGTGAGAAAGCAGGGTTTTCAGAGGTAGAGGTTGATATTTGCGTTGAGTTTTAATATCAAAGTTCAAAAGGTCTATACCAGCAGACCTTTTGCCAAGCGTCTGAGCTTTCAGAGAGTTCTCCAAAAATCTGTCGAAGATTCGCGTCATTCGTCGTACCCAGATATTATCTTCTTGATGCTCCGAACAAAGGCATTAGCAAAATCAGAACAATAAACCATAGATGGACCTTTCTTGATAGCTTGGACGACGGCCATGACATCGATAATGCACACTTTGTATCGGCTCTCAACAGTACTGGGTGCATCGTGTGTTAAATCTACACTTCACCTTCACTTGGTTGCTCCATGCTGCACTCTTCAATGCCATGGACAAAACCACTATTGTCAGTCGCGATAAGAAGAAGACCTACAAGGAAAATAAATACCTGGAATCATATCTACCAATAGTCTCGCTCAGAGATTGGATCATACTTGGACGTGACTGCTGAACTAAGAGAAATCTTGCCAATAGCTGTCGATCTTCCCTTAACTTTACCAGTTTGTTTCTAACCTTGCATTGTGTCTTCTTCCTGCATGTACTAAAGATCTTCAGCTTAATCTTCTTCATTTGATCCCAAATTGACAGCTTTGCTGTAGATGCAACAACCCGCTCAGACACAAACTCTTCAAATTTCTTTGCACCCTTTTCATCTCTGAGAAGGATGTCTTCCTTCGCAGTTTCTGGTACCTCCATATTAGATACCAAGTTTATTAGATTAATGTTTTTACATGGACATGGATTCCCGTCACAATGCTTGACTATTCCTTTCTTGGTCACGCCTGAGTTATTGAACATACGAACTGCCATTGAGCCACTCAGCTGATAATGCTCTTTGGTTGCTGGTTGGTCGTTGTCTATGCAGTAATCATCTAGGAAATATTTGATTAGCTTGATTATCTCAGGGGCGATCAAGAAAAATCTATCGAGTTCATCTGCATTCTGTGTGATACCAGTTATCCCTCCCGCAACCTTGAGTTCTCTGATTAGCTGTTATAATGTTTGATCCACGAACAGGTTTGTGAGTGGGATCCCCGATTTCGCTAGTATGAAGTCACCACAATCCAGTGCCTTCCACGTTTCTTGGTCGGTGTTCTTAAGCAGCTGCATTTCGGCAAGATAAACTGGTACGAGTTGATCATATTTGTAGAGATCATGAGTAAAGTAGTATATATTTGACATTCTCTTCAAGAGCACCAAGGTGAAGTTCTCACTCTCCCTGTCTGCTCGCTCGAATCAAGAGAAGTAAACTATCCACCTGCTTCATATAACTCCGCAGAAATTGTGCCATTTCTCCAAGGTCTTGTTCAAGTGTAGATTGGAACAGCTTTAATAAGATTGCGCTTACTTCTTCAAAGACCTCTTTCATGTCGTCTTGCCTTGTATGGAGTTGATTGCGAAATTCATGACATTCAGTATCATAGATTCCGCGTCTTGTTGCTGCAACGAGGCTTCGAAAAGGAGGTCATAGCAGACCATAATATTGATCATATGGTACACTAAAACACACTTAAACCACTTTCCAGCGAAGATTTGGCGGATGGTAGATGGTGATCAATAAAGACAAGCTTAAATGCTGATAGATTCAAGACCGCTGCCTTCCAGATACTTTGCGATTGCAAGACGAGAAGCAAAACAAGCATGAAGCTCACCAACTCTCAAAATCCAGTCAGTGTTCCATGTCGAAGATTGCAGTTTCAATGTTACAACTACAATAACTTAATTATATTTACATGTATTGGATATAATTTATATTGAAAGTGTCAACAAAAATTAAGAGTTAATAATAATTCACCACAGGGAGCGCATTCAAGGCAGATTTCAACAATTTCATCGTTCCATTTCACGAAATCCTGAGGAGGGTGGGCACCGATCCTCATATTGATACTCATACCCAAACTAAGGTCTTTTGCAATTTCGGTGCTTTTGTTCACTCTTTGCAGATAAAATTGTTTATCTACCTGACTTTTGGTGAAATTGCACAAAATCATATAGTGACTGAAGTCATATAGTTGAAAAAAGTCAAAGCTAACTTTGTAATAAAAATTTACAAAGTTGGCCTATAAAATTATATAGGACAGAATGCAATGAAAGATGGCGGCCATTTTGAAAATAATATGGCCGCCATTTTAAAACCCGAATTATTGACTGATGATGCGATCGAAAAAAACAGTAACCAACTTTTCTAAACTCAGCACCTCAAATTAACAAAGTTGGACAATACTGTTGTTCTACGATTCGGAGATATAGAACAAAACATAATGAAAAATGGCGGCCAACCTTTTTGAAAATCAGCATCCCAAAATTGACAAAGTTGGCCAATAAAATAAATTTTGGCATTAAAATCCAGCTGGATCCAATTATCTGATATATCATACTATATTATTTGCTACATGTCAGCATCATACTAAATATCGCGTCAGAACCATTTAACATTTTTGGCTTTGCAAGTTTGTGCCGGCAATGCTGCCATGCTTTTTCATTCAACTAGGACATTTTACTCAACTAGGTACACTGTCAAATTTTTCAAAATGTCAAATGCATGATAATATTGAAAATTAAATATATATATTTTCAAATATATTTATATATATTTTAGGCAAATCATTGAGAATAATTTCTTTCTCCGCACATTTTGGGTGATTGTGGCATTATACTTTAATACTTTAATAACAATTTACCATAAACTTACAAAAGAAAAAAAGGAAAAAAAGAAAAAAGTAAGTAATATGGAAGGATAGCAGTAGGGGGAAACCAAATTCCCATCTTTATATAACTGCTCTCCTAAAAAAATTATATAAATAATAAAACAAAACATACAGAATACATATAAAAGAAACAGACATAAATCTAACAGTTAAGTTTCTAGATAACGTTTAAGACTGCTCTTGAAATTAACTAAACTATTAAAATTAACATACGAAGGGAGGGAATTCCACTCCTCAACATATCGGTTGAAAAAAGAAAATTTGCAATAGTTAGTTTTACACAATTTAGGTTTTAATTTATGATCATGATTTGACCGAGTTCTTGTAGAACCCAATAAATCTAAATATATACTAGGGTCAATGTCACTATAACCAAATATGATTTTATAAAGTTGAACTAGGCATAAATATTTCCTACGAATTTCCAGAGTTAACCAACCAAGTTTCTTCAACCTTTCAGCATAAGGCATTGATGATCCACAAATTAAACGACTTGCTCTCCTTTGAATTGACTCCAAAGCAGTAATATGTTTTTGGAGGTAAGGATTCCAAACTTGATACCCATATTCCAATATGGGCAAGACAAGAGCTTTAAAAGCAACTTCGATACCCTTCCTATTCCTGATTGTAAATGTTCTCCTAATTAATCCCAAACTCGATTAGACTTCGCGCATATATTATTAACATGACTGTCCCAAGAGAGTGTTTCATCCAACCAAATGCCAAGATGTTTGTGGACATTAACTTTAGTTATAATCGAGTTATCAAGGTAATAATCATGGTCAATCTGAGATTTTTTCCTGGATACACGAAGAACCTTGCATTTATCAAGCCGCAGTTGTAACTGCCAAGATTTACTCAAATCTGCAACATTATCGATGTGCTCTTGTAGCTGAATACAAACCGCTTTGGTTAATATTTTCCTAGACAACAAACTGTCATCTGCAAATAGGTGACTTTTACAAGTTACTGATGTAGGAAGATGGTTAATGTATATAATAAAAAGTAAGGGACCCAATATACTTCCCTGCGGAACTCCCGATGTAATTACATCCTTCCAATCAGACACTCTCCCTCCAACCACAACACGCTGCCGCCTCGCTGTTAAAAAATCATGAATCCATACCACAATTTGGCCTTTAATACCAAAAGATGTAAATTTTGGATAAGATGTAAATGGGAAACTTTGTCAAATGCCTTAGCAAAATCAAGAAAGACAGCATCAACCGACTCTCTTTTATCCATTAAGCTAAGTCAATTGTGGACAAGCTGTAATAATTGTGTAATACATGAACGACCCTTGCGGAAGCCGTGTTGGTTATCACACAGTAACTGTAAGTGTAATAAAAACTTCATGATATGATTATGTAATAAACGTTCCGCTACTTTAACAACAATGCAGGTTAGCGAAATTGGTCGATAATTCTCAGCAGAACAACGTTCACCAGATTTATAGATTGCCACCACATTTGCAACTTTCCAATCTTGAGGGAGTTTTCCAACACTCAAAGTATAGTTGAATAAGGCTGTCAAAGGAATAGACAATTCATTTGCACATTCTTTTAAAATCCTAGGTGATATTCCATCTGGGCCACATGCTTTTTTCGTATCCAACGTAGATAATACTTTGACAACATCGTCAGCAGTGACAACTATATCATCAATTGAAATATCGGTTATCGCTGTCAAATCCCCATACAAATTATTTAAGTTATTAGAAGGCACGCTGAAAACCGAGTTGAAATAGGAGTTTAATAAATCTGCTTTACTTTTCGAAGTATATGGCGAGAAGCCAGAGTAGGTAAGGACATTTGTGATACCAGTACGTGCGTTCACAAATGACCAAAACTTTCTTGGCTTCTCTGGAAGCGAAGATACTAGGTAATTCACATAAGGAAATGTACAAGTAGACATGTCAGTCGTGGCACACCTGGTTAATGATTTTCTATTATGTTAAGTCATCATTCGCCGTCATCTTGTCGTCAATAAATTTTAAGTATTCCTCATTTAAAGTCGGTTTTCTGCCAGTACGTGGCGCATCACGGAGACTACCACTTCTCTTCTAGCTAGAAACAAACATACTCACCGACGACCTCGACGTTTCTATCCCCTTAATTCCGCTTTCAGGATCTTTTTATTTCCCTAGCGGAAATACATCTGGACCACAACGAAATAACTCGTCCCTAGCAAATTTCGATAAATTTCGTATTCCCTCGAACCGCAACAGAACCTTTGATTACCACATAATACGATTACCACAGAACGACTAAACCATGTGTCAAACGACGCCAAACTTCGCAAATAAATGACATATTCCGAAAATCATTGCGGTTAATATTGCGGTTAGGTTACGCGAGGTTGAACCTCGTGCCGACCGTGGTTCGACAGAGCATCAGCCATAGTTCGACCTCGGTTGAACAGCGGATCATCTGCGGTTGAACCTCAATTAACCGCGGTCTCTATTAGGTTATCAATCGAACCAGTACATCATTGTAACCTTAGTTCTTCATCTAAGTCTTGATGGCTCAACCGTTAGAGTCACCAGCAATCAAAAGATTATAGGTTCGATTCCTTTCCGAGACTTTGAGGATATGATCTTGACGATTGTCCATGTATCGTATGTATACTACTTCTCTGAATTCAATAAACAACTGTGTTTACTTCATCGAAATGGAAAATGTTAGGCCTACTGTCCCAGTGGGCCACAACGTATTGTGTCTGTGAATAGGCTTGGACAATACTGATACAGCTTATATATGATTATATTGAATCAGAGTAAACACTATGATTACTTGTTTAATTTACTCGTTCACTTCTTTAAAGATGCTTGTGACTATATATTTGCTTTGTAATTTTGTGTAAGATACAAGTATGCAAGCAAATTTACTTCTCCACATCTATTTAACTTCATCAGCATCCTTGCATTTCTTAAAATTGTAAAACATCATTGGAATAGACTACTATGATCAGTTGCATAAACATTAAAGAGAGACCGTAATTATAGTTCAAATATGTAAAATAAATTTAGTTGGTATTTAAATTAGTTGGTATTTATATTTTAATCTTATTCTTATTTTCTCGAAATTTACAAGACTACTGCAGGTTCTCATTTTATTCTTTGGGCCTGTGTAACACATTTTCCTGTATTTTGAGCAGTGTTTGAGGAGATTTGACAACAATAAATCACACGATCCTGCTCCACCGCGGTCCCGGGTATATTTCATTATATAAGGCTAAGCCTTATTGATTCATGTTCTACGTATTTTTGACGATAAAAAGCGAATAAAATTGTTGGCCGTGATTGCAAAATCTCATGACAGAACTCTGAAGTTAAACGTTTCACTCAGCGTGTTATGATATGCAATGATTGAATCATAATGTGGCGGGAAGATTTCGATGAATATAATTCTCATCCGATCGAAATGAAAGAGAAAGGGGGTGCCCGGGCACCCAATACAGCCATCTAGATGCGCCACTGAGCCATGCATGTCTGAAAGTCATTTTAAACAGGACTGGTCTTAAAACGAGGTGCCTCTGTGCCTGGGGCTCTTTCTCGATATATGCACAAGCAAAATAGTTATGGGTTAGGGTTTGTGTTGGATATGATATAAAAGGAGAAATAGTAGAACTTCAATGTGCGGAAAATACTTAAGTAACAATAATAATAATAATAATTTAATAATTTATATTGCGCAGATTACATAAAATGATCAAGTGCGCATTACATGTGATGGATTAAGATGTATAAAGATAAAATACTAAGTGAAAGCTTTTTTAAAAAATGAGAGATAGAGAGAGTAAGAGAGAGAGAGAGTAAGAGAGAGAGTAAGAGAGAGAGTAAGAGAGAGAGTAAGAGAGAGAGTAAGAGAGAGAGTAAGATAGAGAGTAAGAGAGATAGAGTAAGAGAGAGAGAGGGAGTAAGAGAGAGAGTGAGTAAGAGCGAGAGTAAGAGAGAGAGTAAGAGAGAGAGAGAGAGAGAGAGAGAGAGAGAGAGAGAGAGAGAGAGAGAGAGAGAGAGAGAGAAGAGAGAGAGAGAGAGAGAGAGAGAGAGAGAGAGAGAGAGAGAGAGAGAGAGAGAGAGAGAGAGAGTAAGAGAGAGAGAGAGTAAGAGAGAGAGAGAGAGTGTAAGAGAGAGAGAGATGAGTAAGAGAGAGATATAGAGAGAGAGTAAGAGAGAGAGTAATAGAGAGAGAGTAAGAGAGGGAGTAAGAGAGAGAGAGTAAGAGAGACAGAACTTTATTTAAATACGGTAATTTCTTCAATTACATGAATTGCTTTTCTAGAAAGCCGTAGTTTTACAAAAATACAATAATAGTAAATTAGTAAGCTAATTTAAAATCTATATACATGTACTAATTAGATTATTAAAATTATTAAAATGGTGTATATTTTTAAGAGTTGATGGTTAACTATTCCATAACTGGGCATCACTGTACGATAAACTGCGTTTCAGATACTTAGTATGAGGCTGTGGAATTTTGACGTCTGTTTCTGATGAACGTAAATTATGATTATGAGCCTGGTTTACTGGTATAAATAGTTGTTTTAGGTAGCCAGGAGCCATATCATTCACTATCTTAAACATTAGAGTGGCTTTTTGTCTGTTTCTTCTGGTCGCGAGATCACACCAACCAATTTAATCCAAAATCTCAGTTGATCTGATCTCATACCCCGACCGAGTAATGATCCGAGAAGCTCTGTTTTGTAGTTTTTGAAGTTTACTTCTTAAAACTACTCCACAGTTCCCCATGCATTACAACAGTAGTCAAAATGAGGCATTACCAGCGATTGATACAGAGATACCATCTGAGAAATATTTAGCATAGACCGTAATTCACGAAGCATGCGGAGAGAGAGAGAGAGAGAGAGAGAGAGAGAGAGAGAGAGAGAGAGAGAGAGAGAGAGAGAAAGAGAGAGAGAGAGTAATGATGATGATGATGGGTCTTTATTTAAAAAAAACAACGGTGGTTCCTTCAATTTACAATAAATTGCTTTTCAAGAAAGCCGTTTTAAAAGTTTGAATAACAGAACAGATAAACTAATTAGACTAATTACACTAATTAAACTGTATTATTTACAAGGAAATCTACTACAAAGTATAAAACTATTTACAATATATCTGTCTACACATCAAGGTCATAAGAACTAATCAAGTTTTTAAAAATGTCAAAAGAACTCGTGGTTTTAATTGATGATGGTAAATTATTCCATAACACCGGGCCACTATAGGCTAAACTATAGGCTAAGCTTCGTTTTGAGTAATCAGTGTGTGGGAATGGAATTTTAAGATTTATATCTGAGTTTCTCAAGTTATATCCATGTGTATCATTTACAAAGGAGAAAAATTGTTGTAAATGGGTTGTGGCCTCACCATTTACTATTTTGTACATCATGGTTGCCTTTGTTTGACTTCTATTGGTTTCCAAACTGCACCAATTCAATGAGTTTAGAATAGTGGCAGATCGTATTTCATAACCTGATCTCGTGATAATGCGTGCGGCTCTATTTTGGAGTTTTTGAAGTTTGTTCTTGAAGACAGTGCCACAATTGCCCCAAATAAGACAACAGTAGTCAAAATGAGGGGATACGAGAGCATTGTATACTTGGATCAAGTTAGGTAATGGAAGCAGGTCTCGTAATTGACGAAGCATCCTCAATCCTTTAAGGACTTTTGGTATGATTATTTCATTTACATGAGCATCCCAAAGAAGTTTGTCATCCACCATAACACCAAGTAGTTTAGATTTAGTGACTCTTTTTATAGCTTCATTATTGAGCTCTACTTTAGGATCAGTTATGAACTGATTAAGTCGATAGTTTGAAGCTATTGCAATAAACTCTGTTTTTGTAGAGTTTAGAGATAATTTATTTGCACAGAGCCATGTATGCAGATTTTTAATATCACTGTTTAAAATATTTTCAACCTCATTGACAGTTTCAGCTGAAGCTGTAATTTGAGTATCGTCTGCATACATACCAGGGGTGGTGGATGTCAAACAGTTTGGGAGGTCATTAATGTAGAGTAAAAATAATAGTGGACCTAGGATGGATCCCTGAGGAACACCTGTAGTTATGGGTTTGAAGTCTGATTGTAAACCATTCACCATACAACACTGCTGTCTATCATCCAAATATGATTTGAACCAATCTAGTTGAATATTATTAATTCCGTACATATTCAGCTTTTTCAACAGGATTGTATGGTAAACAGTGTCAAATGCTTTGCTTAAGTCAACGAGAACTACTCCATTTATATAACCACAATCAATATTTTTATACCAGTTTTCAGTAGCTTGAAGAAGAGCAGTTACAGTATAATTGTCAGATCTAAACCCTGACTGAAATTGACTCAGGATATTGTTTTCCTTTAAATAATGATAAACTTGATTATAGACCAGTTTTTCAAAAACTTTGGCTACAACTGGTAGTACAGATATAGGTCTGTAGTTGTTAGGATCATCCTTGGCGTTGCCCTTATGAACAGGAAAGACTTTTGCATTTTTCCATTTATCAGGAAATATGCCTGTTTGAGTGGATAGATTAAATATAATGGATAAAGGAACACTTATAACTGGAGCAGCATGTCGAAAAATCTCAGCTGAAATCTTATCAAGACCTGAAGCTTTTCGATCACACAGCCTAGAGAGCATATGCTGAACCACTGAAGGGGCAATTGTAGAGAATTGAAAAGTTGAGTCGCTTTGTTTAACAAAAGTCTCTGGTAGTGTGGTAGTGTGTGGCACACCGTCACTGATCTTGGAACCCACTGTTGAAAAATGATCATTAAATGTATCAGATATTGTATGTGGATCAGTGACAATGATCTCTTCCACATTTAGTTCCTTAACACCAGTGACTTTCGATTTGCGACCGAGAAGAGTGTTAATAGCCCTCCAGGTGTGCCAGCTGCTTTGGCTGTCATAATCTATTTCATTTGTGAGATAATTGACTTTAGCTTTCTTAATTGCTGTATTAATTTGATTGCGAGCACGTTTATATGCTTCAAATGTAGACCTTGATTTATTTGAGATTGATTTCTTTTCTAGAAAATCTCTTTTGTACATCAATTTCTTAATTTCAGGTGTGAGCAAGGAGAAGCCTTGTTTTTGACTCTCTTCTTTCTTAAAGGAGCATGAACATCTAAAATGTCTAAAATGTCTGTAAATAGTAAATAGTAAGAGAGAGTAAGAGAGAGAGTAAGAGAGAGAGAGTAAGAGAGAGTAAGAGAGAGAGAGTAAGAGAGAGAGAGAGAGTAAGAGAGAGAGAGAGAGAGTAAGGGAGAGAGAGAGTAAGAGAGAGAGAGAGAGTAATAGAGAGAGAGAGACAACTTTATTTAATAACGGTAATTCTATCAATATTACATTGTTTTTCATAAAAGCCGTTAGTTACATAATAAAAGGAATAAATATACATAGAGACAAATTATATACAATATTAACAGATTAAAATTTATGACAGTGAATAAGATTTTTAAAAATATTTACAGAGTTAGCAGTTTTAATCATCGATGGTAGTCCATTCCATAAAACAGCACCGCTATACGTGAAACTACGTTTTAGGTACTCGGATTTAGGCAATGGAATTTTAACATCTACCTCCGAGTTTCTTAAATTGTGACCATGCGCTTCATTTAAAGGAACGAACATTTCATTTAAATATCTGGGAGACATACCATTAACAATTTTTGTACATTAAGGTACCCTTTTGTTGGTTTCTCCTAGTTTCGAGATTGCACCAGTTTAATGCAGTCAATATTTTCGTGGATCTAATTTCGTATCCAGATCTGGTTATAATACGAGCGGCTCTATTTTGTAATTTTTGTAGCTTATTTCGTAGAACAGTACCACAATTTCCCCAAACCGTACTACAGTAATCAAAATAAGGAATTACGAGAGCATTGTACACAGAGATAAGTTGAGGTAGAGATAATAAATCTCTTAGTACTCGTAGCATTCGCAAGCCTCTTAAAACTTTAGGAATGACCTTTTCATGAACATGGTCATCCCAGCTTAGTTTTTCGTCTACTATTACACCTAGTAATTTTGCCTTAGTCACTTGTTTTATAGTTTTGTTCCCTAGTCTTATCTTTGGGACAGCTATAAATTGTTTTAGTCTATAACTAGAAGCTATAGTAATGAACTCAGTTTTGGTTGTATTTGCGGTGAGTTTGTTTGCACTAAGCCACGTGTGTAAATTCTTAACATCCGAATTTAAAATATCTTCAAGTTCATCTACTGTTTCTGCTGAAGCAGTAATTTGTGTATCATCAACATACATACTAGGTGAAGTGAAGTCCAAACAGTTTGGGAGGTCATTAATATAAGTTAAGAATAAAAGTGGGCCTAAGGTGGATCCCTGAGGCACACCTATTGTCAGAGGTTTTAATTCAGACTCAACACCATTGACCATGCAACATTGTGATCTATTGACTAGGTATGAGGAGAACCAATTTAGTGGAATGCCATTGACTGCGTACAGACTTAGTTTTTTAAGAAGGATTGCATGGTCAACAGTGTCAAAGGCTTTACTCAGATCTACAAGAACTACCCCATTAATAAAGCCATTATCAATATTTTTGAACCATTTTTCAGTTGCTTGTAATAGAGCTGTTACAGTAGAGTGACCCGATCGAAACCCTGATTGAAACTTACTCAAAATGTCATTTTGAGTAAAGTATGAATAAAGTTGGTTGAAGACAAGTTTTTCAAATACTTTAGCCACAACAGGCAGAACCGAAATTGGTCGATAGTTATTTGGATCATTTTTAGCATTTCCCTTATAAACTGGAAAAACTTTTGCATTTTTCCAGCTATCAGGAAAGATACCAGAAATTATAGACTTATTAAAAGTGGAGCACAATGGTATGCTTATTACAGGTGCAGCATGTCGCAAGAGCATGGCTGAAATCTTGTCCAAACCTGACGTTTTAGCGACAAACAGAGTGGACAGCAGCCGTTGAATAGTTGAGACAGAGATTGGCGTAAACACAAATGTAGATTGGCTAGGTTTGACAAACGACTCTGGAAGAACCGAAGTAGTCTGAACATTTGAACTAATCTTTGTACCAATTGTTGAAAAATGTTCATTAAAAGTTTCAGAAATCAAAAGAGGATTGGTAATAGTTGATTCATCCACCTTCAATTCAGTAATGCCAGAAACTTTTGACTTACGTCCTAGTAGCATATTAATTGCTTTCCAGGTAAGACAGCTGTCCCCTCTGTCATTATCAACTTCACCTGTAACATAGTCTACTTTGGCTTTCTTAATTGCTATATTTACTTTATTTCGTGTTGCTTTATAAGTTTCATAAGTTGCTTTAGAACCATTTCTTACAGCTTGTTTTTTGAAGTGATCTCTTTGGTGCATTAATTGTCTTATAGTAGGGGTCAGCCAATTGGCAGGTTTATGTTTAACACTCCTATTCCTTAGTGGTGCATGAATATCAAGCACCTCCAAGAACAGGCTCTCCCATGTACAAACCATATCATTTGGATCATCACTTATCTCTAACAAATCCCAATGAGCTTGTTTAAGGTCATGGATAAATAATTGTGGGTCAAAATGCTTCATGTTACGACTTTCTATAAATTTTGGATTACTTTTACTAGTGTGAAATTTTCTCACACCATAAATTAAATAATGATCACTTAGCCAATTTGAATGACCCCAGAGGCAACTAAATTTTGAAGCTCATTTGTAAGCAAGTGGTCAATCAGGGTCTTCGATCGATCAGTAACCCTTGTATACTCAGTAATAAGCTGTCGGAATTGATATGTGTCATAAAGAAACATCACTGTGGAACGTAAAGGATCAATTGAAGTATTCGCTAGATCACAATTAATGTCACCCACAACTAATGTTTCTTTACCCTCTGCATCAACAGCTTTTAAAAAATCTTCAAACTCCTTAAGGACCACCACTAAGGAATGTGGTGGTCTGTACCATGTAGAAATTATAAATGGTTTAACTTTTAGTTTGGAAATCTCAATGGCTATCATTTCTAAATTAAATGGGACTATATCAGAACGTACTTTATAATTAATGCTATCTTTGATATACAATGCAACTCCACCCCCACCATTACTAGTACGATCTACTCTTTCTAGAGTATAACCGTCAATATTAACTAGACAACTATCAGTAGTTTGGTCAAGCTTACTTTCATTGATGGCTAATACATCAACTCATATTCAATCATCAAAATCCTTAGCTGATCAATATGGGTAAATAAACCATTTATATTTAATTGACCAAACTTGAAACCTTTAGGAAATTTCGGTTCCTTAGGTTCAGGAGAAATAAAATTAACGGATAGGGTTGTGGTACTGTTAATATCTGCTGTACATTCCCGAATAGAATACCATCAATGATTTTTACCAACAAAATTGGTAAAATTGCTAGCAAGTATTGCAACTCCCTTACTGTTCAGATGCAATTTATGATCATTTAAAGAAGATTCGTCTATATTACTATGAGTTATAGTAAGTCTTTCGGCTTGTGTGCAGAATCTCTTAGTTATCTTATTTACATCAGTGACCTTTTTAGAAAGGTCATCTGAATCAAGTCTTATAGTTAAATCTGATAAGTTCACCATAGCATCATATTTATTTTCAATAAAACGAGCTAAATCAATTATCTCATCAGCGACAGCTTGTGGTGGGTTGTCTTTTAAATCGTTTGTCCCAACATGTAAAATAACATTTACAGGTTTAGGGATATCATCTATAGCAGGCTGAATATAGTGATACATATCACGTATACGTGCCCCAGGAAAAGAACGAACAACCACCTTAGATTTCGTTGATTTGCTCAACTGGAAGCTGGTCAATCTTTTTACGATTGAATCTCCTATGATGAGCGTACTTGCTGTTCGCTTTTAAGAGTATTTTCATCTGGCTTCTCATTAGATGGTTTACCTTGGGGAATTACGTTTACCTTATTACTTCTTCTTTAAGAGTAAGAGAGAGAGAGAGAGTAAGAGATAGAGAGAGTAAGAGAGAGAGAGAGAGAGAGTAAGAGAGAGAGAGAGAGAGCAAGAGAGAGAGAGAGAGAGAGAGAGAGAGAGAGAGAGCAAGAGAGAGAGAGAGAGAGAGAGAGAGAGAGAGAGAGAGAGAGAGAGAGAGAGAGAGAGAGAGAGAGAGAGAGAGAGAGAGAGAGAGAGAGAGAGAGAGAGAGAGAGAGAGAGTAAGAGAGAGAGAGAGTAAGAGAGAGAGAGTAATAGAGAGAGAGTAAGAGAGAGAGAGAAAAATTTATTTAAGCACGGAATTTCTACAATTTCAAAAAATTGTTTTACAAGAAAGCCGTCATAATTAATATATGTACAATATTTACAAATGTTTAAGCTACTCTGGAGAGATAATGTCAAGAGATTGATAAGCCTTCAACCATGATTTAAAATAATTTAGTGAAGTTGACAGTCTGATATCTTTTGGAATAGAATTCCAAATAAAACCACCGTTATATAGAAAACTTTTTTTCAGGAAATTACTGCGTGGTTTAGGGGTTAAGACATCAATTTCACTATTTCGCAATTGATAATTATTTACTTCTGAACGTTTTGAATACATTTCATTTAGATAATCAGTTGATTCGCCATAGTAAGAGAGAGTAAGAGAGAGAGAGAGTAAGAGAGAGAGAGAGAGTAAGAGAGAGTAAGAGAGAGAGAGTAATTGAGAGAGAGAGAGAAAAATTTATTTAAGCACGGAATTTCTACAATTTCAAAAAATTGTTTTACAAGAAAGCCGTCGTAATTAATATATATACATATTTACAAATGTTTAATCTACTCTGGAGAGATAATGTCAAGAGATTGATAAGCCTTCAACCTTGATTTAAAATAATTTAGTGAAGTTGACAGTCTGATATATTTTGGAATAGAATTCCAAATAAAACCACCGTTATATAGAAAACTTTTTTTCAGGAAATTACTGCGTGGTTTAGGGGTTAAGACATCAATTTCACTATTTCGCAATTGATAATTATTTACTTCTAAACGTTTTGAATAAATTTCATTTAGATAATCAGTTGATTCGCCATAGTAAATTTTATACATCATAATTGCTGAATTATAGATACGTCGAGTTAATAAGTCTTTCCAATTAAGGTTCCTTAATATTTCAGATGACCTTATTTCATAATTGGCTGGACTAATAACTCGAGCTGCTCTATTTTGTAACTTTTGCAGACGATTAGATAATTCTTGATTTAGTCCGCTATTCCACACAACATCACAATAGTCAAAGTGAGATTGAATTAAGGAATTATAAATCAGTATTAAGAGATCTTTAGACGGAACGAATTGACGAATTCGTCTCAAACCACCAATGGCGCTTGAGATTTTTTTAGATATTACATCAATGTGTTTGGTCCAAGAAAGTTTTTCATCAATATGTAGTCCTAATGATTTAGCATTTGACACCCGACGGATCAACCGATTGCCAAAATATAATTTTGGATATTGTATAATATTAGATAGCCTATTATTAGAGGCGATAATCATATATTCAGTTTTGGTTAAATTAATATGAAGTTTATTGGCAATTAACCACTGATTGATATTTTCCAAGTCACGGTTTGCCTGATGCTCCAATTCACAAATGGTCTCTGCCTTAAACGTAAGATTTGTATCATCGGCGAACATTCTTGGTTTAGAATTAAACAAAGACAATGGCAGATCGTTGATATATATCAGGAACAGCAACGGTCCCAAAACTGTCCCCTGGGGAACTCCGCAGGTCACAGTTTGAGGATCTGATAACATCCCATTAACATAACATTGTTGTTGACGTTCGGTAAGATATGATTGAAAGAATTTTAATTCAATGTCGGAAATACCATGATTTTTTAATTTCGCAATTAAAATATCATGATTGATCGTATCAAACGCTTTCCTAAGATCAATAAATATAACTGCAGTTAAAAGATCTTCGTCTAAATTGGAATACCATTCGTTTGTAGCATCAAGCATCGCAGTGGCTGTAGAATGGTTACTTCTAAACCCTGATTGGTATTTGTTAAATAGGTTATGAGATTTGAAGTAAGCGTATAATTGCTTATATACAGCTCTTTCAAATATCTTAGCCACTACGTTTATAACCGAGATCGGTCTATAATTATTTGGATCAACTTTTTTGTCAGATTTGTAAATCGGATAAACTTTTGAGCATTTCCAATCGGATGGAAATATCCCAGTTTCTAAGGATTTGTTGAAAATGACACATAGCGAGCTAGCTATGACGGGAGCAGCTTCTTTTAATAGTCTCATGGGAATACCATCTAGACCAGCAGCTTTTTTGACTGAAAATGTTGTAATGATATTGGACACATCGGACGTACTCATTTTAGTAAACCTAAAACTAGAATTAGCTGTGTCATGATCATGGTTCAGGAACAAGCGAAAATTAGTATTTTCCTGTGGGTTCGTTAAGTTAGCAGCCAAATTAGGTCCAACATTTATAAAATGATCGTTGAAAGTTTCAGAGATATCTGAAGGATTAGTAATAGGTTTATCATTAATCAGTAATTCATTAATTTCAGAACACGACTGTGTTTTTCGTGAAAGAAGTTCATTTATAACCTTCCATGTTTTAGATGGATCCTTGGAATGCGTTTCAAATTGACTAGAATAGAAATTAATTTTGGATTTCTTTATCATAGAATTTACATCATTTCTAGCACTTTTATATTTTGCCCATAAAATTGGATCCTTAGATGAAGCATGCTCTCGTTTCAGCCGATCTCGTATGATCATTTTCGTCCTAATAGAGACAGTCATCCAAGGAGATCTACGAGCCCTCACTCTTTTCCTTTTAACAGGCGCATGTTTGTCAGCTACTGATATGAACATCTTTTTCCAATAGCTCCACATTCGGTCAGGGTTTTCGTAATTGTTTAATATATCCCAAGGGATATTCTGAAGATCGACTTTAAAGTGGTTAGAGTTGAAATGCTTGTAGGATCGAAATTGCGTAACTTTTTGCTTAGAATAAGTGGGAATAGAAACTTTCCTAACCATATAGATTAGGCAGTGGTCGCTTATTCCAAGATTTACGAGACCAGATGATACAATTTTAGACAAGTCATTAGTAAATATTAGATCAATCATAGTATCAGACTTATCTGTTATACGGGTTGATTCCTTAATAAGCTGATGAAACTGATAGATCTCTTCAATCGCTCTCAAGGCATTGATGTGAGGTTCATGTTTAGAGCTATTATAATTACAATTTAAATCACCAAGTAAAATGATTTCTTTATTTTTATAATCAAGAATTGACACTATAGATTCAAGAGCTTGGAAAAAAATAGAGAATAGAGAGAGTAAGAGAGAGCGAGAGAGAGAGAGTAAGAGAGAGAGAGAGAGAGAGAGAGAGAGAGAGAGAGAGAGAGAGAGAGAGAGAGAGAGAGAGAGAGAGAGAGAGAGAGAGAGAGAGAGAGAGAGAGAGAGAGAGAGAGAGAGTAAGAGAGAGAGAGAGTAAGAGAGAGAGTAATAGAGACATAGTAAGAGAGAGAGAGAGTAAGAGAGAGATTAAGTGAGAGAGAGTAAGTGAGAGAGAGAGAGTAAGAGAGAGAGAGAGAGTAAGAGAGAGAGTAAGAGCGAGAGAGAGTAAGAGAGAGAGAGAGTAAGAAAGATAGAGCGTAAGTAAGAGTACTTACGCATATTAATGGCCGACGTTTCGGACGATGTGTCCTTCTTTAGGTCAGACTAGAAGTGTCCTTCTTCTCCACTGAAGAATGACACAAGTACTCTTACTTATGTATTTTTCGACACATTGAAATTCTCCTATTTCTCCTTTTTATATCATATCCAGTTCTTTTGAGAACTTAGCAGCTTTCATATTTATTATTATCAGAATTTGCAATGCATGTGCATGTTTCGAGAAATACCGTGTCTGAGCTCCTGAACCCTTGACTGTTGTCTTGTGTGGGAGTCCGTAATTTTAATATGGTTTTGGAATGTTTTTTAGAACACAATGAGTTGAACTATAAGCATTTTCCTCACTAATCGATCATTATGCTCGAAATCACGTTGACATAATGTGTACAACCCTATGGCACAAGGCTCAAAATCATGAGCGATTAGTACTTATTCAATGAGCTTGAGTTCAACAACTTTTCAAATTTTTAAATTCATACACTACAGTTACTACTGCATTAAATTAAGAAAACTAGAGATAACCGATTTATCGACGGATCTATTATATAAACACGCAGAGCAAACTGCTCAATCTCTTCTATAAACTAAATTTGGACAAATTAAACTGCGTTTGTGAAAATAGTGTATACCAACGAGATAGCTTACTTTTAGACAGATACAATCTTTCATCCTGCTTATCAAATGCCGGACTTCGCAATTACAATTCTCGCTGATCATTTTAAAATTTAACGCAAAATTAAACCAACCAAAAAACGCGTTGCAATCTAAGAAATGCATCGGCATAGTTTGTCTCTCTCTATATATAACTGGATTACTATCTTTTGGAATTAGGCCAGGCAAAAAGTTGAATATCATGTAGTAATGTGACGTTACATATTCTGGCGCGTTGCATATATGGTGTTACATATATGGATTGATTTTGTAACAAAAAGGCAGTATGCAAACATATTATACAAACTTTTTAATCCCTTTGTGTCCCTTATTTACATTCTATCTTTCTTTCGAAACTACGAACTGTTAGACGATGATCAGTGGTCACATTTAGTATAGACGGAGTACCTATTGCAAGACAGGCTTTAACGTACATTTGAACCGGTTGTTTAGCTATCTTTTTACCTTGTTCAAACTTTTTTTTAAAGAGAACTTCTTTTTAAAACGGAATGTCATTAATAGCTCAATATCTTAGAGTCCTATATCCTACTCTCATCTCGACGCTTGTATTGGTTGTGGTTGATGGTCATACCGTTCGCAGTGCATCCTTAATAGAATCTAGCAAAAACTCAAAAGCTCATAACAACAAAACAAGTCATAACTAAACATTCAAACAACGAAAAACAATTTTGTCTTCGTTAAAAAAACATTAGTATAGGTTGTGGTAATTATCCCACCACTGCATCATATTTAAAAATAAAACCAAGCGAGTTCACCAGAAACGTTTAGTTAATCTGTATCAACTCAAGTGACACAGAAATAGGAAAATTAGTAAAATCCGATTTTTCCATGATACAACGTGTGTCACAACTTTCTATAAAACAACGCTTGATTTATCATGATTTAAAATGATCATAAGGTCGGAAGAACAACGCTTGGATAAATGATAAAATTACATTTTTGCTTGTCACTAACTTGAAACAACTGTAAGATCGCTCTTGAACTATTGGTATTGAAGATTCACATGAGTTTTCTTGAATTTAGTTACAAACTCAAGGTTGCAATACCTATCGACAAAGGTGGTCAGAAAGTAGAACAATAAAACAATATGAAGAATATTGACGGAATACAATTTCGTTAACAAAATACTTATGATTGTCTACCCTGCATAAACCAACATGAATCTTTGATTGAAACCGGATCAATGTTATAAATTTTCAACCAATTAAATGGACGCGCATTACCTGGGTCTTCATTAAGCGGTGTAAAAGCACTAAATGAACCTGCAGATGCTGCTGTAGTATTGTCAAAGCTTCAATAGAGAAATCAACGTTCATGTGATCGAATCCCGCATGGGCTTTATATTTTCAAATGTGTTCGTATTTTTCTCTCTTTGTATTTACTGATAATTTTGAATTTTCTCAATGTAATTATTATGGCTGGTATTAGTGTATTTATGGCTTGCCTTTTTCATGCTGAGACCAAATTAATTAATTGGGATGACATCGTTGTAATATTAGCATCCATAGAGTGAAGGTACTTATGTTCATGTGATCTAATGATAGCAAATACAAATGCAAATATTAATTATAATTCAGAGAACTCAAAAGTATGTCATTCATGTTTTAAAACAACCATTTTTTTATTTTTTTTATTTTTCCTTAATAGCAAAGACACCTCAGGATGGAGTGCAGGATATTTGTGATGTTACTTTTGGTTATTTTTCATGGACGTCTGACGAAGTCGAAAGAATATGGTAATTATATGTATTTATCATTAAGTACCTAGGGTACACAAAAGATTTACATCCGCTATAACAATTACTATAATTAAAAATTAATTATAACTAACATAATTATTTCAGGTGCTGATATTTGGAAACTATGTCCGTACACCCTGCATTTGGGTTGGGATGTATTGACAGTTGATTGTAATTCAAAAAACCTAACTGCGATGCCTCTTTTCCTTTCTGGATACACGAACTCATCAATCATAGCGTAAGGAACATACACTAATAAATTCATATTGTGTTTTAGAATATATATTATACTAATTAATATGTTTTTTTTTGACATAATGGATATCAAGCAGAGGTGAGGTATTATTACATCCTGAATATCGATTTACAAGCTATCACAAATAACATAAATCAGGAACAAGTAAGGCACATGTCATGGTTCACGAGATAACTCAACGCCTTTCCTTCTCTTCTATACACTAATTATCATTTATAGAAAGGAGTGGTATTCAACGAGTATTAACCCGACGGTTGACATACCAAGCGGTATACTAACATTTCGTCGAATACCACATGCAGAATTTTTATAAATTTTTCAATTTCAAATAATTGTTTTCCGAATAAAATGATCGTTTGCTATGATCTTAGCCATTGTTGCCAGGGATTTACTAGGTAGATTGGTATTCTAGCTACATTCTGTTCCTGTTAGCGTGATATTCGAGTGAAAATATCATATTTGAGTTTTTCTCTCGTGTGCGATGCTACGAGGGTCGTGTAACCGCTAGGGGTGTTGAGAAGCATGTTTTGCAATGGTAATGATCGACGCTGTAAATATACATTTTCAATTCTAAAAACAAAACATAACTATAAATACGTGTACGAAACATCCCCTCGCCCGTTTACTGTATGAAGGCTTAATAGCGTAATGTTTACTTAAAAATAGATAATCCATTATTTTTTTCAATCGAATGGATTTACCTTGCACACTACATGTATCTCTGAGAGCCTTTAACTCTTTCCTGACCGGCCCAGTCAAAACGGGTCTTAGAAGAACAGCAAATCGTCAATCGAAAAAAACGGTACACGTAACGCAAGATAAAAAATTGAAATTCGACAAGCGCCAGGAACATGAGATCCACGCACACGCCAAGTTTGATTTGATTTCATAAACAACTCTGCGATTGGTGGCATTTTGAGTTTTCAAGATGCTACGCGGGCGTGCAAGATGTCCTTTTCTAGAAAAATGTAAATTTTTCAACCTGATTTATGATAATTAATGCTATTTATGTTAACATAATGTGTTTTGTTCGCGAAATTTAAAAGCGCACGTAAAAGCCAGTTTATTGGGAAAATGTATAGCTTTTGCAACAGTTGTGGTTATTTCAAGAGATATCAATAGAACAAAGAGGTGGTTCAATTTTGGATATTTTTCCGCCTGTCAGGAAAGAGTTAATAAGCAATAACAGGTAAATTGAAAATAATCGAAGAAAAAGCGTGGACGGAAAAGCAGTTTATCATCTGTTGAATTGAAAATAATAAATGTAAATACAGTTTAACAAAGCAAAAAAATGGTCAGTAAGCAAAATGAACCCCCTTCTCTGCTTCCCTACCCCCCTCAACGAGAGGTCACGGTATAAGGGTTACCTTCAGCAGAGTCTCAGCAGCGATCCCACCCGCAGCGGTCCACCCGCAGCGGTCCACCCGCAGCGGTCCACCCGCAGCGGTCCACGCGCACGGGAGCTCACACTTTCAAATATATACGCAAGCTATTTATACACCACAAAGACAATACTTTCTATGCATGTGGGTCAAAAAGGTCCAACTTCACCGTGTTTAGAAATGTAGGAAATAATTCACCAAATTGGCTCAAAATTTGATATGTGTGTTGCTTAGCGACTTGCAACGATGATGAAAATTCAGGCGAAAATATAAAATTGATCGATGCGAAAAAATATCTGCCATTGTATATTAATAAGCAATAACAGGTAAATTGAAAATAATCGAAGAAAAGCGTGGACGAAAAAGCAGTTTGTCATCTGGTGAATTGAAAATAATCAATGTAAATACAGTGTAACAAAGCAAAAAAATGGTCAGTGAGATATTAACCCCCTTCTCTGCTCCCCTACCCCCTCAACGAGAGGTCACGGTATAACAGTTACCTTCAGCAGAGTATCTGCAGAGATCCCACCCGCACCGATCCACCCGCACGGGAGCTCATACTTTCAAATATATACGCAAGCGATTTATACACCACAAAGACAATACTTTCTATGCACGTGGGTCAAAAAGGTCCAACTTCACCGTGTTTAGAAATGTAGGAAATAATTCACCAAATTGGATTAAAATTTGATATGTGTGTTGCTTAGCCGACTTACAACGATGATGAAAAATTCTGGCGAAAATATAAAATTGATCGATGCGAAAAAACATCGGTCATTGTATATTAATAAGCAATAACAGGTAAATTGAAAATAATCGAAGAAAAAGCGTGGACGAAAAAGCAGTTTGTCATCTGTTGAATTGAAAATAATCAATGTAAATACAGTTTAACAAAGCAAAAAAAGGTCAGTGAGCAAAAAAATTAACCCCCTTCTCTGCTCTCCCTACCCCCCTCAACGAGAGGTTAAGGTATAAGGGTTACCTTCAGCAGAGTCTCTGCAAAGATTCCACCCGCACCGGTCCACCCGCACGGGAGCTCATACTTTCAAATATATACGCAAGCTATTTATACACCACAAAGACAATACTTTCTATGCATGTGGGTCAAAAGGTCCAACTTCACCGTGTTTAGAAATGTAGGAAATAATTCACCAAATTGGCTTAACATTTGATATGTGTGTTGCTTAGCCGACTTACAACGATGATGATAAATTCAGGCGAAAATATAAAATTGATCGATGCGAAAAAATATCGGCCATTGTATATTAATAAGCAATAACAGGTAAATTGAAAATAATCGAAGAAAAAGCGTGGACGGAAAAGCAGTTTATCATCTGTTGAATTGAAAATAATAAATGTAAATACAGTTTAACAACGCAAAAAATGGTCAGTAAGCAAAATGAACCCCCTTCTCTGCTCCCCTATCCCCCTCAACGAGAGGTCACGGTATAAGGGTTACCTTCAGCAGAGTCTCTGCAGCGATCCCACCCGCAGCGGTCCACCCGCAGCGGTCCACCCGCAGCGGTCCACCCGCACGGGAGCTCACACTTTCAAATATATACGCAAGCTATTTATACACCACAAAGACAATACTTTCTATGCATGTGGGTCAAAAAGGTCCAACTTCACCGTGTTTAGAAATGTAGGAAATAATTCACCAAATTGGCTCAAAATTTGATATGTGTGTTGCTTAGCGACTTGCAACGATGATGAAAATTCAGGCGAAAATATAAAATTGATCGATGCGAAAAAATATCTGCCATTGTATATTAATAAGCAATAACAGGTAAATTGAAAATAATCGAAGAAAAAGCGTGGACGAAAAAGCAGTTTGTCATCTGTTGAATTGAAAATAATCAATGTAAATACAGTGTAACAAAGCAAAAAAATGGTCAGTGAGATATTAACCCCCTTCTCTGCTCCCCTACCCCTCAACGAGAGGTCACGGTATAAGGGTTACCTTCAGCAGAGTATCTGCAGAGATCCCACCCGCACCGATCCACCCGCACGGGAGCTCATACTTTCAAATATATACGCAAGCGATTTATACACCACAAAGACAATACTTTCTATGCACGTGGGTCAAAAAGGTCCAACTTCACCGTGTTTAGAAATGTAGGAAATAATTCACCAAATTGGATTAAAATTTGATATGTGTGTTGCTTAGCCGACTTACAACGATGATGAAAAATTCAGGCGAAAATATAAAATTGATCGATGCGAAAAAACATCGGTCATTGTATATTAATAAGCAATAACAGGTAAATTGAAAATAATCGAAGAAAAAGCGTGGACGAAAAAGCAGTTTGTCATCTGTTGAATTGAAAATAATCAATGTAAATACAGTTTAACAAAGCAAAAAAAGGTCAGTGAGCAAAAAAATGAACCCCCTTCTCTGCTCTCCCTACCCCCCTCAACGAGAGGTTAAGGTATAAGGGTTACCTTCAGCAGAGTCTCTGCAGAGATCCCACCCGCACCGGTCCACCCGCACGGGAGCTCATACTTTCAAATATATACGCAAGCTATTTATACACCACAAAGACAATACTTTCTATGCATGTGGGTCAAAAGGTCCAACTTCACCGTGTTTAGAAATGTAGGAAATAATTCACAAATTGGCTTAACATTTGATATGTGTGTTGCTTAGCCGACTTACAACGATGATGATAAATTCAGGCGAAAATATAAAATTGATCGATGCGAAAAAATATCGGCCATTGTATATTAATAAGCAATAACAGGTAAATTGAAAATAATCGAAGAAAAAGCGTGGACGAAAAAGCAGTTTGTCATCTGTTGAATTGAAAATAATCAATGTAAATACAGTGTAACAAAGCAAAAAAATGGTCAGTGAGATATTAACCCCCTTCTCTGCTCCCCTACCCCCTCAACGAGAGGTCACGGTATAAGGGTTACCTTCAGCAGAGTATCTGCAGAGATCCCACCCGCACCGATCCACCCGCACGGGAGCTCATACTTTCAAATATATACGCAAGCGATTTATACACCACAAAGACAATACTTTCTATGCACGTGGGTCAAAAAGGTCCAACTTCACCGTGTTTAGAAATGTAGGAAATAATTCACCAAATTGGATTAAAATTTGATATGTGTGTTGCTTAGCCGACTTACAACGATGATGAAAAATTCAGGCGAAAATATAAAATTGATCGATGCGAAAAAACATCGGTCATTGTATATTAATAAGCAATAACAGGTAAATTGAAAATAATCGAAGAAAAAGCGTGGACGAAAAAGCAGTTTGTCATCTGTTGAATTGAAAATAATCAATGTAAATATAGTTTAACAAAGCAAAAAAAATGGCCAGTGAGAAAAAATGAACCCCCTTATCTGCTCCCCCTACCCACCTCAACGAGAGGTTACGGTATAAGGGTTACCTTCAGCAGAGTCTCTGCAGAGATTCCACCCGCAACGGTCGACCCGCACGGGAGCTCATACTTTCAAATATATACGCAAGCTATTTATACACCACAAAGACAATACTTTCTATGCATGTTGGTCAAAAAGGTCCAAATTCACCGTGTTTAGAAATGTAGGAAATAATTCAGCAAATTGGCTTAAAATTTGATATGTGTGTTGCTTAGCCGACTTACAACGATAATGAAAAATTCAGGCGAAAATATAAAATTGATCGATGCGAAAAATATAGGCCATTGTATATTAATTCTTTCCTGACCGGCCCAATTAAAACGGGTCTTAGAAGACCCGCAAAGTCGTCAATCGAAAAACACGGCACACGGTAACGCAAGATAAAAAAATGAAATTCGACAAGCGCCAGAAACATGAGATCTACGCACACGCCAAGTTTGATTTGATTTCATAAACAACTCTGCGATTGGTGCTATTTTGAGTTTTCAAGATGCTACGCGGGCGTGCAAGATGTCCTTTTCTAGAAAAATGTAAATTTTTTCAACCTGATTTATGATAATTAAAGCTAATTTATATTAACATAATTTATTTTGTTCCGGAAATTTAAAAGCACAAGTAAAAGCCGGTTTATTGGGCTTTCAGAAAATGTATAGCTTTCGCAACAATTGTGGTTATTTCAAGAGATATCAATAGAACAAAGAGGTGGTTCAATTTTGGATGTTTTTCCGCCGGTCAGCAAAGAGTTAAACCATCTAGTGTTGTTCTGAATTGAACTTACCAATATGAACTTCATAAAATAATGTATCCTAAAGTACTCTTCTATAGTGCTGCCTGAGCCACCAGGTTAACATAATTCACAACGCTTGTGGGATTGCGTAAGCAGATTGATGTCATTTTTGTTTGCTATGCGTTTCCCCTAGAATGATGATTATCACCAAATCATCTTGTTTCATATTATACTAAAACGGACTCTTTTCTCGTCCAGACGCAAGAAACACGAGCAGAGACATGTGCGCATTGCGTCCCTATTTTTATACATGCCTTTGTAAAATCTTCAAACAGTCAGTGGGCGAGTTTTGTTGCCTGCACATATCATAATTTGTATTATTGCTGCGTTAACACGTTGTTACGCCAGGCCATAATAGCTCCCCGCATAATGTGACAGAAACAGGAAAGTTCAAATGCCAGCAGATATCAAACATTTGCGTTTTGACGTCTGTGTCACACATTAAGTCGACACGTTCTTTCAAAAACAACTAACCGTGCAGTATAACTCCGGATAATCAAAGTTTGTGACTTTCTCGTTGGACTTCGGTTTTCGCTGCATTAAACGTTGGCAGTATACTCTCTAGCCGATACGCAACCAGCATTACATTTGATTTACATGTTCTAAGGATTTATGGTGAAGGAAAATTTCGAGTGTTGGAATATATACACTTTAAGACCAAACCGAGACCAGTTGCGAAAAATGCAACTTCAAGGCCTTCCGGCCGGAATTGAACCCGCGACCCTGCGATGCTAGTGCAGTGCCCCGACCACAGAGCCACGGAAGCCGTTGCCTTACAACATTTATATTTTGTTTTAACATAATGAATATCAAGCAGAGGTGAGGTATTCTTACATCCTTTTTATCGATTTGCATACTATCACAAATAACATAAATCAGGAACAAGTAAGGCACATGTCATGGTTCACGAGATACCTCAACGCCTTTCCTTCTCTTCTATACACTAATTATCATTTATAGACAAGGAGTGGTATATACCAGGCGGTATACTAACATTTCGTCGAATACCACTTGCAGAATTTTCATAAATTTTTCAATTTCAAATATTTTTTTCCCGAATAAAATGATCGTTTGCTATGAGCTTATCCATTGTTGCCAGGGATTTTCTAGGGAGATTAGTATTCTAGCTAAATTCTGTTCCTCTTAGCGTGATATTCGAGCTAAAATATCATATCTGAGTTTCTCTCTCGAGTGCGATGCTACAAGGGTCGCGTAACCGCTAGGATTGTTGAGATGCATGTTTTGCAATGGTAATTATCGACGCTGTAAATCTACATTTTCAATTGTAAAAACATAACATAACCATAAATACGTGTACGCAACATTCCCTCGCACGTTTACTGTTTGAAGACTTAATAGCGTAGTGTTTAGTTATTTTACTTAAAAATAGATAATCCATTAATTTTCAAATCGAATTGATTTACATTGGACACTACATGTATCTCCGAGAGCATTTAAACCATTTAGTGTTGTTCTGAATTTCATTGTTTCATAATTAGACATCAAACTCAATAATTAAATAGCCCAAAGTGTTTAATTTTGGGTGCAATATACCTGCACTGAGGAGAACAATGGGGAATTAAAGTGCTTATACAGATTGGCATTTACATGTACAACTGTTCCATGTATCACTATGTTCTTGAGATATTAATATTTATTTTATATGTAAATGCCGCATCCTCACTATATATATATATATATATATATATATATATATATATATATATATATATATATATATATATATATATATATATATATATATATATATATATATATATATACTGTAAATCTCGCGGTGTTGTGGGAACACCTAACCGGTGTAACGTTACACCGATTTGGTGTAAAATGAAAATTAACACCATTCAAGTGTAACTTCACACTCGTAACTTGTACTTCTACACCACGCTTGGGTTAGGGTAACACTTATTAGGTGTAAAGTAGAAAACTGTCTTGTTGACACTTATTGCGGTGTAAACGTACTCTAAAATGGTGTAATTTTACCGAAACTGAGTGTAATTTCACACATTGTGAAAGTGTAAAGCTACACTTTTTTAGTGTAAAATACATTAACGCTGGTGCAGTGTATATCTACACACGACGTGGTGTAACATTACACAAACAAGGTGTAATAACACACCATTTTGGTGTTAAATAGAATCTGTTTTGTTAGCACTTGTTACGGTGTAGACTTACTCCAAAATGGTGTAACTTTACCAAAACTCAGTGTAAATTTCGTATTGTTGGAATTTTGACTGACTGCAGATATGCGCCGCGATAACAACAATATGCAACTTTTTTGCACCATGGTTTGCACACACTTCCACGGCTGATATTATATATAATTTCTACTAGCTTCCTGCGTAGGCACTATGTGGCTTCTTAGTTGTGTGGATATGTTTTTTCCACTGATCAGTGGTTTTTTCTGAGTTTGGCTGGGATTGCAGGGAAGTATAGGGATTGTTGGGATTCGCGAATGGTAAATATATATTTCCCAGAGGTCATAGCGAGTTAATGTCAAGCTGCGCCATATTTGATTATTTGAAATCTCGTGGTCGCCGAAAGTTGAAACACTTTGTGTCTTGGATTCTTTGTTTAAAATTGCTTTGTGTCACCAATTATAAAGAAGTGGCTGTCCTCAATTATTCGTCGGTCTTACTACGGTTACAAAATACTGGAAATACGGTTAGAAAATACTGGATGCGGGGGTATAAAATACAAAGTTCGAAGACGTCAAGACGAAGGATAATAGTCTGACTCTGATCTACCTGA
Source organism: Chrysogorgia sp. JL179-B06 (assembly GCA_035772405.1). NCBI lineage: Eukaryota > Metazoa > Cnidaria > Anthozoa > Scleralcyonacea > Chrysogorgiidae > Chrysogorgia > Chrysogorgia sp. JL179-B06. Next base: position 1,686,032 of record JAYKKM010000455.1, on the reverse strand, counting down.
AACTTTGAAGCAAATCAAATAGCTGTCCTGAACTTATATTACCAAAAATTTGTCTTAGAGGATTCCATTGTATGGGAAGAGTTATTTCTCAAATTGAATGTGGATTAATCAAGTGTCTAATCAAAATAATTTGAATGTTGGAGAAAGCCCATCCTTTATGACTAAGTCATATGTGGTCTCTGGAAACAAAATGGTATGTTATACAAACTTTAATTTTATCGGAATAACCGCTTACATAACCTTTTATTTGTTTATGATAATGGTTAAGTATGAATAACAATCAACAAATGGGAATTTCTAAGGATTGCTGAAAAGCACAAATTTCGAGAATAATGGTAATACAGTATGTGATATTGATCTGGTTTTAGAAGTGTTGTTATCAGAATTTTTACATATAAATTTAACTTCCAAACATTTGACATTACTCAAAAGATTTCTTCATGTGATATTGCATACCAGTTGTCAATAAGTTATAGATTTTTGATTTTTCATGGAATTAAAATGCATGTGGAAAACAAGTGTACCAGCTCAGACCATGCATGGATGATTGTCAAGCACAAATCCTCAGAAAGTGTCTCAGACATGGCTTGAACCTGTAACCTTCATATTGCCTGTGACATGCTCTAATATCAAGACTCTTATGGAGAGCGAACGTCACAATGATGTACTGGTTTGATTGTTATATTCACTGCATTGCAACATTCACTATATACCAGTAATACTTAAGAAACTGTCTGGGATTCATTTTCTGAGGATTTGAGCTTGACGATCATCATGTATCGTTAAAAAGTAAATGGTTTGAACCTTGTCCTGAGTATCATTATATGTGTGAAGTTGATCGTCCAGGTTGTTGCAGTCTTCAGAAAGACTGTTGTTGGTGACTGACATTTCGACGGCCTCAGCGGCGATCATCTTCAGAGTCAGTAAGCGTGTTTGTCAGGGTATGCCTATATACATATCTGACCACCGCTGAGGCCGTCAAAACGTCAGTCACCAACAACATTCTTTCTGAAGACTACAACAACCTGGACGATCAACTTCACACATATAATGTATTGTAATAATAATCACTACTGTATATTTTACATAACAAGATAATTGCGACTTATAATAAAGTAACATTAAGCATAGGTTAGATAATGGTCATGAGCGTTCCATGGGACATTAGGATATAGAGTCATGATAATTAGATAGAAGCCCCCAAGTGGACTTCTATCTAATTCAAGGGACTCTGTATCCCATAGAGCACGAGGGACCATTATCTAACAGTCTTAGAGAATGGTTGAAACCACAAAGTAATTTTAACGTTTACTATATAAAAAATGTTTGCCTCAAACATTTACCGGAGACATTGACGTTACAATATGTAGAGTGCACTAATCTGTCTAATCTTGATGAATTAAATCACTATGGAATATGGAGCAGTGAAATTTAATACTGATTGACTGAGTGGTTGCAACCATTCTCTAATGTTAATTCATTAACTTATGCAGCTTTCCAATTACACGGTCAGACCCGTCAGACCGGCAATATTTTGCTAAATGGAACACGATACGTTTGAGGAGTGCGGCTGGTCTGCCCGGAAAATTTGGGCCTAATCAAGAGGAGGTCCATTCTGGCCGGAGTAACCAGTCTGACCGTGTAAATGGAAAGCCCCCTTGGTTACCAGTATGGTCTTTAATTTACTATTATTTGTAAATTTAATTTAATATTTAATTAGGTTGTTTCTTGCTTTTTAATATATTATAGATGAAGTTGCAAATTTGCCATTCCTGCTTAAACAAAACTAAGAGAAGAGTAGCTTGAAAATTTATTCAGCCTATTTTGGTAAGTTTGAGTTTATCTTATCTACTAATATATTTTTTATAATGTTTGTTAAAGAGCGTATACTTACAGTACCTTCAAAAATTTGTATGATTTTTAAATACTTTGAAAAAATGTTCTCCTTACCAACAAAAACTGGGTGTTCAGTAGATGTACACAATACACCCACTTCACCAACTCCTTGATGGGGAACCTGTTTATATTTTAAGTTTGTCAATGTATGTGCACTCTGACAAACTTAAAACATTAACATGTACCAGTACTTTAACCAGACACCAGAAGGTTGTGGGTTCAATTGACTTTAATTCCCCAGATGGGCTTGTGTTAAAGCTTGAGTATCAAAACCCTTGATTTTGATTGGTCAGAAATTTTGTGAGAATTCTCAATATCTGCATGTTTAATTGTATTAGCTACTGAAATTGTTAAGATCTAGTTGAGCACATATTCCGCACAATGGTATATCATCAGTAGGCATTATCTACATACAAAATATTTATCATGTATGTGCTGATGGGATGCATGCCACTGACATGCTATCCATCTAGGCAAACCACTTGCCCAGCAAACTGTCCACAATTTAATTACTGTAGTGTAGATGAATACTATGCTGAAAATGGATAATACAACAATTGTTGAATTCAGCTTTTTTGAGTCTTTTGACATTAAGAATTATCAAGGTCTCATTATCAGACTGCAGGTTATGCAGGCTTCAACTTTGATAATTATTATATTAAAAAAGACTCCTCTGATAATTGTTTATTATTATATTTTAACATCAAATATAGGGATGTTAAGTCTTATCTTTCTCTTCTTTCCCTTTTTTAGCCAAAGTTCTCAAAAGATTATCAAATGCCCAAACAATAGAAATCAAGGCAGCAATGGCACAAAAATGCAAAGACAGGAGACATGCTCTGCAGGCAAAAAAAACAAGTCAAAACATTTACCAATATTATATGATAATTTAACTAATATATGCATAATAGTTTTGTATAGTGTTGCCTTAAAGTGCCACTAACCCCCAAAATGATAATGCTTTGTTTGAAAAGGCACTTAAATGATGAATAATGGTGCTAACAGTTCTTCTATATCTATTTAATAGTTCCTCGATATCTATATGCATTCACATGCAAAGTTTCAAGTAATAACACATAACTGAATACCTCGAGAAGGAAATTAGATATTGGAGAACTGCGAATGCTATTCTCAATAAATTTAAGTGTCCTTTCAAACAGAATATTATCATTTTGGGGGTTAGTAGCATTTAATTTTGTTAATGTGTTAAGTCAAGTGTTTAGTTTTAGTAATTTGATGATACATAACAACCATGTAGTGTAACCATATTTGAAAATTACTAGAACTAAAATGTTATTGATAGGCTATATTTTCTAGCCTGTTTTTGCATATACAAATTGTTAGTGATTTTAGGTTATAATATTTCTGCATATATTAAATGTGACTTGCAACTTATTGCTGCCGTAGGCAGCACTCCTAATTTTAACATGCTTCACTCAACCCAGTCTTTCACGCCGATCTATGTGTTGTCGACATTACGATCTCGCGTCTGTCCATATTTAAGATGTCGTAATACCGGGGGAGTGGGGAAAAATTTTGAATTGCGTGCGTTGTCTACAAAATCTCAACTCTGAAGAATTTGCAAGCTTTTTATTCTGGATCTGACTTGAACACTTCCCGAAGAAACCAGGTATACTAAGTATGGCTTTATTTCTTTCTGCTAATATACATCAAGGCGATGAACTGTTTAGGCAAGCAATGTGCTTTTATGAGTTTATCGGCGGTTCTTACAGCCCGAAATATCCCATTGTCCGCATGGTCGTTTACAACATTTAATAATGTCTTAATACAAGGAGACAAGATGTACTTAACAGCTCTGAATAATGGCCTATTAGTCCTAGACATTGGTGTAGAATTGTTGTCTATAGATAACTTACCAACAATTGTTACTGTTAATAATTCATGTACGAATACATCATGTAGTACGATGACAAATAGTGGTATAAATCTACCCGTAGAGGTAGACTTCGATGACTAATTTGACATCAACCTATTAAAAACTGCTAAATCTTTCTCCCCGTTAGAAAAAAATTCCAGGAAATATTTTTCATTAGATTTCTTCACACCGAAATTTTTGTCTACATTTATACAGTGATAATATATACGTCGCCAAAATTCGTTATTGCGCCACGCGAACATAACATAATTATTTAGTACGTTTAATAGTACAAAACATGCTTAGGCAGCACTTTCCTTGCGATAGTAACTACTAGTAGTAAATAGTTTACTACTCAAGCTTTAACGCAAACTCAGAAAAATGTTCTGAGCCCCAGGCGGGAATTGAACCTGCAACCATCATGATCTTCAGTTTAAAGCTTGTGTAGTAAACAATTTACTATATTGAAATAACCAAGCTGCAAGTCATATTTAATATATTCTGATAAAGATACACAGATATATTGGACTGCTGAATTAGCAGTACGTATGCTGCACGTACCAACTATTACACAGCGAAACGTAGCCTTCGCTCTGCCATCTGGTAGCTCAATGTTTTGAGCGTCTAACCAGAGATCAGAAGGTTGCAGGTTCGATTCCGGTCTGTGACTCAGAAACATTTTTGACAATTTACAATATTTCCCTCATTCAGCATATCTATTTATTTATTACTAAGTATTAACTGCCATTGCAAAAAAATTGTAAAATGGATAAAGATCTGTTAATAAAGCTATTAACAATACTTGTTGCTTAATGTCAATTTTAGTTATATATGTAATCTTAAATCTCAAATGGTTATAAATCAACTGAAGTCATTTGTAAATGACTACAGCTATTGTGATGTTTATTCTCCCATTGTAGGTAGAATATTAATTTACACACCCAGCTATAGACCTCTTTGATAATGGTGGCCGGTCTAAATATTGTATGTGCATGCAAATTAGCCTTTCTGGCCTCGTTAAAAGCAAAGATTCTATGGAATTACAGACACAAGAACGTGGTCAGAAAAGCCAATTCAAATGAATATAAAAGAATGTTTAATTTGGGTGCTATTATGAAAGAGGTCTATGCACTGTGTAAAAGTTATTACAAAAACTTATTTTAGTGTAAGTTTACTCTCCAAGTGTAAATTTACACCAAGTTGGCGTGCACACAGCTGCAAGCTATTTTACACCAATAAGGTGTAAAAAAACTTATTTTAGTGTAAGTTTACTCTCCAAGTGTAAATTTACACCAAGTTGGTGTCCACACAGCTGCAGGATATTCACACTGATATTGGTGTAAGTTTACACTGTTACCAGGTTAAGTTACACCAGTTTCGGTGTAAGTTTACACCTTTTTGGTGTCCACACAGCTGCAGAATTTACACCGATTTTGGTGTTGTGCAACACCCCCAGATTTACAGTGTATATATATATATATATATATATACGTGTAGGTTTTGGTCTACGAAATGCAAAGAGTGCTCAACAACATATAGTTAGAGCAAACAATAGATTTTCGCTTACCTCAAAACTGGTCTGCTACAACTTGTTTCATCTGTAAAAGAAAAATCTTTTACAGATGAAACAAGTTGTAGCAGACCAGTTTTGAGGTAAGCGAAAATCTATATATATATATATATATATATATATATATATATATATATATATATATATATATATATATATATATATATATATATATATATATATATATATAATATATATATATATATATATATATATATATATATATATATATATATTATATATATATATATATATATATATATATATATATATATATATATATATATATATGGGATTATTATATCAAAGCATTCAAAACGTAACTTCGTACGTTTAGTATCATGGGACACACAATTTCATAATTTTGTTGCATAATCCCAAAGATATATACAGGCTTCTTCAATAAGTCATTATGCTATAGATCTAAGTGAGATATGGAAGAATTGTAAACGCCAATCTTTATAATAGTTCTTTCAAGTAAGAGAGTTTACTCCAAACTGAATTTTTTCACTGTATATATATATAACAAGACATTTAAGTCTGCTGATGTTACTACAATCGGTCACTAAGAAATAATTAACTTGTCTCATACAGCTGCGTAAGACACCAATATATTGTTTATGATTTAAATAATTAACTTGTAGTCAGTATTATCACAATATCCAAATATGTTAAAATATCTGCAATAATGTACCACATCCAAGGTTGTAGATGACCAATGCTGCATACACTGATAATTATTGATAATGAAATATTTTAATCCATTGGAAGACCTCTATTACTATCATAATATTAATTAACAAACGCCATATTTATTACAATGGTAATTAACACAATAGCCCTATGTAAAAGAGCATAACATGTACTATCTAAATTATATCAGTACTTGTTTAACCCATTCAGGATGACATGCCCAATTTTCCTACTTGGAATTGCCGCCAGTGAGCTGACACCACTTGTTCAATCCCAAAAATTTGCCCCTAAAACTGTGAGACTGCACCAACCTACCCGATGATATTAAATACCGCACAATCCCACGTATAACCCCCCTAGTTATTGGCCCCATATTCGTTAACATTTCACATTACAGTAATTAAGCCAACACGGATATAAACCCAGCCACTTTCCTCAGGCACATTAATGCCTGGCTCCGTCCACGCAATGAAGAGCCAGTTTCTCGCGAGACCCACGCGGGTATGAACATGAAAGAACGTGGATTTCGGAAAATAATAAAATATGGCGGCTTCTTGAATGCCGTTCTGGACAAACTTGAAAGGAAGGTTTTAGTTTCTCTTTTTAGTTGGCAGTTGGACATGGGATCTGTTGTTTAGCAGGTTAGTACATTCTTCACTGAACCAATATATTGAACCAATAATAATTATTGGTTCAATATATTGGGTTTTAGATTTTCAAATTATTTACATGCAGGCGTTTAAAAATGTAAATATAAATAAATGAATCGCAAAGGTCAGTTTTCCACCAACTTCGGTTAGTCGGAGATAAGCGTGCTTAGTCCGTTACATAGTTATTATAGTCCTTCCGTTTTTCCTCACCGTAACACCATTAATGACCACCTTTCCAATAATAAATTGCAAGTTACGATTTGTTTGCCAGCCACAGCCAGATCAGATGAATTCAAAATACTTAAAGGCTGTAATGAACGTTATGATCGTTTCTGGATTAGGATATAAATAAAAACAACACAGGCACGCTGTAGGCAAGAATTTTAGTGCTTGCCTCAGCGCTTTTTTATGCTTTATTTTCATACTTGTTGTCATTATTATACAGGAGTTCATACGTCCTAAATTCTAAAATGCTATACTATAGTGTATACTTTAGTACTTACTTATAAAATATAAGACTACGATCGAATGTTCGATGTTGCTTTACATGAGTTTCCACTATTTACAGGACATAATTATTTTATACCTGTAAAATTTAGAATTACATTTGGTACTATAAAATTGTTTCCACTGGCTGCTGAAAGACTCAAGGTCTTGACAACCTGCTGCCCAAAGACTCGAAGTCCTGACAACATGAGTTTCCACTGTTTACAGCACATAGTTATTTTATACATGTAAAATTTAGAATTATATTTGGTACTATAAAATTGTTTGCACTGGCTGCCGAAAGACTCAAGGTCTTGACAACCTGCTGCCCAAAGACTCGAAGTCTTGACAACATGAGTTTCCACTGTTTACAGCACATAGTTATTTTATACATGTAAAATTTAGAATTATATTTGGAACTATAAAATTGTTTCCACTGGCTGCCGAAAGACTCAAGGTCTTGACAACCTGCTGCCCAAAGACTCGAAGGCTTGACAACATGAGTTTCCACTGTTTACAGCACATAGTTATTTTATACATGTAAAATTTAGAATTATATTTGGTACTATAAAATTGTTTCCACTGGCTGCCGAAAGACTCAAGGTCTTGACAACCTGCTGCCCAAAGACTCGAAGTCTTGACAACATGAGTTTCCACTGTTTACAGCACATAGTTATTTTATACATGTAAAATTTAGAATTATATTTGGTACTATAAAATTGTTTCCACTGGCTGCCGAAAGACTCAAGGTCTTGACAACCTGCTGCCCAAAGACTCGAAGTCTTGACAACATGAGTTTCCACTGTTTACAACACATATTTATTTTATACATGTAAAATTTAGAAATATATTTGGTACTATAACATTGTTTCCACTGGCTGCCGAAAGACTCAAGGTCTTTACAACCTGCTGCCCAAAGACTCGAAGTCTTGACAACATGAGTTTCCACTGTTTACAGCACATAGTTATTTTATACATGTAAAATTTAGAATTATATTTGGTACTATAAAATTGTTTCCACTGGCTGCCCAAAGACTCGAAGTCTTGACAACATGAGTTTCCACTGTTTACAACTCATAGTTATTTTATACATGTAAAATTTAGAAATATATTTGGTACTATAAAATTGTTTCCACTGGCTGCCGAAAGACTCAAGGTCTTGACAACCTGCTGCCCAAAGACTCGAAGTCTTGACAACATGAGTTTCCACTGTTTACAGCACATAGTTATTAATTTATAAATGTAAAATTTAGAATTATATTTGGTACTATAAAATTGTTTCCACTGGCTGCCGAAAGACTCAAGGTCTTGACAACCTGCTGCCCAAAGACTCGAAGTCTTGACAACATGAGTTTCCACTGTTTACAGCACATACAGTAGTTATTAATTTATACATGTAAAATTTAGAATTATATTTGGTACTATAAAATTATTTCCACTGGCTGCTGAAAGACTCAAGTTCTTGACAACCTGCTGTCCAAAGACTCAAAGTCTTGACATGTTTACAGCACATAATTATTTTATACATGTAAAATTTAGAATTATATTGATACTAACTGTAAAGCTGTTTCCACTTACTGCCAAAAGACTTGATCAAGGGCTTAACAATATGGAAATTAAGAATAGATTATACAGTATACATGTAGTTCAGTGTGGATTGCATGTAAAGTTGTCATATAATTAAGTTCTGGTTTAGATTTTCTTTTTACTATAGCTAAGCTATAGTGTAGGATGAATGTCATAACTTCATTGTTTTTGTGTTAATTTTCTTAGTATTTCAAGAATAGTTGGTCGCTTGGATGGTGTAGCATCTTTGCACTGTTTTCCCAGTAAGTGTAATGGTGCATTATGCAGTGTCTTTCCAACAGTGTATAATATCACTCCAAGAGAAAATACATCACTGGAAGTGCTGACTGGTGAACCTCTTAGGACTTCTGGAGCTATATGGTGGTAGAAGGATGTGTACCTTTTAGCAGATGGCTTTGAAATGGTGCAAGCTTTACCAAAGTCTATTACAAATCCTCGTTGCTGAGAAACAAATACATTGTTTGTCTTCAAATCACAATGTAAGAACCCTTTCTCATTGATATGGTGCACTGCTTCTACCATGTCAGAACAAACAGATGTCCACTCCCTGGGGCCAAGTGGTGATTTCTGTGGTGTACTCTGCAACAATAATTTGTGGACGGTCAGCGACTCCAGTATACTGCATAATCAAAGAATATGGCCTTTCTTCAATTTGTACACCCATCAACTGTGGTATACACTTATGTGTCAGAGCATTCATACACTCTGCCTCTTTGATGACTGACTTCAAGTTTGATAACGGTACTGTTTTTTCCAAAACAATGATGTCAAACCTCTTGTATTTCATTAGCATACATCCTCCAAATGTTCCTGTACCAATTATTGAAACTGAGTTGGCATTTAGAGGCTCCAGTTCACTCCTGCTTATTTGATTCACTGAAGAACAAGTGATTGTTTGTGCAGGTTCTCGTGTTTGAGCTGGTTTTGTTGTACTGACCATCACCTGAATATTAATCAGAATTATACAAACAACAGTTGTAAAACACCTTAGAGTAAATTATTATCGGGAGTAAAGGGGAACCTATTTCTCCAGGGTGTAGCCTTTGAGGAACCTTGTTTTATTGTGGGTGCAGGGGGGCACAGGGGCATGTGTCTCACTTCATTATATGAGGAACCTCATATCATTGTGGGAGCAGGGGGGCACAGGGGGCATGTGCCTCACCCCATTATTAGCTCATAGGATATACTTCATGGTAACAATACATATAGTCTCCCACCATATTTTACGGTTATTTTAGGGTTATGGTTAGGATTAGAGTTACGGTTAGTGTTACGGTTAGGATTAGGGTTAGGGTTACGGTTAGGGGTATAAAAAAACAGATGGAAATCCGGTTTAGTGTTACCATGAAGTATATACCTCAAATATTATGATTGTTAATTTCGATTATTTGACTGATTTCTGCTCTTCCAGTTATGAAAAAGTACAAACAAGACAGATTACCAATTGCCAAAACTGTACATTTTCACCCGATTTTCATCAATTTGTGTAAAATCTATATTTTTAATAAGAATATTTTTACAGTCTCTATAAGAATTTGGCCACGAATTTTAGGATTTTATCGAATCACAATCTTATTAAAGGAACGGCCCATCTAGAGATTTTAAATTTTCAATGTTTCCTGAAGGCATGCCCCAAACCCTAGGATGTGGCACCATACGAAAATCGTGGGTACACACCTGTGTAGGAGAGACTGTATTCGGGAGGGTTGCTATAAACTTGTGTTACACCTGATATATCACTATCAATTTAAAACCTGTAATAAGCGGCTACCAAAAAAACGTTCATCAGTATACAGGAGTATAAATATAAATATGTCTAAATAATATTGATAAATAAACGTGTGAATATGCTATACCTTTTTTATATGAGTTTGGCTCTGACGTTTATGCTTCGAATTTTGTAAATCATTGCGCGAATGCTTCCAATTTCTTGTCGCAAGTACTTTCTCTTTCTTCAAACCATTGGCAACCTCGCGCGCAATTGCGTCTTCAACTGCCATCTCTTTATCCCGAGCGCGCTGCTGTCTTCGTCTTTTTTTTCGCGCATTTCTCATGCTTCTTTTTTTTCAGCACTTCGATCTTATTCGCAGTGTTGTTACCCATTGGTTGCGATTGAGGAAACTATCGTTTTAAAATCTTACCAGTTACCACACGGAAAATGATGCAGGAACATTAATGTGAAGAGAACATTGCGCGAACACAAATTTGCCGCAAGCACAACCTTATTTGGTCATAGGCCTCCTCCCAGTCCCCCACGCGTCTATCTCTACTCAAATTTAGCGTGTCATGGCAGAGTGAGAACTGGGACGACCGGATTGTGTTGCGTCGCAACCATGGTTACGTAAAAAATGACATAATTCACTTCGATCTCATGTAAAAATAATAATCGTTGGAATATTTGTAGACGTATCGGACTATAAAGTGTGCTCAGGGTTTTGTTTCAGGATGAAAAAGGTGCCAAACGTAAAAATGGATATTAATAAACAAACAAGATGAAGCTGCACATCATGTGTGACCGTTATTTATAAAGCTGAGATTCAGATCGATGAGGTAGGTGTGAGTATTTACTGATCATTTATTGCCACTTATGATAATTTGGTTTATTCGAGTTATTTGTTTGAATTCTTCACGATTTTGGTGGCTCTTAAAAGAGCCGTTTTTGTGTTAAAGTACGTTCATTGTTTTCGTTTTCTCCAGTCTTTCAAAAGGGCCTTGGCATAGGTTACTCTTTCCATTAGTTTATTTGCTGCAACGTCCGATTTCATGTCTTGAGAAGCTGGAAGTTTGTTGTTTTGCGCGTAGTATTGTCGTTCCCATACATTCAGTTCTTTTTTCAAGTCCGTAAGCTTCCACGAAATTCTCTTTTCCACAATTGCCAGGATGTCTAGGTAAGCCTCAGACGTTTCATTGTTCTGGTGCTCTTTTAGTCTTTGTCTTGCTTTGTCAAATCTTTTAACTTCCTCACTAACACCTAAAACAAATTCCACTGCCTTGCCAAGCTTTGTCTTGCACGTACAATTGTGTTGGGATGCTTTGCTGTCCCTTGGTTGTGGAGTATTTGATGCTTCTATTAAAAGAAGCAAATAAACTTGTCTTGAGTCACATGGTTTCCTACTTTCCTACCTGTATTTAACTATATACAATATAGTATCTACTATATACTAACTATATACTATATACAATGTATCTAACTATATAGGGATAATTATCATCAGCTTACCTGGTGCTGTTTGTTTGTCAGGAGAACCACTGGCACTGCATTCATCTTCACTTATCTTCTCTATTTGTTTATCTGATATGCTTACAATTTCTTTAAATGACACCAACTTTTCCTCTTCAACTGTATTCATTTCATCCATACACTCTTCATCCATATTATTCACATTCTCTACTTCTTGCATGCCATTCCCACCATTAATATCTACATTCATTGAACTCACTTCATCATTGTCATCCCCTGCAATGTCTCCATTCACACCGCTCACTTCACTCTCATTTCCTTCTATCTCGCTACTTTCCTCAGCTATGTTTTGCCCTGTGCTATAACTAATTGTCTTATGATTTCCATTTTCGTCTTCAATTCTTATGTTGTCAACTGGCAAAGGAATATGTTGTTCTAAGCACATTTTCCAGCAATCAGTTAAATGTTTCTCTTCTTTTCCAAAGTTGCTGGAACGAAAATGGTGCAGCAATGGACCTTCGGGCTTGCATTCTGGATTTTCTTCTCCATCGAACAATTCAATATTTCCATTGGCATGTTTGATCCACCACACTCCCTCCCCTGCCAACATAAAATCACTAATTCTTTCTAGATGTGCTTTCCAGGATTTGGACCACCTCTTCAGAGTTTGACCTGTTATGGTGGTATTCTTGAAAGTTGGAAGTGATGATGCTAGTTTAGAAATATGGGCTTGTTGCTTGTCAAGGGAGTTTATCTGGATTGTTTTCATCTGTTTTTCAGCCTGAAGTCGTATGAATATATTGCTGATAATGTGCTTTGAATGAAAGGAAGAAGTTGATTTGGTGATACTATTGATGCTACTGAAAACTCTTTCTTGCCCCTCGACATTGCATGACATGCCAGATACTAACCGATTCTGTATAGGGGCGTGTTCTGTTATATTGTGGTAGTAAGTACCATAAAACTTTCGTGTGGTCATTGTCTTTAACTGAAAACCAATGACTTATCTGCATAACATACCATGATACCAGGTTAAATTGTGAAACCTGAGCACCATTCTTGGGGTACGACTTTCTTCCGAGCTGTAAGCTATTCCTTGAATTTCTGCAAGGGTGTCAAGAAGCTTTTGAGCTTTTGTTGGAATCTTGCCTCTTAAATGATTGGTTATCATGATTAGAGTGCACCGATAATCAAAAGTTCTTTTGGTTTCTTTGCTACCAATTGATACTTCAAGGATAGCTTTGAAATCTGATGCTTGTGATTTGGAAAGGTGGGCTGGAAGCTCTGTTAACACATTCTCTATGTGTTTTCCAATGTCATGGAGAGGCTCGAATCCAAGGATTTCATAGTCTCTGCAATTGATTGAAGCTAGTGAGGAAGTAGGATTGGTGTATAAGAGAGCAGGCAGCCTTTGTATCCCATGAAGCTCTTCCTTCAGTAGTTTCTCCAGGTCTTTCTTGGTTTTACCATCATAAACTCCTCGGGCAGTTAGTTCTCTTTCTAGCTTATCCTTGCTTAAGTTTTCAAATGGCTTATTGAACTTGGCAAGTGTGCTTTCTCTACTGCATGGGCCTTTCAATACCACTTGCTGGCGTTCGTTGAGAGACACATGACTACACCTAAAAGCATAGTCAAACTCATACACACGACTGGCAATGCTTCCACATATAGAACAATAATAGTTGCCACCCTTGTGTTGGCCACACTCGAATTGGCGTGCTGGAGCATCACCGTGAAAAAATCTCATATTGTCAGTTATCTGGTTTCCACTCTGGGTTGGTAATGTGGTGGACATTTCCTCCAGTCATTCCAGTCGTGTACCAACATACGTCAACTTCTCGATGTCAGAGCTTGATGATTTGGCAACAATATATACCTGTGGCGATTCAATTTTGCTTTGGACATTAACCTTCTTCCCATGTTTCTCTGAATACTCCTCATCTGTAAAGTACATTGCAGTGTCATATAAGCAAGAGACCATAAACACAATGTGACTATGGTTGGCAACTGTTGACAAATCATGCCAGATTTTGATGTGTCGTGTACGCTCAATCTTCTTGAGGAACAATTTCATTTCTTCAATTTCGTCTGTGCTATGACATTCATTGAGAACCATCAGCCGTTGTTGTACCTCAGAAAATGACATGTTTGAAAACTCTTCATCAGATCTATCTCGAATAAATTGTCGGTGCTCATGTAACATTCTTTTTCGAATTTCAAGCGGGGGATTTTTACGACCTTCCACAAAAAAATGGCTCTTCACAACTTTACCATTCTCATCCAATATTAACTTTTCATACTAAATTATTGAAACAAAAAGAGTAAATATGAGATGACGGTCTTGTTTGTTTTGCAGGGTTCAAAATAAATATTTTGGATTTATAGATACAAATTTGCAGGCCATTTTGTATAATGTACCTTTTTTGAATCGCTATTTAATAGCCAGGCAAACAGTTTGTAATTAATGTATAGGCTGTTTGCCTGACTATTTTTAGGACTTGGTCCTTTAGATGCCATATCCAGCACTAAAAGTAACTGACTGTATCAAATCTTGGAAGCAAAAATGTATTTTATTATAATTTTATAACACAATGAATACACTGTAGCTGTTAATTGGCTCAGAAATAGCTACAGTGCAGGCATACTGTACATTATATACACTAATCTTAATGATCCACATCAATGACCTGAGTTAATTCCTTCTGAATAGATCTACTGGTTAAGTAGCCAGCTACTATAATTATGTCAGTGAGTGCTCAAGCTGAGCATTGGTATTCAGACTCAGACATCATATCACGGGTCCATGATTTTCACCAAAAAAGTAGGTCTTTTCACCTAAAAATCACTGGCTATTGGCCCGTGAAAATGCTGGCTACATGCCAGCAACTATTTTAATTTGAACAGTTTTAGACCTGTAATGTTAAAGATCTGATAGACAAATTCATTATAATTATATACAGTATATATGATTATATATTAATGTATTATGTATGTTAGCATTGCATATACTGTAATAGATATACAATTATATTTATATATATAGATACATTATTTTTACCTCCTTTGGTGCAATTAATTCTCCAGTATGGTACTCGCCGGATAAAACCTTCTGTTTCAGTTTTTCCTTCAAACTGTCATTTGTTTCAGCTGTTGGGATGGTAATTTCACTTCCTGCACCTCGGCGTAGCTTCTTGCGTACTCTTGGTTTGTCATCATTCATCAACCTCTTTTTGAACCTGATAAGGTCCATACCACTGGACTTGAGCCATTCTTCAGCTATTTGGCCTCCATTTTTTGCAAGATCACCTTTGGTATTTGTGATATTGTAGCGTCTGGCTATCTGAGACCAGTTTATGAAGATGCCACTTTCATATCCCTCAACTTCTCTTTTTAGACCCTCCTTATCCCAGTTCATTTTATCAAAATGTCCAATGGGGCTTTTCTTTTTTTCTGATTGCTTTCTATTTGTAGCATCTTCCTGGCTTTCAAAAGACATTGCTAGCGGTCACGTTGCCTTCCTAGGAGTGACTGTCTGTTTCCATAGCACCTATACAGTACAAAATACATTTATAAGTTTTATTAAATTTTAGAAATGTAATGCAATTTTAATTCAGTTTACCTAGTGTGCGGACATATATACAGCAGGGTCATCAAGCATGCATGACCCCCCTGGTGCTAGAGTGCCAATGACATGACTAGGGGAGCCGGGGGCATGCTCCCCCAAAATGTTGAACTTTACATTGGTGGGCCTGCCCCACCAAGAAAACAAACCCAAAAAATGTGAGGCCTCCAAAAACCATGGGGGCATAAGTGCGTCCGGGCCATACTTGTGGGCATTTTTGAGGAGAGACTGGTTATGTTGGGATGTAATTCAAATCCCTTTCTTCATAATCATTTTATTGTTTACAATTAATAATTAAAAATTACCTGATAACAGAAGTGCTTTCCCATTGAGTTTCAGTGGCTTGTTTTGCTCTCCTGTAATGATCTCTTCTTTCTCTCTTTTTTTCAGCCTTTGACTTTTTGACATCAAGAGTTAATTCGGGCACAATTGTTAGTGCTTTAGCGAGGGAGACGTTGCAGACTTTTTGAAAGGACGGGTTGATCTTGTTATACACTGCCCTTGCTGTCTCAGTGGCTTCCTTTTGAGTGCACTTACTCTGCAGTTGTCCAAGTTCATGATTTGTGATAATCGCTTCAGCTTCACGAAGAGGACTTTCGTTAGTTAAACCAATAAATCGTCTTGATTTACTAACCGGGAATAAGGACTGAACGTGGTTAAATTTGTGGAAACACGCCTTACAATCCTGGTACGTGTGCTCAGCTTGCTTCGCCAAAGATATCTCGTTCCAGCTTTCAATATTGAATGTCTTCGTATATTGATTTCGTTCTTCTATTTTCCTCGAATTCCATCGACTAAATTTTGTGCGCAGATCGGGAAGAATCTTTAGGAAACCTTTATAATCAATTACAAAGTTTTCTTTGTTGTTCTCGAATATCTTGGAGAAACGACTAAATCGTTCATGCATCTGGCGCACTCGATGCTGTTGTCGACTCTCGTTCTCTCTACACGGCGTTTCTTCATCAACCTGCTTAATCACTTGCCAGGCGACTCCTCTGGCAAAACCACACACGCGCGGATGGGTAAAACTTATTACCATAAGGACAGAGTACAGGCCAATAAACATTGACTGCCGAACTTAAAAATCTTCTCTATAAACACTTTCTGGATATAAACTTGCGATGCTTTCCCTTTGAAGAATTTTGAAACATTGCGCCTAAATTTCAAGTATGCGGATTTGCGTCACGGCCTTATTGATATGTCAGAGATAACACAGACTAGGTGTATATTTTGCGCTGCATTCCTTGTTAAAATAAATTTTCTTTGACAATGACATACACAAATCGGCGTTGTAGTTTTGCCTTCGTACAACTTATTACAGTATCTGTAACTGATGTATTTAAATGCCAGTTATTCACTTTAGTGAAGCATTCACTAGTTAAAGAACTCTGTAATCTGTGTACTTTATTATAAATCCCTTTATTTGTACCGTATTTATATATTTTACAATATAACTTTTATTCAAAATCAAAATATTTTACAATGCCTCCATGTTTTTGTACGCCATCTCCATGGAAATAACCGAGATTAAAGCTTAGCCGCTGAATTAAACTGAACTTACCTGTAGGCTCAAGGATGTAAATGGCGGACCGCATATCTTCTTCTCGCATGAAACTCGTTCGACTTGCGGCAGGGTAAAATCGGTTTAATCAGCAGATTTTAGTTTCTCGATGTGTTATAAATATATGAAAGTTTCTTCTCCAAATTAGAACAGTGAACTTGTTACGTTAGAAATATCATAATATGCCATCGTTTGTGGTGTCACGTTCTCTTAAGACAATTAATTTTCGTTTATCTGAACATCAAACAAAAATGGACAACTGTTCTAATTTGATTCATGTACGCTGATGTCTGTAGTTATTATATTACAACAATTACAATTCATTTGATAACGATTTGGGTTGCCGCGAACGAAAAATAAGAAAGTCTACTATCATGGGAGTTCTTCTCACGAATATGGTCACGTGATCGGTTCCCATGGTGACCAAAAGTTATCAATATTAAGCAAGCACCTATATTACGTTGACCATACACGAATGGAAATAGAATCTAACATTTTAAATTTTTTGCTTATTTTTCTTGTTATTTCGCTAATTTTGCTTCCATTGGGACTGGGACCCAGGCATTAATGTGCCTGAGTCCCATTAGCACCTTTCCTAACAAAAAAAATCAGAGAATAAAAGTAAAGAATAATATATAAAAATTACGGCAGCATTTTGTATTATTTTCAGTACTGACAAGCTGAGGTAGGATGAAATTATTAAAATCATTTTGATTTATTGTCTTGTATTGATTTGATTTATATAGGATTTATTTTTAAATTTGATTTATTGTATTGATTTGATTTATATGGGATTTATTTTTTTAATTATTATAAATTATGGTAAATATTTGTTACTGTTACTTACCCTTTTCTTAATTGACTATTAAGCAAAAACGTTAGTAAAACAGTGCCAACGGTTTGCCTGTTATGCATTTTAAAACATTTTGTAATACCGTTTATTACCCAAATGAAACAGAAGTCATGTAAATTGTAATGTTCCTTATTGAAATAGATGGGTATCTCGTACGTCTTCTTATTGGTTACCATTGATGATTTATGGTTGCGAAATTTGACACGGAAATCAGTGCTAGTGGATCTAATTTACTGCATTTCGCACTACTTGCAAGTAACTAAATAAATAATGTTTTAGACTGGCAAAGGATCCGTTGCTTGATAGGATATTTAATTTTCATTTTGGTGCTGGCGAGGAAATTTGCTTATTGAAGGTAATTCTGTCAAAGGTCGCATTTGTTTTTGAATTTGAAGCACTCATTATCTTCGGATGGTTCAGTGCGCTGCCTATTCGAGTGGATAAGATTTCTTTAATGTTTTTTTTTTGGTATTGTAAACTAACTCTTCAACCATCCGTTTAACCATTAACTCTTGCAACATTTATATATTTTGAAAATGCAATCTGGTATGTAATACTCAGCGCCGAAATACAACCCTGGAATCCGGCTATTCTCAGAACTCGATCTATTCATTTTATAACAATTAGGAAAGGAGAATCTAGACTCACTGTGTAAATCTCGCCAGTAAGGGTTGTCACGAGTCACAGTAACTAATTGGTGAAGTCAAGCTTTGGCTTTCAGGCAAAGTCCATGTCATCTGTCGTCGATTCGATGGCACTGAGCAACCAACAGGTCATCCTCGTGTGTCTCAGAGTAGATTATACGTAGAGCTATTTTCTGTACCAATCAATCTTACTATACAAGTGCCTTGACAGGCAAGGGGCCAGACATCAGCATCAGCGTTGTTTCAGCATTAAATCCGGTTGTGAAGAGTAACACCAAGTACTTTAAAGGATGAAACAATTCTAGCGGATGTACGTCAATATGGATAGTCGGAATGTCAGGACATTGGCAAAGGAAACTTATTGTCATCTCTGTACACTTTCTTCCGTTGAGCTTCATATTGTTACACTCAGTCCAACGGCAGATCTCATCGAGGTCTGACTGGAGGAATGAACGTTTTCACCGGCAGTTACTCTGAAATTGTGTACGTAATACACGTTTTTCCAGAAAGATGTGCGCGAAATTTCAACTCAAGATCGATAATATTACAACGACTGGAACAGGACCATACTTTGTCCCTGTTGAGGAACTCCTCCGTTGATAAAAGCATAGCCCAATTGATAGCCATCAATCATTACTTAATGGTGGATGTTGGTTAGGAAATCACAAATCCGTGGAATTATATGGATTCCTTTTCGCCAAGAACAACGGTTCCTTGATTAAGATATTGCGATTTATACCGTCAAACGCTTTCCTGAAGTTAACAAAACACACTGTGAGGTAGTATGACGCAGAATAGTTGTTAACCATGTCGATGGGGCAGAAGCTAACTGATGCTCCCTTTAAACTTCGAAACTGCTGCAGTATGTTTGACATACTTCAACAGCGACTTGACGACAAAGTCCTCAAGCAACTTGGAATGACATGCAATGAGAGTAATAGGACGAAATAAAGTATTTCCTAGGTACAAACTTAGTCTTCGGAATAGTATCTTTCCACCAAGAAGGGACCTCTCCGTTTTACAACGTTGTATTCAACGTTGTATTCATCGCACAAACAGGATCTGCTAATTCGCTTGCAAATTAAAATATTTAAATTTTAATCATGCGATTAGGGATACAATCTGGACCATGCAACCTGGACGCACAAACCTCCAGTAATTTGTTGCATACCTCAACATGTATAATACCTGGTGCTGGTATAGGTGCAGGAAGATACGAGTGTAAGGCGAGCTAAGGTCCAAGCAAGGCAGGTCGGTACTGACACCCAGTAAGCGCTACATATTCCTTAACGATCTTTATAATTGATCACGATGGTTTCTTGCCAGATAGTTGCTTGACCCAATGCCACCATTTCCGGGGGTCACAACTCTTGAAGTGTTGCACTTTGTTGGCATAGTAACTATGTTTACTCACAAATATCTCCCCCGTAATTTGCCATCTGTAATGCCGCTAAAGCGTCTGATTACCACTTTGGAACGTTCTTTGTCTCTCAGCTATAAGTTGTTTTAATGATGGAGACATCCAAGGTTCATCAGTGCTGTGGATCATAACGACTCTATGGAAGGGAAGAACAGATCAACGGCAGACATGGTTCGGTAGTAAAAGTATAGTATAGTATAATATATAGGAAGTATAGAGTATAGTATATAGGAACACATAGTATAGTATAATATCATATGCGCCACCAGATCTTTCTGTTTTTGCGAAACTGTAATGTGATGGTGATTTTCAGGGACTCGATGTTAGTATAGATACTGTACACTAGCAGTGTATCCTCTGGAGATGTTGGTGCATAAACAACATTATTATATAGCTACTATGAGGATATGAGCTATCTCGCAATTCGATTGGCTCCTCTTCTGCTATGTCTATAGGCTATCACCTCACATCTTAGCAGTAGAGAAAAAACAAGATAGCGGCAAGTTTTTAGGCCGAAAAAAGCTGAAATCGATGGGGTTTTATAAAGAAACCCCGAACTGACTAAGTGTTGTATACAACAATTACATTTCATTCTCTCTCGTCGTATATTTAACAATTAGACAACGAAGGCGAGGTGTCTATAAGTATAAAATATAATTGGTATAATGGCGGACGGTCATGCAATTATGAGCTTGTTAATGTTACTCATAGTCAATCTACCATCGGCAGTCCTTCTTCGGAAAATAATACATGTCCTCTATTAATGCTTAACAGTGAAGAATATACTTCAGAAATAAAGAAGAAATTAAAACTATCCTGGGTTGGAGATCTCCTTTGAAACGTTTAGTGTGCGAATACCCAAAGCTTGACGGACTATGGACTTCACCTGGCGGAGAAAAGAAAGTATTTACTAACATAAGCACGACTATAACATGGTGGAACAATAAGAAATTCCTCCACCTCGACGGAAAATAGGTGACGAATATAAAGCAAAAGCTCTCGTCAATATTCATCCATGAGGATATTACAGTCGACGGTGAGAATATCATAGGCATAGACATACGCGACGAGAGTACCACCATGCCAAACGAAGTTGAATGTAATAATTGTTCCGTTAGCTACAACGATCTGTCAACAGATTTTGAAGGCATAAAATTGGATATTACAATTACCGAATCGAAGCTTAAAAAGGGAATCCATTCCAATATGCAAGCTATTGACCTTGTTCGTGCCGAAATAATTAAAGTACAAAGTGAGTATGACAAAATTGCTCAGCAAGTTAGTTATCTATCAAATGTAAAAGCAGCTTTCGATATATATATATATCAATAACGCCGAAACCAAGTCCTAAATTCGAAATTAAAAGATTATAACTGTTGAAGGTCTTCGAAGTTGAGAGAAATTATGCAAGTTTACGTCAATTATCAGAAAGCCAACAAGTAGAACAAAGGGAAATCATCAATAAAAACGATCATAATGCAAATCAGCATCTAAGTGACCCGATATCTAAAGAAGGAAGTTATGAAAAGAACAAAAGAGAAAATCCCATACGTCTTAACAATAATACTAGGTCTAATAATGACGAGTCCAACAGCCTGAAAAATAAATTAGATGATAATAGAGAAAAACATCAAAACCACCAAAGCGATAAAGTCCGAACAATAGCCCATAATCCCAGTGTTCGTGATAAAGCCAGGGCGAAGGATAAGGAAAACGAATCCTGTAGCGTGCAAAATCAATTAGATAAGTACAGGAAAAAGCATCGAATTCATCGAGGCAACGTTAGAATAACGGAACAGTTTCGAGAATATCAACAAAAGCAACAGAAGGCATTTTGTTCATCGCAGTCCTCGCACTCAGAGCTGAATCGTTGCAATGAATGCCAAAAGCAATCACAACTTGCGCAATTTAAGGAGTCGAAAGCTGTGGTAAATCAAGCCTCGAATCAAGAGTCCCTTGTTATTGATGCTGGTAATTTGATAAAACGGCCACTAAAATCGAAGAGATTATCCGGCAGTGGAAAAATCAACAAGAACATCAACGGCAACAACAGTAACAAAGCGTCGCAGTATCGACTACAAGAGCCCTGCAGTAGATCGTCCAGCAAAATAAATCAGGAGGTGCATAGTCACGATTTTTTTCGGAAACGATCCATTCGTCAAACAGGCAGATGGCTGGCCCATCTGGAACTTATTCACCAAGTAATGCGATTGTAATACTGTAATACTTAATTGGGTCCTTGGAGACTAGCTATGATGATGCCGGTGATTGTATTCCCATTGGAAAAACTATGCGTAATATTCCTGTTAGAATTACCTGGATTAATTACGACAACGGTTAATCAACGATTAAATCTCGGATGCCTAGGACAGTGTCTTCTAATGTCTCTGGTTTTGCTGTCCCTAAGTTTATGTTCATAAATATTTGCAGCTTGGCAAAGACAAAAAATCGTGTGCGGGCAGTTGTAGCATTGGAGACTTATTTAATAGTGATATAGATATATGTGTGGTAACGGAGACACATTTGAAACCTGAGATGCCTGATGTTATAGTGAATATAGCTAATTATTCAATCTTCAGAAGAGATATAAATTGGCTGAGCGAGATACGAGAGCAAAAGGAGGAGTAGCTATATATTTCTGAAATAACCTCGAAGTTGTTGATGTTTATCGAACTAGTCTGTATGAACTTATTTGTATTACACTCTTATTGCCCACGGGAAATCGCATGTTGGTATGTGGTCTGTATCATCCACCAGGCATAACTACTTGGAAAACGACTTAATGGCTTATTTATGAAACATCGCTGATAACACCATGGATAAATATCCTCATATAGTTATTGTCTGTGGAGGTGATGTTAACCGTCTGGATATAAATCGACTTGAGGAACTGTCAGGTGGAAAGCTTTGGTTGATTTCCCAACTAGAGGTAACGTGTGCTTGGAAAACTGTTTAACAAACAGAGTGGATTTATTTTCTATGTGTTCTCCTTTTCATATGCTTATAAAGACAGATCACATTGGAGTAATTTTACCGGCAGGAATTAAATAAAGACCTATCCGTAGGAAAGTTAAAGTTCGTGACTGTAGAAAACATCGTAAAGAAGACCTGTATACAGGGCATTGGCACGACGACAGGAATGGGACGAAGTCTTGGAGGCTACTGATATCGTAGCCTGTGTGGCGGCGTTAGGGGAAGGGGGAAAGCGGAAAGGCGAAGTGGGGAGGGGGGGAGGGAACGCCTGCCCGAAAGACCCATGTTTTTGGATTTCCCATGGCGAGAAATAGTGGACATAAATGGGGGGACGCGTAATCAATATAAACTAGAATCCAGATCTCAAGATCGTCATATTTCGCGGTTCGCCTAAAAAGCAAAATGGCAGCCACGTCGTTTTACAAAGAGCTGAATAACTTGAGTACTGCTGATTTTTATGTGTCAAAGGAAAGAAAACGGAGAAAACTCGCTCACGGAGGAAAGTATTTTGCTGTCGAACGTGTAATTGCTGAGAAAGACAAAGGCAACGTAAGTTTGATGGTTTTTTTTTAAATGTTACCTGAAGCCGACCACTTTTTAACAGTCTCTTATTCATTCATTTGTGTAGGAAGAGAAAGAATACCTTGTTTTATGGGAGAATTACTCGAAGTACGAGGCTTCGTACGAGCCCATAAATAATATTACGGCGGACTGTATCAGGTACTATAGAAGTATAGTGTATATACTGTAGAAGTCAAATCCGTTTTAGTGATCACAATTGTATATACCATTTATTAATATATCAGCATTTAATGGCAAACTATGGCATAGTACTTATAGTAAACTTTCAATTTTAGATACTATATTAACCCTACACCCAACGTGAAAGACGTTATGGTTTGTTCTTACCTGTTGCGGCAAAAGATGGAGCAGTCACTTGTCCATAACAGGAGGATGGAACATATGACCCTCGAGTTTCGAGGAGATATTTATAACTTTCTTTTCAAAGATAAGGGTTATATGTTGGAGTGCTGGCAAGTTTTGGAAAGGAAGACTTCTTGTGCCAGTACTTTCCAAATGGATGGGACACAAGGCGAAATAAGCATGGCGAAGGCATGACATTACACTACCCAGTGAAAATGAGGTGTTTTATAAGCTGGTCACCACTGAAGTTTGAGTACATCAATGGTAATATTGTTCCATGTAAGAGAGCACCATTTGAAAAGATCACCATTAAAGTAATAAAGGTTGCTGCATCTTAGACATACTAAAATGATTTTATTTGGTCAATATCAAGGTTCAGTGCAATATATATGTGTAAACAAAAGTTATTATACTATACTCATACTTGTTCGATTGTGATTCGCTAACAAATCTACAGACAATTATTGATGTCTTGCCATCTACAAAATATCAAAAATTGTCTGTAGGTGACGTCATTGTTAAATATCAGAGTTTATAATATTTACAAGCGGTTTCTTAGCTTGTCTTATAATTGTATAATAAAACAGTTATTGGATTCGGCTTATGCATGATATCAATAATTATCCACAACTCGGTCAGTGTTATCTGCCCGAGAACTTGGTTAATGTTATCAGTTTCGGCAAATAAAATATACCTTAGTCTGGATAATTCTTGATATCATGCTCCGCCTCATCTAATCATTTATTTATTATTTAAACATGCTAAGGGAGTGTTTATATGGAGGCGAGCTAACCTGGGTACCTGGTTTGGCCCAACCTCGTTCCCAGGATCTTATCTCCGCCCGCCCGCCCCCCCCCCCCCCCCGCGCGCTGCGAAAAGACCCTGGTCGGGGCTGGTCACGTGCTAGTTGACAAAACGTTAGAGTCAGGGAGGAGTCCTTCAAATACAGTATCGATGTTTTTAAGTAGTCTTCAGTTTGCAATCTTCAATAGCAGCTATTCAAGTTATAAAGTGAAACCTAAGTAAGTTAAGTGTTTACAGGCAGTCTACTGTGGTATAAACGTTGTTGTAGCTGTGCTTCTCACGGGTTATGGAAAGTCGATAATATTTCACCTTCCACGACAAGATAAACTATGGACAGGCGACAACATTTGTAGTTCACCCCCATAATTATTGTAATGTCTCCCTCGGTGTCTCCGCTAAATGCGCTTATACATGTTAAAGAAAATGAAAGACGTTTTGTTTAGGGAGGTAAATAAACATTGCCGGCCCAGACTGAAATTAATATCGCGGCGAAACCTATTTCATTGTATTTACAGAGACATTAATATTGCCGCTGTTTCCAAAATTTCTGATCTGTCATTCTGAAAAAATGATAAAACGTTCTAACTAAATACCAAAATCAAACACATTACGCGTGACAAAGTAATACCGGTATATATATCCTAGGATCGTTCTGTGCTAGGATAAAAATAAATTATGATTGAAATAATCTAGCGCGAGCCTAAAACAACAAACAATCTTGATTTCCGCTCGAAGGGTGCGCGAAGTGAGTCGTTGGCATGGAATACCAGATTTGTTTTTGAAATTTTGAGACTACCTCTTGAACTTTATCAATGACGATTGTATGTCAGAAATGGTGGTCTTGAACGCGTATAAATTCTTATTTAAGTATGTGAGAATTGCCTCGACAAAAAATGTTTGTACTGTGACTCGCATCGCAAATTAGTTGAGGCATAACAACGCGAATTTGAACTCCCAGAACTATAACACTTCTTTGAAGAACTTAGTTATTTCAACATAACCACAGACGGCTTTTTAGTACTATAACTTGCAAGGTTGATATTTTGGCAGCGGAAAACGTCGATAATCAAAACTAACAAAACATAACATTGTAATCCTCGCAACAAAAGAAAAAGGCGAGCCCAATCGATCATGTCAAATACTTATTTTGCTCTTGTGACAACCAACACTTAATACGAAATTTGAAACGCGTCAAAAGAAAATCGAATGTAGAAAAAACACGCAGCACGAAACACCATGTGAGAACAACCCTCCTACCCTCCTACCCTCCCTAACGACACTCGGTAAAAGTATCCCAGAATATGGGATGCATGTGACCAGCCCCGACCAGGGTCTTTTCGCAGCGAGCGGGGGGGGGGCGGCGGCGAGCGGAGATAAGGCCCTGGGAACGAGGTTGGGTTTGGCCCACTTTGCAGAGATTGTGTGTTTGTTGCCATTTCTTGTTAATTTTAATCTTGTGTTTATATGAGAGCTGAGCCAGCCTGCCTAGCCAAGATTTTGCTTTGTTTGACCGGGATCACAGTTACCCGTGCTGGGTATTTCCCACTAAACGTTATTGCCCGGGCTGGCCTGCTTACCCGGGCTAGCTAAGTTTACCTCCATATAAACACCCCTAACTAAGGGCCTGTTTATATGAGCAGGACCTCGTAAACATTTTCCATTATATAATGATAATTAAATATAATCATAAACCATTTGAAATTATTAATATATAATATTGATCATAACAATACTTCAAAGCCTTTTTGTCCTTTTTTTTCTGGACTTTTTTTTGGTTGCTCTACAGGTTCTACATTTACTACCACATTGCTTATACATTCGCTTTTTCGTTGCCTGCAGATCACACTCTTTCCAGATTGCCAAAAACTTGCATTTTTCTTTGTATATGCTCTTTTAGTACGCTTTCGGTGAGAAAGTTTAGACTGCCGATGTTCCGTGCGGAGCACATATGCTGCACTGTCCCAATTATTACATTATCTTCTGGTTATATTTCTTGCAACATCATTCTTTTTCTCTACGGCTGAAATGGCAAACGGGAAATTACATATAGTTTCCATGTACAGATACTATGTATTAGTATTACTAATACAGTGGCTTACCTTGACCAGAAAATTGCTTTATATTTCCATACTTATCCGAAACACCTCCAACATGGTAGCCAGCAACATGCATGTATGGTGTAACATTGGCCTGTCCATACCCTTTTCATTTTTTACCAAGACTTAGAAAAAGCATAATCCAATTCTTCATCTGACAAGAAAAAAGAAATATTGCATGTTGTTTCAACACTGAGACACCACGGTACCACTGAGAAGTAAATACAGACTGGTCAAAAAAATAGTGCAAAAAATGCAAATGGTGCCCATCATAGTTTTTTTAAATTTGGACCCTGAATCCAAATTCAAAATATACAATTAGCTTTGGCACCAGGAAGTATGTGATATAGCCTGCGACTATTTTTTGTGACAACTGATTTACAGCATTAAGTAACTTTAGTGATTTTTTGTACATAGCAAGATATTGCATGTGTACATGTACCTCATTATCAAAGTACTTTGTTCCATCTTTTGGCTCCATTGCAGAAAGTTTGTTCTGGTAGATGTCAGAAAAGTCCTAAATTTATTGAAAATGTAATTAGTATAGGAGTAGGACAGCAACTGACTAGAACTATCATATCAGTACTATGAAGTATGTATTACATTACCTTCCATATCTGTACCACAGTATCTCTAGTTTCATTATGGACACCACTTGTATTTTTAGCTAGTTTGTCTGGGAGAAGCATCAAAAGCTTCTTCTTCTCATTTCCCATCAAGGATGTCCAATCCATGACAGTGGTACCTTTAGCAGTATCTGATTTCTCCCATATTTTGAAAGTTACACCACAACTATTTATTAGGGCAATAATTGCCTTCAAGTTTACCACCTTTTCCATGCCGCGTGTCTTCAGATTATCCTCTATTTCATCCCTCTCCATGGCATCATCAATGATATTGGTCAACAACACGTCAGTTATGCGCAGAAGGAGATGTAATTCATCAAGAATAATGTGCTCGAGAGGTATATTAAAGAGTGGCTGTTCAACACAACAATACTCTCTCCTACCATTTCCGCATAGCTTTTAACTTCAGACAAGGTGAGGGACATTGGTTGAGTGTTGTAAAAGCAAGCGTCCTTCGACATATCCCATCTAAGAAAAGTAATAATATATCTTTCACTCTGTGTACTGTATTTGGGGTGGGGCCTGGGGACCATATTACATAATGATTTGAATAAGCACCCATCCCATCACAAATTTAATAATTGGCTCAGGCACTTATTTGAATCATTACGGTTAGGCTTATTTCAGACAATGACTATCCATGTTCTTAGAAATGCAAATACCCAATATGGGGAATCGGATATAAAATACAGGTGCATGCAGTAAGACTTGCCTGTTATCCTTATGGACCTTGCACCAAATACATGCATAATTTGACATTGCTGCACTCCTTCCAGTTACAATAAGTAAAAACTTTAGAGAAAAAATTAGAGACGGCATGAAAAAATGGCATGACATTCCAGAAAAATAACTACATGTACCACAAATGAAAACAACTGATGTATCATGTGGCTTGAATTTGCATTCTACTAACCTTGTAATCACCTCCCAAAAATATTTAACAGGAATTGTATAGCCAGGTTGCAGTTGCACTTTGCCTTTTTCTACAACATCATTTATGTCCCTTATAGCATCTGTTCATAACATTGTTCTGTTATAGTGAAGGAAGCTGCATTATATTCAGGACATGTCAGAAAAGAAATAAGGTGTTTTAACTTGCCTTCACTTGAATGAATTTCTTCTTTCTGCTCAAGTACTGCAAAAGTTAGCAGGATAAACCCAGTCAATCTGGTCATCTTGGCACCATCTCCACTTATTTTAATCTTGACAGGATGATTTTATTTGAGGTTTCCTGATTCTTCCTAAAAACGTTTTAATAAAAGCATTATTATTTATAAATCAACATACCATAGTTAACATTTGTCTTTCTCTATAATTACCAGTTTGATACCAGCCCGGTTAACCAGGCATACTCGGTTAACCGAGCCGGGTCAATCAATGCAGTATTGAACCAACTACAGTTTAGAACCTACCAATAATATTAGCCTTTCCTTCAACTTCTCCTTGAAGGATACTTGAGCACCAGGACAGTTACCAGGGATTGGTGAGATGAGACATGTTCCATTGAGTTTTTCCTGCATTCTTTGACCAAATATGATCTTGGTGGAAGGTCTTGACACACCATGGACAGGTCATGAATAAATGAATCGCTCACTCCAAACTTATCGGCTAGAAAAAGTACACTTTCAACTTGAGCCTTTTCATCAGCTGTCAGTTGGTCATAATGCTTGACCACATTTATTGGAGACTCATGCAGGCCTGTGTCACTGCCAGTAGGAGTAATGCAGGGTGGATCATTTTTCAACTTTACTTTGTATCTGTTAGCCTGACAGTCGGTAACATACATTGAATGAAGATTAAATCCAAAAGCTTCTGAAAACCACAGTGCCACTTTGGTATGAGATGAGAAGTCATCAATTCGTCTCTTCTTTTGTTTACTTGATAGTGCACCCAGGTCAGCTGTTCTTGATGGTATACATTTATCCAATCTCTCCAGCTTCTTAATATGGGTTGCCATTTTCCTCTTGCTCTCTTGTTCGCTGTCAATTTTATTCTTTAGCTCTTCCTTTAAACTATCAAAGAGTTTTTGCTTTGACTCTTCTAAATTGGCATACTTTCTGCTCCAATCATCTACTTGGTTTGTCAAGTCAAATTTATCTTCATCCAAATCTTTGGTCCTTCTTTCTAGGCAGAGTATCTTGTTCTGGTATTGTTCATCAGTAACAACATCACTCTCCAAGATGCCAATATGCTTCCAATTATGCATGAATTTATCTCTACTCTTTCTATTACCAGTTCTGTTTAACTTCTTTACCTGATCTGTGGCTCTTTTAACTTCCATTCTGAGACGATCTTCGATTCTATTAGCATTGTTATCAACTACAATAGCAGTCCCAGGAATACAGTTATTTAAAAGCTGTCTGTAGCTCTATTTTCGATCCAGAGGCAGAGCTCCCCAGCTTACCAATACTTTAGTTTTAATAGAAAGATGACAAAGGACTTGGTTGTCTTTCCTTGCTTGATCCAAGCCATATGCTAATTTATTGTTCGGAGATATCCCATTAATTAAAACATCAACCTCTGGCTCATTAGCATCACCTGGCATTATATCTTTGCTCAGTTATAGTTCACCGATTATTATTGTTTTTGCAACCAATTCGTATTTTCGCGCTAAATTGAGCCATTTACACGACATTTAGTGTAGGAAGACTGGTACTAGGTCAAAGTCCTTTAAATATGGCGGTCAAAGAAGATAGAACCAGAAAATATAAAAGTTTGTTCGCGATTACGGCGATAAATCTGGAACAACGTAGAGGATCAAGTTGCAAATAGACAACATTTAAAGGGAAAAAACGCAACGACGATAAATACAGGCAAGAAATGAAATATCGTTGAAAAGATGGATCTTTATACTACCCGGATCAGATTGATCATTGTACGAAAATAGTATAGCTCTGGTTGATCTTCGATAACTTGAGCAGCAAGGTTAGTACAATTTGCATATTCGCCATATTGGCTTATGTTAGACTTGCGCTCAAAATAGTTTATCAAAACCGCAACGGATTTAATATATGTGGGAAATCGCTCATGATATTTACATCGTAGATGTGTTGCACTATACGATCCAGATTGATCATTTTAAATAATTTAAAAATTGACACTGCTACGACAATTGTTTCATTCATCCTCTATGTAAGTCCTATCAATCTTGCAGAACTTTTGTAGTCAACATTTTTATAAGTGGGCATGCATTACGCGCATGCGTGACCATTATTTCTCGCCATGCGCCCACATGAAAAACTGTCAAAAACAACCAATCAGCGACTAGCGGGCTTTCCTCAATGATTAAAACATTTCACTTCGTCTGAAACTCCGTAAAAAGCTTGACTGCATCTGGTGGAAACAAGATTTGTTTTGAAAATGTATCCAAGCAATCGTGTAGACGGCATGGAAGCACAGAGTTGATTCTGGCTGAGACTTGTGAATCAATCGGCTTTGTATTACTACGCAGTGAAACTTTCTCCGAGCGGGTTTGTAGGTCTTGCGGCAGAAAAATAAGAAATGCTTTATTAACACATGCGTAAGATTATTAACACATGCGAAAGGAGACAGCAATGTTCCACCAACCGATAACATTAATCGCCCTGATAGAATGAAGCGACATCTGACTTCCGAACACCGTAACTCCAGAATGGGATTAGGCCAAGAAATTTCATATGCAAAACAATGTAGAAACCATCACTTATATACGTTTAGCCGTAAGTCTCTTAATTCTGAAACGTCGAAGGAATTCTCCGAAGGCAAGGACAAGGTAGAACTCACAATAATATAGCTGAGTTGAGTTAGCCAATCAGAATTTAGCGTCCTCTGGTGGAAACATGGATCTTTCGTGCAGGCGTTCCATCCGCACTCACCCCAGTCCCCCTCCCCTCCCCAATCCCTAAACGCCTGCTTCGCAGGCTACTGATATCGATGATGCTGTTGATCGGCTTGAGGGTAAGATATTAGGTCATATTAATAAATGTATGCCCCAAAGGACAGTTTATGTTTCGTCACGTGATCCCTACTGGATGACACGGTTGGTCAAATCTCTGATAAAAAACAAATCTAAGATTTCTCACTTAAATAGGGAAAGACTTCAAATAATTAATAAAAGGATTTCTGAGGTTATGTGTCAGAACATGCAGACGGAACTTTACGGTTTTAATATGCAGCAATAATTAGTTGAAAAGGGTTGATACAACGTCTCAGAGACGCACTTCGTTACCCAAGGTTTCCCTTGATAATACAGCGCTTAGAGACTTGAATCTTTACTTCAGCGACTTATGCAATGATGATAGCTACTGTATGTGGAGCCGGCGCCCATAATTATTTGTGATGAAGTGGAGATACCTAAAGTCACGGAATTGCAGGTGTGGAAATCGTTAAAGGGTATTAAGAAGACGGCTACTGGTCTGGATCTTATCCCTTATTGGATATAGAAAGACCATGCAGAAATTTTTACTGGAGTTGTCACCAAGGTGTGGAAACTGTCACTTTCACATTACTCTTGGCCAAATTATTGGAAAAGGGCCAATGTTAACCCTCTTCCAAAGGTAGATATTCCAAAATAACATGGCGACTATCGAGGAATTAATGTGACGCCTGTAATCGCGAGAGCGTTTAAAAAGGTTATGTACATTAGCCAAGCTAAGACGAAGGTCGATGAGAGCCTAACTCCTACTCAGTTTGCGTACAGACAGGGATGAAGTTGTACCAATGCTCTGATTACCATCCAGAATAAAGTTCTCAGCTATTTGAATAAGACTGACTATAAAGCCGTGAGGCTTTTCTCTATGGGTTTTAGCAAGGCGTTTGATTCTGTGAAACATCTACTCCTCTCCGAAAAGTTAAAAAACTTTGTGACTTAATCCTTATATTATCAACTCGTATTTAATTTTTTTAAAGAATAGAAAACAAGGGTTTGTTTACCATGATTATTATGGAGAATGGAAGAATGTTAACAAGGGGACAACACAAGGGAGTGTAAGGAAATAAATTTATATAATGACGACGCTCTCTATATAAATATGCCGATGACTCAAATATAATAGTCCCGATTTGGAAAGACGGTGCCGATCGATCAACTGATGTGGTAGGCTATGTAATAACTACATGGCTTGTAACCCAAGTAAATGTAAAGAACTTAACGACTTGGAGATAAATTTATATAATGACGAAGCTCTCTATATAAATATGCCGATGACTCAAATATAATAGTCCCGATATGGAAAGACGGTGCCGATCGATCAACTGATGTGGTAGGCTATGTAATAACTACATGGCTTGTAACCAAAGTAAATGTAAATAACTTAACGACTTGGAGATAAATTTATACTAGAAATACGTGTGCGCAACAACCCCTCGCCCGCTTACTGTTTGAGGCTTTAATATTGCCAAACTGAACAGATTTTCAAACTGCTTATTTTTTGGGTGCAATTTGTGGGTAGTGTACTGAGCAGAACCCAAGTGGGAAATTCTGGCAACACTAAATTGTCTCGCAGGCAGGGTTAGAAACCAATTGTGTAACTATTGATTATTGAAATTAATAATTAATTTTAATAATTATTCATTTAAATAATAATTGTATTAATTATATATTACATAATTAAAGTTAATTATGTCAGTTATGCTTTTAATAATAAATTTCAACATGCATGTTACTGCATATGCACGTTTGAAATTATACGAGTTACTCGATAAATTAGACGATCGCGTTTTATATTTTGATACAGATTCTGTTATTTATATATCTGATGAAAATAATTATACTGATGTTAAAACGGGAAATTATTTAGGAGATTTAACGAATGAATTAAATGAAAATGAATGGATAACAAATTTTTGTTCAACGGGTCCAAAATGTTACGCGTATATAACTAATTTAAATCAGGAATGTATTTATGTCAAAGTTTTTACTTTAAAAAACGAAACAATAAAAGAAAAATTGAATTTTTTATCCTTGACACAATGTGTTAAAAATCAAGATCAGATCATCGAAATTAAATATCACAATAAAATATGTAAAGATAAACTTAATCATATTTTTATTGAGGATGAAATAAAAAAAATTTCATTTACATTTAATAAACGTGTTGTTAAAAATAATTTTAATACGATTCCGTTTGGATTTTTAGATAACTGAAATGAACAATGTTTCATTACCATTTCAACACCCTTTTATGTTAACGTTATGTGGTCCCAGTCAAAGTGGGAAAACATATTGGATATTACAATTATTGAAAAATATTAACATTATGATTACACCTGCAATTGTTAAAATTGTTTATTTATATTCAATTTATCAACCTGTGTACGCTGAAATGGAAAAAGTTCTTGCGGAAAAAACAGATATTAGTGTTGAATTTATCGATTGTCAAAAGGGCATTCCTCGCATTACCGATATACAAACGAATACCCGTGAAAATACTTTAATAATATTAGATGATCTCATGTTAGTTGCAACATCATCAAAAGAAAATCTTGAAAGAATAGATAATATTGCAACTCAAGATGTCCATCATCGTAATATTAGTGTTATTTTTACATGTCAAAATTTAACATATGGTAATGGTAAATTGCGAAATTTACGTGTCAATAGTCAATATTATGTTATGTTTAAAAATTTAAGTGATTATAATAATATGTATACGATATGTGATAATAAAAAAATTAATAGAAATAGATTTAATAAAGTATTAAGTGAAATTAATGAGAAACCCTATGGTTATTTGGTATTTGATAATTGTAGAAAAGGGTATGAAAATTGTAGAATTAGAACCAATGTATTTCCACATGAATCAACGATAATCTATGATTTGTAAATAAATGTAAAAAGAAAAATTAAAGTTTTTTAAAAAAATAAAAGAGTTGTTTGAAAAATCGTTTTTTTAAAAAGTATATATAGTATGGGGTGTGTATATTGTGTATGAATTTTTTTTAAAAAACATGGCAAGAAGAAGATATAGAAGCAGGGGAATTATCCTTAGAAAAAAAAAAAAGGGGGGGTAGTAGTGTTCTAGATTTTTTGGGACCTTTGGGATCGATAATTGGAAGTCAATTGGGATTCGGTATTCGAAAAAGAAAAAGAAAACAAAAAGGGGGTATTCAAAAAAGAAAACAAAAAGGAGGTTATAATTTTAGCGGTTTTGACCCATACCCCAGCTGGTTAAAATAAAAATAAAAATCACTGTAAATAGTTAATTTTTTGTTTAATTAAAAATTGGCATTATTAAAACTACAACATGACTGATTGTTATTACTCTTACAATTTTTTTTACATTTTTTATTATATATTCCCATGAGTACACTACCTAAAATTGTTTCTATTTTTTTTTTTAATTTAATATTATTTTTTATTTTAATACGTTCATTTTTAAATATTTTTGTTTATTATTATTTTCGATTTCATTACGACATTGATTGTATAAATATAATAAACTCCAATTTCCACACACGGCAGTATTTTTGGATTGTAATTGTTTACTTTGAATATATTGAAATTTTAGTCCTTTTTTTACACTATAATCATACCAATATTCACGTTTATAAAACGATACATCTTTAGCAAAACTATCAAAAAAATTCATGTTTTTCTTTATCCACCCATATAGCAACCCAATGTTGACCGTTATGATCTGCTTCATCCGTATTCCAAATCCAACACGATGGATAAAAAATTTTTTTAGGAAAAATATTTGCAGGAAATGTACCCAAATAATATTTATTTAAAAACTTATTTATTTTTGAAATTTTATTAATCTCGTTCGTAAATAAAAATTGGGTTAAAAAACAATGTAAATTCATTGATTTTTTCGTCGCCATTTTCTTTGTGTTGAATAGGGGGTTGAAGGTGGGGTAGGAATGTGGGTGGTGAGTGATGTAGATGGTTCTTCGTTACTCGAAAGATCCGAAGCTGTTTTTCCCAAATTTATATAACGTTGTCGTAATTTTATATTACGTATATAATAGGCGGGCATATGTAATTTTTTCAATTCTTTTAAAGCAACCGTCTGCTTATGTTGTGTAAGATTGAACATGTTTTGTTTGCTGACATTATGCGTTAAATCGTATAATAAATCATGATGGTTTATTCCAACACCGTTTAATTTTATTATATCTGTACCCGCAATTTTAATTTTTTTCCTTTCAAGAAATTATTTTATTTGTTGACCGCTTGTCACAGTTGGTGTTTTCCTTATCTCGGGTGATTCATCATTGTTCACCTCATATTCAAGTTCATTACTTTTCTTTTCATCTTTTGTTGTCTTTTTAAAAAACTAACCATACTCTCTGCGACACGTTGATCATTATTAACTTTTTTCATTTCTTCTTTCATTTTATTTTTACTTTCAATGAGTTCGAAATTATTTTTGTTGTTAATTCCCTGCAATAATTTTTCATTTTCATGATCAGTTTTGATTAAATCTAAAATTTCATTTAATTTACTCGGATTAATTAATTGCATTTTATTTACTTCGGTATTTTTTTTTATTTGTTGGTTAAGTAATTTGTATGCTTTTTGATATATGTTGATTATACGAAAATCCTCAGATAATAATATTTTTAAATCTTTTTCTTTTATTTTGTTCTTAGAAAACTTATTCAAAATATATTTATTATCACTGGAAAGTTGGATAGAAATTTTTTTATTTAAAATATTTTTAGCAATGTATTGTAATTTATTAATTAATTGAGAATCTAACAACGTATTTTTGTTATCAATATCTGCTTTAAGATATTTTTTAACGATGTTAAAAAATATTTTTTTTTTTTTTTCAAAGGCTTTTTTCTTTATTTTATTTAATTGAACTAATGTTTCTAAAAATTTTAAATCATCTTCGCAACTTGATGAAGAAGAAGTAATTGAACTTTCACTATCCATTTCATCACTACCATCATCGCTAACAACATCGCTATCATTTTCACTATCAACTTCATCATCATCATCATCATCTCTTGAATTATCAATTTTTTCGTCTTTTTTCCTCTTCTTTTTTTAATTCATCATTTTTTTCTTCATTCATTTTTTTTTATGCGTAAACTGAAAACGGTGGATATACAAGAATATGTTCACGATTTAGGGGTATTTTGTTAATAACTTTTTATTTTATTTTTGGTTTTTTATTCTATTCTTTGTTGTAATGGGTTTTGTGTTCTTCATATTTTTTTGCATATCCCCTTGTTACAAATGTTGATAATTAAATGCTGTGTAATAATCTTGCAGGGGTATTTAATCCTACTCTAATTTCATTTCGAAATTCACCAACAAATATTAACGCCCCTGCCACTGTATTTTGAGAAAAATGAAAATCCACATTAACATTTCCCGACGGTCTTATGGGTAATACTGCAAGATGAGAGTCTCTATTATCTGTTAAATCAAATGCTAATATACAATACCCGTTTTTAAAGTCATTATAAGTCATGGGCATTTCTGAATAGTTACGATTTAATACCGAGCGTAATTTTGAGTAAGCTTCAGCTTCATTTTCTATTTTCCCGGAAACAGCGTTATTTACCGAAACTTCAACATTATCATAATTAGGCCAGTTAAATTCGAAAATATTATGAGTATATGATCCGTTCCAATTTGCTAATGGAGAAAATACAATATATAAACGTGTAGGAACGCTACCATTAAACACATCGATTACTTGATGTGAATTTCGTCCTGCAGCTAATGATTCAGTAATACAACGATAATTGGTTGTATAATATAATGTATCTTTATTATGGGTCATCATCCCTATATTAATAGCATTTGATAATTGTTTTTTTGGTTTAAATACAGGAATTTTTATTTTAAAATCGTCTAGGGTAATTATAGTATCAGCAATGGGCATATTCGCATGATTGGCCCACATCATTATAATTGTATTTAATGCCCGCGTTAAACGTAATTCAACTTTATACGCTGTAGGAATATATATTTCAGCACCACCTTCGCTAAATAATGAACAATCAATCTCATCTATCAAATACTGTGATTGATTTCGAAATGCCTGTGCGTTTTGTCTCCCACCTACATTTACGACAGCAGTTCCATTATGAAAACCCGCGATATCGCTCATATGTTCGGCTGTATCTAAATATGCTAAATTAAGCTCTTTAGAATCTTTATATCCCGACGGTGTTTGACTCATTATGAATTCTATCCATGATGCAAAATGTGCAAACTTATCTGATGGGGTAATTAAATTTTCATTTATTTTTAATTCTTTTGTTTTCCACATTGTACGAAGGGGTAATGTAACCATCGAAAACCCCGATGCTGCAGGTGCTACAACTCCAGCAGCATTTATAATTGATACTCTAGCCATTATTTTAACATCACTTGTTTTCATTAATCCAACGGCGTTCCCATGTCTTGTAAACGTGTATACTGACGATTGATTATCGACAGGCGTCGCAATAATTTCAGTTTCACGACATTCTGTAAACGTATCATTATAGGGTGATGAAGTAAAAAATTGTAAAGGTTCACTAAATAATATGTCATTTTTTTCCACATCTTCAATTTTTTTACTCATTTTTTTTTTTAAACGTTAATTTTAAGAATTTTTGCAACTGTTCCCAACACTTGAGGAAGAAACATACCTAGTGCCAATGCTCCTCCAAAACCTCCTTTTTGTATTTTTTTTCTACGCTTGCTTATTCCTCTTTTGTTTTTTCTTTTTTTTTATATTTTTTACGAGTCATTTATTTCATTTTTAAAAAACAACAATAATAATAATATCCACAACATTATGATTTTTTTATATAACATTTTTTTTATTTATACTTTTTTTTACAGTTTATCTATTTTGTAAAAAGCGTATTACATTTGGATCTATTTTTTTCCTCTTTTTTTTATTATCACTTGTATAATAAGTATCTCAATTTAAATTTGAGGGATCCCACACCCTCATTTAATAACATTTCTTTCTTAGTTGGATTTTCTTTATTTTTTCTTTTCACAACAAAATAGGATGATGAATAATTTTTTCCACGATTTCTACCATTTAACAATTCAGTATAATCTTCTATGGATAGTTCATTTATTTTTTCATTCATTATTTTTTTCTTCAAATAAATTTATATATATCTTAATTTCTTCACCTTTTAACGGTACGTTATTCTCATAGTTAATAAAGAACTGTAGTAATTGTTTAGCCTCTTTATCACTCATAAATAAAAAATAGGGGAATTTTTTTTTTCATCATTTAATGATGTATAAGGATTTTTTTCGTCAATATAAAATAATTCTTTTATAGTATATATAAAACGTTGTGTTGCATTAGAAATAATAGTAGATCAAGAAACTGAAATCGTTCCATTATTTATTTTTTTGATTGTGTTATTGCACTGAAATCCATTTTTTTTGCACACGTAATTCGAAATGAATTTTTGATATTTTTATATTCAATCGAATTTAAATTCCATAAAAATTTTTCCCACTATTTACTAAAATGTAAAGAGAAAAAGGATAAAATATTTTATATATTTTAATTATCATTTCCCAATTTTTTTCTTCAAGAACAATCAAAAGCATTATGTTGAATGTATTAAACAATCAATACTAAGCGTTCCTGAATCAAAAGAAACTAATTTTCCTGTAGTATCTTTAACTTTAATATGAATTTCTCTTATAATGTCTTTTTTTAATTTTCTCAATGATTTTGGGGGCCTATAACAAATTAATTGTCCATTCCCCCCACCACCTTGTCGATTCCATTGAATGGGGACTGTTGTTAACAATTCGGCACAACTATCACCAACTAACCCCAGTTCTATTTCATCACAATATATAAACATTTTATTTAATCCGTCGGATACATCGGGTAAG
Source organism: Chrysogorgia sp. JL179-B06 (assembly GCA_035772405.1). Taxonomy (NCBI): domain Eukaryota; kingdom Metazoa; phylum Cnidaria; class Anthozoa; order Scleralcyonacea; family Chrysogorgiidae; genus Chrysogorgia; species Chrysogorgia sp. JL179-B06. Next base: position 1,646,764 of record JAYKKM010000455.1, on the reverse strand, counting down.
TAATCAAAATGTTTAGAAAAAAGGGTTCGAGGTGTAGGGGTATCTTTTTTTATTTCAAACAAGAGAGGTACGATTTCAAGATCTTTTTCATTTTTTAAACCTAGCATAAAAGCTAATTTTTTTGAAAATAATATATTAATCTTTTGATTAAAAGAAGCATATTGAATACCCTTTTTTCTATCGTAGTCTTGTTAGATAATCGAAATTCATTTACCTGTAACCCATCGACTGCTTTACTCGCATTTTCATATACCCAATACTCAATCTCAACATTAACATTAATAATTACTTTCCCATTTGACCCGATGGTAAAAAAAATTTCAAATCCTTCTAAGATATTATTTAAAAATATAATTAATGAAGATAAATCATAAATTCCGTCGGGTATAATAAATTTATCCGATGTAAAAACGAACTCACTGCTTGCGTATACCGTATTATTAATTTCTTCGGGTATAAAATTCTTATAGGTTATGATAAATGAAAAAAAACATTCATCACCCACAATATTTTTAGTTGTTTGGGGATAACAAACTTGTAAAATTTCTAAAAAACATTCATTGTTCAAAGCATCAATAGGCTGTGCAATTTTTATTTCAAAATCATTAATCAAATTCTTTTGAAGTCCTCTTGATATTGAATTACTTTTTAAAACTTGTAATTCAGCACGATAAAAAATTCCTTTAATTTCCTCACGTTGTTCGTCTTCTAATTGATATGTAACGGGATCGGTGATAAATACTTTTTTAATAAAAAATATCTCATTAGTCCATCGTCGAAGACTACTTTTTTCAAAAATATTATTTTTTACTCTCACAATACGTACACGAGTACCTTCCCGTATCAGATCTTGAGTGGGAATAGGATAATTTAAATGATCACGTACTATTTTATTTTTTACTTTACGTATTTTTCCTTTTTTTTCTTCGCGATAAATTTCAAAAGGTGTTGCACCAGCTAATGCTTTATGCGGGGAATTATTATAACGATTAACAATAAGGGGTAAATACTGAATATAGTCAAATTCTCCAGTCATTGTTAATACACGACGAACCATTGTTTTTAAAGTTCCAATTACACGTTCCACATGGGATGCTTTTATTTCTCTATTATACGTATGAAATACTTCAAAATTATACTTTTTACTTAATTTCGTACGTATATCTTGAAATTCTGTTCCTTCATCACTTTGAATTTTAAGAGGTGCTATTCCCTCTTCAATAAGAATACTTTCAAATTTATTTTTAACATTATTACACGTTTTCTTTTTTATTAATTTTACCCAACAAAATCTTGAAAAAATATCAATACACATCAACCAATAACGATATTGATTATTATATCGGGCTAAATCTTTATTTTCAGCTAAATCAATTTCCCATTGTTCATTATTTTTATTAACAGCATATTTCAAACGTCTATATATTTTTTACTACCACTATGTAATCTATAATTAGAATAATCCTCATCAGTTAATGTCTCTCCTTTTAATAATCTTGAAGCTTTTTCAATAAAGTCAGCAGAAAATTTAGTTTTTTTCTTTTTATTCATTTCTAAAATAAAGAAATAAAATAAGTATAATATTCTTCAAGTTCATCAACGAGTTCTTTATCGCGTAATATCCCTATAAAATCAACTTCTATATTTTTACATGCTAACTCTTTATTTATAGTATTACCGTACAAACATAATGTATCTTGTATATTTTTACAACATTTAAAACGATAATAAAAAATTTCTGAAATTACTGTTGGATGTAAACGGTGACAAACCTCATCATCATCACTTTCTACTTTTATTTTCTTAATCTTTTCAACATCGTTGTCGTCATCATCGTCGTCGTCAAAATTGAGTGGGGTTTTCTTTTTCTTCAATACTCGTTTTTTGACTGTGGTAGGTGGGGATTTATGGCCTGTTGCATGATTATACTTTCTTAGGGCAATAATATATTCATTCAAGGAATCTTTCTTTTTTATATGAAAACTACCCCAGTCATCAGACCATACGATTTCACTTGACGTTGCGTTGTTGTTGTTGCTGGTTGTCGGTGTTGGATCATCGTCAAATTCCATTGCATCGGATAATTCGTTTTCTTGATGTTGATAACAAATTTCCAAACCACCCCACGCATCTGTACGAACAACCAAACGGCATGTTTGCTTTTTCAAATTTTCAAATCTTACCACTTCAAAAAATATCTGCACCAAATTCTCTTGAATGCTAATCTTATTAAGAACATTCAACAATGAAGGAATATGATTATTTTGCACTTCAACAGCGCTATTGTATGTGTACTTGTCACATCTTTTATTTGTAGGATATACTTTTGCGAGAATAGCATTACCGTTGATTTTTTTTGTGCAATTATTTTTACAGACAAATATGTATACGATTGCATTTTATAAAAATGGTCATGTTGTTGTCTCGCATAAGTTCCACCATCTCTGAATCTGTTACCGAGTGAAGGGTAAATGATGAATCACTGTAGGGACAGTGCTTATTTTATACCCTCCTCACAATTTAAAAAAAATATTTTATTACACTAATAACCAACATTTTATATCAAATAAACTATTTTGTTTGCTTTGCATAACTCCTAAAATTTTACATTACTTCCTATGTTGTTTTTTTGTTTTTATTTTATATTCTATTTTATTTTCTAGAAATGCAACAAGTGCTTTCCCTATTCTTCCATTTCCATCGGAAAAAGGATGAATGGTTTCAAAAATATAATAAATCAAAACTGATATATTATTTCTTTGATAGTTTTTTACGTAAAATTCATCTAAATATTCCATATATTGTTGAATATCTAAAGGATCAACCCCCTCATGACATCCAACAAATCTTTTTTTTTACTGTAATGTCCAGCATTCGTTAAATGGACCATAGATATTTCATGAATAGTTTTACAAAATTCACTTATTTTCCATTTTTCATTTTTTTCCATATAAAATTTTCGAAGGGCAAAACAAAATCTCCCACATCTCATCCAAAATTATTTATAATTTTCTTCGTCTTCTTCCATTCGTATAACATCATACGCAAACACTTTAAATTTTATACAATCTTTTAATTCCATTTTTTTACATACACGTTTGTTCACTAATACGTTTATAAAAAATATCCCAATTAACATTCGATTCAGTCAGTTCGTTTGCATATATAGGATTTTTTGAAATTAAATTATAATTCAATGTTGTTTGTATATATTTTCTTATCATACTAAATAAATCTTTTACTTCATCATCAAGCATTATTACATGTGCAAATATTTTCTCATTATACTTAAATTCTCCCGTATGTCCCCCATAATCTTTTATTCGCATAACCTCGATGGGGTGTGTTAGGGTGTGATTTTCAATTAAATAATTACTTTTGTTTAAAATACTTAATTTCAAAGGATCAAACTCAAAAAAATAACTTTGACTCTTACAATTTTTATACCGACATTTATCAAAGGATACTTTACCCTTTTTTAAATAATATATAAAATCCCAAAAATCATATATAATATTTTTTTCAGAAAGACCTTTTTTTTGTCTATTGAGAAAACTTCCTATAGGATTATGTTTACGACAATAAAATATAAAACATGAAGTGACCATGATAATATTTTTAGTTGAACTACAATAAACATAAGAATTGATAATACTAGGTGCTACCATTAACAAATAAATATTTAAAAAAAGATTTAAATCACCTTTCTCGTGCTGTAGGTGCTTAAATTTGCTTACTAAACTTTCTTTTCCATAACCCAAGGCATAAGATAAGTATTTTCTTTCAAACGTTAGATTTTGTAAAAAATATGTGTAATGATACTTATCTTTGGTGTTTAAAATTGAAATAAATCTGAGTGGTTTTCAAGGGGTAATAAAACAAATAATTCTTTAAAACAATCGGGGAATGAAAAAAAATACAGCATAACGTGTCTGATTCAACTAGTATAGTACGTTGAAAGAGTGTTCTCTTCAAGGAATATTTTCTTTGACTTGCTTGTAAATTCGGGATCATATAAGAGTAACGATCTTCTAGGATAAAATAGGATTCCATTCCACGGGTTCCCTTGATTTTTTTCATATTAACAGTATGTTTATGGGGCGAATGTTGTTTTTAAATTTCATCATGGGACATATGACATATTTTCCACGATAATAATCAAATAATCCATATAACCAAAATAAATATCCAATTTCTCCTTGGTTAAAATATTGAAAATAAAGAACAACACTTAAAATTGTTTCAATCATTATGCTGTGATTAGAAAATGTCATATTTTTACTCTTTATATAGCTTTCAAATTCATTAAGCTAAATAAAATAAAAAACATTTTGTTTTCTAGTTCATTCTTCAGTTGAATCTCATGCAAGCAATATGTCAAAACCCAAACAGTATGATCTTCACTATCTTAAAGAAAATTGTCGAAATCAAAAATGTATTGAACGTAAATGTGAACAAATCCTAAATCCATGCTTTCCTATGAATCGATTATATATAAATTTGGAAGTTATGGAGTATGCAGAAAATAAAAAGCTTAATTATAAACAATATATAACAACATATGTGGCAGGAGATTGTGGTATACATAATTTCATAGATCAAGAAGTGTATATAAATTCTTTTTTTTAAATAAAAAACGCTTTTCTCGATTTATTGAACTGTTTTATTTCAAATATTTAATTCATTAAAATTATTACATAATTCCCCACAAGAATTTAAATATACATGTAGTTGCAACATAGATTTATCAAAATATATTTTATTTATTAATGTTACAATATAATTTCCATTACTGGTACCATAAATCACATTAAGTACAGATAATATATTTTCATCTTTAATAAGAACTAAATAAAGCTCTTGACCATCAAAATTTTCACGTAAATGATATTTTACTAATCTAAATCTTGAATCCTTACATTTACCATATAAAAACATTTTTGAATAACATGGGATATTATTTATCTCAAAACAATCAAGGGTCGAAATTAACGTGGGTAATCTCGGTTCTCTATCAATAAATACTACATGTTTTCCCACCGATCATAAAATGACATAGTACAGCTAAAACCGGTTATTAAAAATCTATAATATCTTTTTCCACCATACCGTTTCCGAAATATAGATTGTTCATTTTTATCTTCCACATAAATGTTAAAATATTTATAGTCATAATCAGCACATCTAAACTGATAGGGATGTTGTCTCCATTCCAAAAAATAAAACGTTGAATCTCGTGTTTTTTCTATCTCAAACAATTCAGCATGTAATAAATATTGAATGTCGGGATAAAGAATTTCATCAAAATCACGCTCCACTTGTTCAACACCCAACGTTTAAAACTGTTTAGTCTTGAAAGTTTTAATTCATCTGGATGAATCGTACATGGGTGTTTGTTAATACATCTTCTACAGGGATGTTTGTTATAATATAATCTTTCAAATCGTTCATCTGCTTTTCCAATACGTTGCATTGTCTAACAAATATATAAACAATTATTTTTTTTACTCTTATTTATACTGTTTCTTTTTTTTTATGGGATTTTCTTCTTTAAATCTTTTAACAACGTATCTCTTTAATCTACAACAACGTTTTTGTTTTGGATCTTTCCACGGTGTATAATTCGCACACAGTTCCCCACACATATTTCCGTTAAGACATTGTCCACAGGGATATTTTGAATAGAATAATCTATTATATCGTGCATCCACGGTTTCCATGATATTTTTGTAAAACCATTTTTTTACATTTTTATTTATATCCTAATAACATTTCTTTTTGATTTTTTTTTTTAAATATATTTTAGAATATCTGTCTTTTTTAATTTTGATTTTTTTTTTATATATTTTTTATAAAAAATTATATATAAACGCATTACCGAAATGTTAAACGTTATTGTGAATGATGTCGAATTCACATGTACCCTATCGTGATTGTGATGAACATGACCAAAAAAGATATCAAAGAATAACTGCTGACGACTTTAACCCCTACTTTGAAGAAGGTGATAACTATTATGCAAGTCGTTTTCTAGCAAAATAATTACCCCACTTTACCTATGTGGTAAAGAAATGTCGATATACGGCATTTTGCAATTGTATTGAAGATATACCCTCAACACCTCCTCAAGCATATAACTTAGCTCTGGAAGTTATAAAGAAACATGAACATGAAAATGATGAATGGAATTGTTCATGTCTGCGTGAAAACATAACAACAATTGTTGACTATGATGCTTCTGATCTTTTACAAAAAGAAATTAAACTAATAATAGATTCTAATAATTTGATGAAAGCTGTAGCATATACTCAATAAAAAACTTTAAAAAAAAAAATATATATATATATATTAAATATTTGATTTAATCATATTGATATCTAGTACAAGATGAATCAAGAACAAGATCTCGTGACCTGTGTCAATTATAGGGGTGTAGCATATTATGACTATACTCCTCGTTATTATTCATGTCATTTTCTTCAAAAACATTTTCCTAACTATACGTATTTGGTAGAGGATTGTAAACCTGCTATACTATGTAAAGAATGTAATCCCCCATTTTGTTCTCCACCTCAAGTCTACGAACTAACTCTGAAAGTTATTAAACAGGGATTACTTGAAGAGAAGGGAATAACCCTAAAAACATTTATTGATACTAAAAGTGATCATCTCTTGTATAAAAAAATTAAACTAATAAATAATGTTTACTCAATAATTCCACAACAAATTAATTTTTAAAAATATTTATTTTTCTTGTAATAAAAATTTTTACAAAAAATAAAACTGGATATTTGTTCTGTTTCTAACTTTCAAATCAAAATTTTTTTTTATTTTAAAAACATTACAAAGAAAAAAATATTTGTTTCCCTCTACCCCTACGGTCAATGAAATTGTAGGGTTTAATGTTTAATATAGGTGTTGAGTTTGCTAATTTTACACTATTATTATTAATATTTATATATTTTCCCTTCAATGATGATAAGAGGTTCTGTAAATTATCCTCCGGAGCCCCAAACGTGTCTACTATCAACAATTTGAAATATCGAGGTCCCTGACAATCTTTCAGATATAAATAATATCCATATCTTAAACACGAGGGAATCACAGGTTCATAGTTTACTAATTGTATGGGTTCAGCATGATAATAAAATGTAAGATAATCATGAGATTCACATTCTCCAAAATCAATCATTGAGCGCAACCACATGTTGAAAAATAATAGAAAAATATATTTGATACCCTGCTTTTATACCCCAAAAATCTATAAAGGTAGGTTGTCAAACTATAAAATTTTCACAAAACGTTCAAAAAAATATTATCAAGATGCTATATTGCAGTTTCTGTTGTTGTGAAGTGAATTCCTTCTATCATTTTTTCATGCATTACAGATGTAAAGAATGCTTTGTAAACCATCATTATTGTTATTCTTGTAAACAGAATTACGGACGACTTATCTATAGTAAAATAGTTGATCTATGTGAATGTGATGATAGAATACAAAGATTGAAAAAAACTTATTTGGATTAATAAAAAATTTTTTAAATACATCGTCTACCATTTCCAAAATTCATAAAACTTATGATTATAATTCGGATGATCTTTTTTCCATCCTTTTTGAATTTTTTTAGAACGTCGTCGTTTTCGTATTCGTTTTTTTATTTTCGTTTTCGCTTTTTTTATACAACTCCTACACTTCATTTTTATGTTAACTGAAGTACGACAATCAATGGTTTAAAAAAAAAAAAAAACCCGTCTATTTATACTGTTCTGTTTTTGATTTTTTTTTTATATCTTTTCTGAGACAAATATATAATATTATATAAGATGTTTAAACTAAAAAACTTTATCATTACTGAAATAAAACAATGTCCGTATTACGTTATGTTAGTATATGTACAAATAGTATAACTTTTTTTGACTGCTCCAAAAATACTTTTCAGCGCTATTTATCATGTGAATATCTTCTTAAAGAATATCCTGAATATATATATTTTGTGGAGGATTGCAAACCTGTTTCAATAATTGAAACAAAACAATGTTTTGTAATAAAAAAAAATGGTGTGAAACAACACCCGTATGAAATAACCCTGAAAGTTATCAATCATGGAGAATCTGGAAAAACAATAAAAATATTATCAGAGGAAGATGTTCCTCATCTTTTGCATAAAAATGTTAAGTTTATAAAAACTGACAAATACATAATAATTCCTTCTCTTGTATAAATTTATTTTTTATAATAAAACATGTGAATCATTGTTATTTTTTTTACATGAATTTCTTTCTTTACTCTAAAAGTTTTTTTCTTTTTTCCTTTTGTTTTTGTCGATGCTTGTTCTTATAATCAGCTAATTTATAGATTCTTTCACTATCCCATAATTTTCCCATTTTACCCTGACGTTTTCCATATCGATATAACATGGACGGATCATATATTCTACCCTTAAAATGGTAGAAATCATCAGCATAAGAACGAACGATTTCTCCCCCATATGGAAACCAATAAAAAATATCATCTCTTGCTTCTTTGAGATAAACAACCCCTTGAAGATATCCAATTTCTTTATCTTTTACAATTTCACGACTACATTCAAAAAACGATATTTCATTTAATTTAAAACAATTCTGTGGAGTATGAATTAATTTCGCTGCCTCTATCAATTTTTCAGCATTTTCTGGATTACGCATTTGAAATGACCAAATCTTTCGCGAGGGTATATACCCCATCTTCAACAAAATAACTGTACAATATTTATGATATCGTTTTTTATACCCTAGGTTTTTTTACAAATGAAAAAACATTTTTCTCAAAATCTTTCATATAAATAAGCTGAAACAATTTTTTCTTTTTCATTTATACACTACGTGCTTATATATAAAACATTGTCCAAACATATCTACAAACTTAAGAAGTTTTAAGAAAAAATAAAAATGGCTACGAAAGAAGAAATAACGAACGATCCACTGCATGAAAAGGGGAATATTCAGACATATTCGCATTTCTATATGCCTCTGAATAAAACCAGTTTCCAGTGGTATTCCGTGTGTGAATACGAACCTGAATATTACCCATATCCACACCATATTACCAGTGTGATTTCTATCGTGAATATGGCCCATATTCGCGCATTATTCCCTGTTTAGAATATTCTTCGAATATTTCCCGATGTAAGAAAATGTGCGAATACATATAGTCATAACAGGCTTGTTTTAAATTGCTGTTGCGAAATATTTACTTCACACTTTGTGGTAACGGTTACTAAAGTAGCTAAAGTTTGTGTAAATAGCCTTATTCAAGTTTAAATGCGCATTTATAATATATTAAATTGAAAAGCTAAGAAACTTTTCCGAGCATTACAGCAGCGCATTTAAATACATTTTTTAAAGCTTTCAAACATTTCAAGTATATATCAATAGTGGGCCGGGTTGTTCAAAAGGCGATTAGCTCATAAGCTTAACCCAAGATTAGTGAAAACTTCGAGGTACATTAATGCCTGGCTCCGTCCACAATGGACCTTTAAGCTTCGCGCGAGACGCACGCGGGACACACCAGCAAGGACGTGATTTCGGAAAAATACATAAATATGGCGTCTTGATATTCGCGCAAAAGACAGTGAAACACGAAAGGAAGGTAGATGGTTTTATATACCAGGTTAGTATATACTTCGCATTTGAATAATATTTCATCAAATATGTGTTGGGCTTTTAACAATGACAAATAGCCCAAATTTGTTAAAGTATAGTTTTTAGTTTGTCGATTTCAGTCACCGAACGATGTACTGTGTTGTGTAATAATATCATTTGCATTTGTTTTGTTTTAACCTCAAATTTTATCCGAGACATGATCGATAAAAAGCACACGACACAGGAACGCTGAAGGCAAGGCTTTTTACTGCTTGCCTCAGCGTATTTTTTCGCTAATTTATTTCAATATTAATTGTGTTGACTGTTGGAGTTCTACTGTTTTTGCATATTTACAAAAAGTCTAGGCAGCATGTCCTTTACACTATTTCCACTATTATTATATATTATATAATTTATTTTATACAACCTACTGCCCAAAGACTCAAAGTCTTACAACATGAGTTTCCACAGTTCACAGTACGTGCATGCATGATGTACTATATATAATTATTTACCATACATTATTATTTTAAATGTTATTCTACTACCATAAATTAGTTTCCACTGGCTGCCTAAAGACTCAAGGTCTTGACAACCTGCTGTCCAAAGACTCGAAGTCTTGACAACATGAGTTTCCACAGTTCACAGTACATGTACTATATATATTTACCATACATTATTATTTTTAATGTTATTCTAGTACCATAAATTAGTTTCCACTGGCTGCCGAAAGACTCAAGGTCTTGACAACCTGCTGTCCAAAGACTCGAAGTCTTGACAACATGAGTTTCCACTGTTCACAGTACATGTACTATATATAATTATTTACCATACATTATTATTTTAAATGTTATTCTAGTACCATAAATTAGTTTCCACTGGCTGCCTAAAGACTCAAGGTATTGACAACCTGCTGTCCAAAGACTCGAAGTCTTGACAACATGAGTTTCCACAGTTCACAGTACATGTACTATATATATTTACCATACATTATTATTTTAAATGTTATTCTAGTACCATAAATTAGTCTCCACTGACTGCCGAAAGACTCAAGGTCTTGACAACCTGCTGTCCAAAGACTCGAAGTCTTGACAACATGAGTTTCCACAGTTCACAGTACATGTACTATATATATTTACCATACATTATTATTTTAAATGTTATTCTAGTACCATAAATTAGTTTCCACTGGCTGCCGAAAGACTCAAGGTCTTGACAACCTGCTGCCCAAAGACTCGAAGTCTTGACAACATGAGTTTCCACAGTTCACAGTACATGTACTATATATATTTAACATACATTATTATTTTAAATGTTATTCTAGTACCATAAATTAGTTTCCACTGGCTGCCGAAAGACTCAAGGTCTTGACAACCTGCTGTCCAAAGACTCGAAGTCTTGACAACATGAGTTTCCACAGTTCACAGTACATGTACTATATATAATTATTTACCATACATTATTATTTTAAATGTTATTCTAGTACCATAAATTAGTTTCCACTGGCTGCCGAAAGACTCAAGGTCTTGACAACCTGCTGCCCAAAGACTCGAAGTCTTGACAACATGAGTTTCTACAGTTCACAGTACATGTACTATATATAATTATTTACCATACATTATTATTTTAAATGTTATTCTAGTACCATAAATTAGTTTCCACTGGCTGCCGAAAGACTCAAGGTCTTGACAACCTGCTGCCCAAAGACTCGAAGTCTTGACAACATGAGTTTCCACTGTTCACAGTACATGTACTACATATAATTATTTACCATACATTATTATTTTAAATGTTATTCTAGTGCCATAAATTAGTTTCCACTGGCTGCCTAAAGACTCAAGGGCTTGACAACCTGCTGCCCAAAGACTCAAAGTCTTGACAACATGAGTTTCCACAGTTCACAGTACACACTGCACGAAAAATCAAGTTTACTTAAATTTATCTTTGGAGCAAATGTGAAGTAAATTTGGGGCTTAAAGTTTACTGCAAGTTTAACACAGGAGCAAACATGCAGCAAATCGAGAGATTTACACCCTGTGGCAAATGTGCTTGTTTGCACCGTGTTTACTGTACATTTACACCAGGAGTAAATATTGCTCATGTTTACTAGCGTTTTAGATAGGCAGCAAATTTACGCAAATATTAACATATTTCCTGTATGACAAATTTAAGCAAATACGAGCATTTACGTATTATTTATAAGCAGACCAAAACGATGATACTCCTAGACCTATAGTAGGTCAGAGTAGAATTTTCCTACTTGCCCGGTATGGTTTGTTCACTCGGAGTCAACATTCATCATTATAAATGTGTATGTATGTATGCGTGTGTGCATATGCATAGGCAGATGCATATGCATATGCATATGCATATATATATATACATTATACAGATACATTATACATATACATATACATATATATGTATACTGTAATGTGTTGATAACTAGTATCGAGTACAAAATCATACGGGTGCATGTTCAATCCCGAAGCAGAGTGACATAACATCAAAACACAAGTTTTAGTTACCTACTTGATCAAGAAAATTCATTATCTCACAGCATAAAGATCTTGTATAATACCTTCACTCTTACTGATAAAGAAAATTCATTATCTCACAGCATAAAGATCTTGTATAATACCTTCACTCTTACTGATAAAGAAAATTCATTATCCGCAACATAAAGATCTTGTATAATACCTTCACTCTTGCGATAAAGAAAATTCATTATCTCACAGCATAAAGATCTTGTATAATACCTTCACTCTTGCGATAAAGAAAATTCATTATCTCGCAGCATAAAGATCTTGTATAATACCTTCACTCTTGCGATAAAGAAAATTCATTATCTCACAGCATAAAGATCTTGTATAATACCTTCACTCTTGCTGATAAAGAAAATTCATTATCTCACAGCATAAAGATCTTGTATAATACTTTCACTCTTACTGATAAAGAAAATTCATTATCTCACAGCATAAAGATCTTGTATAATACCTTCACTCTTACTGATAAAGAAAATTCATTATCTCACAGCATAAAGATCTTGTATAATACCTTCACTCTTACTGATAAAGAAAATTCATTATCTCACAGCATAAAGATCTTGTATAATACCTTCACTCTTACTGATAAAGAAAATTCATTATCCGCAACATCAAGATCTTGTATAATACCTTCACTCTTGCGATAAAGAAAATTCATTATCTCACAGCATAAAGATCTTGTATAATACCTTCACTCTTGCGATAAAGAAAATTCATTATCTCACAGCATAAAGATCTTGTATAATACTTTCACTCTTACTGATAAAGAAAATTCATTATCTCACAGCATAAAGATCTTGTATAATACCTTCACTCTTACTGATAAAGAAAATTCATTATCTCACAGCATAAAGATCTTGTATAATACCTTCACTCTTACTGATAAAGAAAATTCATTATCCGCAGCATAAAGATCTTGTATAATACCTTCACTCTTGCTGATAAAGAAAACCATTATCTCACAGCATAAATATCTTGTATAATACCTTCACTCTTACTGATAAAAAAATTCATTATCTCACAGCATATTAAGATTTTCCATAATACAGCATGCCCTTCATTCTACAGTAGCACAGATGTTACCGATAACAAATGCATGTACATGTAATAGTACTCTTCACAATAAAAAAATGCGTGTAATGAATATCGCAGCATAAATTAAGATCTTGCATATGCATATATGTATATACAGGTATGTATATATCTTATCCCGGCATTACCGCCACTATATATACAGAACTCGTGACTAGGCTCTCGGCAATATATATATATATATATATATATATATATATATATATATATATATATATATATATATATATATATATATATATATATATATATATATATATCTATATATCTATATATCTATATATATATATATATATATATCTATATATATATCTATATATCTATATATATATATATATATCTATATATATATATATATATATATATATATATATTATATTTTCGCTTACCTCAAAACTGGTCTGCTACAACTTGTTTCATCTGTAAAAGAATCTTCAGGCAGTGACAATATCGAAAGGGATGACCGCTTATTTATAGGCTTTCTGCCGGAAAGTGGGGGCGTATGTGGGGGACAAAGCATGAGGTCATGGCTTTGTTTGCGTTGATTACGCGAAATTTATTACGATGACGACACTGTGAAATTATTTCCGCTCTTTTGTTGAGTAAACTATTCTTATTTTTTTCTTTTAAAATACAAAATTTTTCTTCTAAACATAAATTGCATCGTTTTGATCCTCCTGTGTACGAAATAGAATGTTTTAGAATTTGCCAATTAATACTGAAATCTTTATTGTTTTCTTTCAATGTCCAAATATATTTCGAAAGTTCGGTGTCATTTTCATGCTTTTTATGTTGAAAAGATTTAGTGTGGTTGGCCAATCGCTCTTTGAATGTGGTTGCAGTCATACCAATGTAGTGTTTTGTTTCGTTTGTGATGTTTACTGTCACTGTTGCTTTGTATACTATGTCTCTAGTCATGCATTGTTCTTGAAGCGGGCAAATGGTGTTCTCTCTACAACTGCAATTAGTAGCGTCCCTATCCTGCGGTTTGATGTTCCTAGCTATGCGTGCATTGTGCTTAGTGATTATTGACTTAACATTGTTCATGCAGCTGTAACTTACTTTAACTGTATTTCTGTTAAAAATCTTATGGAGCTTGTGGTGCGGAGGGAAATGTTTGTCAATTAGGCTAAGGAAATTACGTCCTATGTTAGTGCTGACACTCTTGCTAAATGGTGGGTTGAACCAAATGATATTGCGTTGCCTATTCCTACGTGGTCGTTGCGGTGTATCATGAGTGTAGCTAAGTTCATGATTAAAGTTGCTGTGCCTAAGCGCGTTCTGATATAAGGGTGCAGATTCCTGAAAAGTTTGCTCATCTGACGAAAGGAGTTTAATGCGTTTGTTAATTGATGCAGGTAGTTGCCTTGTTATGCTTGGTGGATGGTTAGAGTGCATATTTATGTATAGCGGATCGTCATTGGGCTTCCTATAGGGCCTATAGTTTCCATTGTTAAGGTCGAAAGTTACATCTAAAAAGTTTACTATACGTAAATTTGATTCGGCGGTGATTTTTAGGTCAAATTGCTCGAAAATTTTGTGGAGATATTTTCTTGTTTTGTCTGCTAAACGTGCTGATTTACTTTTTATGATAGCCAAACCGTCATCTCTATATAGGCCGATGCTTTCTTTGCCAAATTTCTTACTTAGGTGGTTTAAAATGAAAAGGCCTACGAGCTCACAAATTTCCGCGCCGTCGAAACTGCCCATGGTAACGTCGAACAAATTCTTGCTATCTTTTTTTATCCATGAAATTCCGCTATTGAAAAGGAGAGATTTTCTAGCGTGTTTTATTATTGAAATGTTGTTTTGAGGTATAGTAGCCAAATTTGAAGCCCAGGACAGAGCTTGGTCCAATAGTTTTTCAGAAATAGATGGATAGAAATCGACAATGTCAAATGAAATGAAACTGTGTCTGTCCTTATCTTTTATATTGCCAAACCACTCAATAACTTGTTTTGTATTTCTCCATTGATTTAAATTCAGTTTTTGTCTCAAATTAGAATTAATTTTGTCCAAAATAGCTTTGCTTAGTTTTCCGGATTCGCTTTTGGCGGGGTTAATTAATCGACATTTTGGGTTGTTTTCGAAATTTTCTTTGTGGTCTTTTAAAGAAATAAATGCTTCGCGTTTTTTTTTTTTTTCAATTCTGTCGCCGATTCCTAAATTGTTCGAAATGTCTTTTAGTTCTGAGTCAATTTGATCTATAGAGTCCTCGGATCCATGCTTATATGTTTTTGTGATGTTGTCATGTAAGAGGTTGTTGTATATGTCGGGCGGGGTTTCATAAATATTCCGAGTTTTGTCTGCAAAAATGAAAATGTTGGGAGACGTATTAATTTTCTTTAAATCGTTAGCCAAAGATTTCTGAAATTGGTTCCTATATGGCCGGAATTGTACATTCTCGATTAGTTTTATAAGTTCGTCTTCGAAGGGTTTCATATCTGGAATCGGAGGAGGTGTTTTGTTGGACGCAAGGCCGAAATGGTTCTTTTGGTTCTCACTATTTTTGTTTTTAAGAAAGAAATTGGCTTTCCATCTCATACGTTTTAATACACTTTCCACTTTTTCAATCAAATTCTTCAAATAAGCGTCCTGTGATGGTATAGGGATATTCTTTAGCGAATAGTCAAATCGAAATTGCCGCATTTTAAGGTTAGATAGGAATGAATAACGTAAACAAGAGTGCACAACCGATATACGGGTGCAAATATACGTGTAGGTTTTGGTCTACGAAATGCAAAGAGTGCTCAACAACATATAGTTAGAGCAAATATATTATATTTTCGCTTACCTCAAAACTGGTCTGCTACAACTTGTTTCATCTGTAAAAGAATCTTCAGGCAGTGACAATATCGAAAGGGATGACCGCTTATTTATAGGCTTTCTGCCGGAAAGTGGGGGCGTATGTGGGGGACAAAGCATGAGGTCATGGCTTTGTTTGCGTTGATTACGCGAAATTTATTACGATGACGACACTGTGAAATTATTTCCGCTCTTTTGTTGAGTAAACTATTCTTATTTTTTTCTTTTAAAATACAAAATTTTTCTTCTAAACATAAATTGCATCGTTTTGATCCTCCTGTGTACGAAATAGAATGTTTTAGAATTTGCCAATTAATACTGAAATCTTTATTGTTTTTTATTTTATCTTTATTATTTTTTGAAAGAAAACAATAAAGATTTCAGTATTAATTGGCAAATTCTAAAACATTCTATTTCGTACACAGGAGGATCAAAACGATGCAATTTATGTTTAGAAGAAAAATTTTGTATTTTAAAAGAAAAAAATAAGAATAGTTTACTCAACAAAAGAGCGGAAATAATTTCACAGTGTCGTCATCGTAATAAATTTCGCGTAATCAACGCAAACAAAGCCATGACCTCATGCTTTGTCCCCCACATACGCCCCCACTTTCCGGCAGAAAGCCTATAAATAAGCGGTCATCCCTTTCGATATTGTCACTGCCTGAAGATTCTTTTACAGATGAAACAAGTTGTAGCAGACCAGTTTTGAGGTAAGCGAAAATATAATATATTTGCTCTAACTATATGTTGTTGAGCACTCTTTGCATTTCGTAGACCAAAACCTACACGTATATATATATATATATATATATATATATATATATCTATATATATATATATATATATATCTATCCGATCTATATATCTATCTATATATCTATCTATATATCTATATATATCTATATATCTATATATCTATATATATCTATATATCTATATATATCTATATATCTATATATCTATCTATATATCTATATATCTGACCTACGAGAATTTGAAGACAGAATGCTGACATTAGTCCAAAACATCGAATTTAAGAACACAAACTCCGAATTCCAAAAGCAACTTTCGCGCGACATAAAGTCAATAAAAAGAGACAACAAGCTGTTTGTCCCTGCCGATAAGACCGCCAACTTCTACCGCGTCAGCCCAGAATCGTACCAATAACTACTGAAAACCAACATCACAAAGTCTTACAAGAAAGCCCCAGCCAACAACACAGCCAAAATTGTAACCAAAGAGAAAGAAATCGCTAAGAACTTAAAATTAGATAACCGAATCGACGCCCTTGCCGAGAAACAATGTTTCATCACACTAAAAGATCACAAGCCGAACTTTAATAACAATCCGACAACACGCCTGATTAACCCAGCCAAATCAGAGATTGGCATCATTAGCAAAATAATACTCGAACGCATAAACAACAAAGTAATAGCTGCCAACGCCATAAACCAATGGAAAAACAGCAACGCGGCAATTGAATGGTTCAAGAGTATTCCAAACAAGCCTTCGCACGCTTTCATCAGTTTCGACGTCGTAGATTTCTATCCGTCAATAACAGACGACCTGCTGACAAAAGCCATAACCTTCGCCTCCGAATTTGACGAAATCACAGATGAAGAAATACATATCATCATCCAAGCAAATAATTCTCTCCTATTTAATGAAAACGAAGCGTGGTGCAAGAAAAATAGCAAGTCAAACTTCGACGTCACCATGGGCAGCTTCGACGGAGCCGAGACATGCGAGCTGGTGGGATCTTATCTCCTATCGAAGCTCCCCCCACAGTACAGAAACAACATCGGCCTGTACAGAGATGACGGCCTAGGTGCCTTCGACGATTCACCAAGAGATATCGAAAGAATTAAGAAAGAAATATGCACGATATTTAGCAAACATCACCTCAAAATAACTATAGAAGCAAACAAGAAAAGCGTGAACTTTTTAGACATCACTTTCTTGACAACATGAGTTTCCACAGTTCACAGTACATGTACTATATATATTTACCATACATTATTATTTTAAATGTTATTCTAGTACCATAAATTAGTTTCCACTGGCTGCCGAAAGACTCAAGGTCTTGACAACCTGCTGCCCAAAGACTCGAAGTCTTGACAACATGAGTTTCTACTGTTCACAGTACATGTACTACATATAATTATTTACCATACATTATTATTTTAAATGTTATTCTAGTACCATAAATTAGTTTCCACTGGCTGCCGAAAGACTCAAGGTCTTGACAACCTGCTGCCAAAAGACTCGAAGTCTTGACAACATGAGTTTCCACAGTTCACAGTACATGTACTATATATATTTACCATACATTATTATTTTAAATGTTATTCTAGTACCATAAATTAGTTTCCACTGGCTGCCTAAAGTCTCAAAGTCTTGACAACATTTTGACAACAATACATAGTTCTGATAGTTGTTTAATTTAGTATGATATAAGTTATTCTGCTACGTGTAATATGTTTCAACAAGCTGTATGCAACTTAGTGTAATGGCATTATTATGGAAAAACTGGAGTAAACAGTACTATAGTTAGGAGTTTAATAATTCCTTTTTTAAATTTTAGATGAAATCAAGCCATTATAACTTTCCCTCATTATTTGCAGTACTTCCTGTAAAGATGGTCGCTCGAAAGATTTGGTATCCTTGCATTGTTTCCGCAAGGACTTCAAACATACATTCTGCAATGTTTTCCCTACAGCATATATAATCTCCCCAAGAGAAAACACATCACTGTAAATGCTGACCGACTGACCTCTCAAAACTTCAGGGGCTATATGGTGATAGAAAGAGGTATACTTCCTGGCCGATGGCTTTGAAATTGGACAAGCTTTGCCAAAATCAATAACAAAGCCCCTCTTCTAAAACACAAGAACATTATTTGTCTTCAGGTCACAGTGCAAAAAACCTTTGCTGTGAATATGTTGAACAGCTTCACTGATATCCATACAAACTGAGATCCACTCTTTTGTACTAAGTGGTGATTTGGACCAATAACTTATGAACTGTTATGGATTCCATATTATTACCAATAAATTCCATTACTAATGAATATGGTTTATGTTCAATTTGGATTCCTAGTAAGTGTGGAATACACCAATGTGTCAGGATATTCATGCATTGAGCCTCGTTGAGCCTTTAAATCAGATGTAGGTAATTGCTTTTCAAGAACAATCATTTCAAAGCGTTTGTATCTCTTTAGAACACATTCTCCATATGTACCTGAACCAATATTCTTAGAAGGACTTTGCTCCAGTGGTACTAATTCACTGGGGCTGATCTGATTTATGGAGGCAATAAACATTTGAGATGCACTTCCAAGTCTATTTATATCCACTCCAACCTAAAATATGTAAATATATATAATAATTTATGCAAATACATACTAAATAAATATGTAGAATGGATGATCAAATAGAGATCAAATATTTAATCAAATATTTAATAAAAAGGGATCAAATACTTAATATGCTACATGTAGCTTTTCAAATCTGCAGTATACAATGGCAGGGCTGCTGAGAGCCAAGATAGACCCAGGGGAAGGTGGAGTTATGATCTTTCACGGTCCCTAAGCAGCTTCATTCTATATGTAGGGTTTGCATGATGGTTATAATTTTGGGGCCCGGGGGTTAGCCGGGGAAACTGCCCCAGGGCCCCTCTCGGCAGGGCTGGTATGAATATACAAATTAATTTATCATATAAATTGCTAAAAAAAATTCGTTATACATTATACATGAACACTTGCGCAAATCAGTCATAAGTTTTTCATGTGAAATTGTGAATACAGAATGCAGGTCATATACTGTGTATTAAGAATTTGTACTCTAAATTGAACACCCTAATGCCTTCAATGGTTTTGTTATAAAACCATTAATCAAACTTTACCTTTCTAACATGATTTTCGATTGGTATTTTTCGCCTGAGTTCTTTTGCTTTGTTGCACGATTTATTCCATGAAGCATAATATTTTTCAGAAATTGTTTTCTGCTCTTTGATGGCATCGCTGATCGTGCGTGATATCACACCAGCAGCAGCCGCGCATTTATCAAAAGCACGCCGTTGTCTTCGACGCTTTTTCCTTGAGCTTCTCATTTTCCTCTTCTTCTCTGTCTCCATCGTTTTCAAGATTGGCTTGCCCATCTGATGGTGGTTGCAGCAGTTCAATTGAAACAGTGAATTTAAGAATTGCAAAAGAAAATTGCGCGCAACAGCGCAAGCATATCGATTTTACCGCCGAGTTTAACTTTATTTGGCTTTGGACTCCTTATTTGGAAAACCCTTGTTTCTAACAACCAAACTGATATGCGTCATTCTTGTTTTTTTCATAAAGCTACTGCCATTGATCTACACGGTTAGGGCTTTCTTCGTTTAAGGTTTACTTTTAAAGTTGGGCAACATTTTAACCATAAGAATAGTTTTAGTTGCGTTGTTCATTCGGCGTAAAATTACGTCATATCAGTGTGGAAGATGGAAAGTAGCAATATTAATGAGCTTTGCCAAAATTGTTCGCTCTCTTGTTTCATCAGCAAATTGTTCAAACGCCTCGAGGCCGGTATAGTATTAACATCAACAATTTATGGCGATGAAACAATATACCCAGACTTTAAAGTACGAATGAATAGTTACTATATGCAACAGAAAAACACTGTCCTTTCAGGCATCATTTGGACTTATAAATCTAAGTGACTTAGATTTATAACTTATACATTTTAGTTATGCAATGCTTATCGCACTTAATATCCGGAATTGCGGATTACTGTCAACTTGTGGCAAACAACAGACAACGAAATTGTCCCGCGCACTGAACCACTGTTCTTTGGCAATATTAATATTACTGTTCTCAATCAACTCGACTTCGACTGTGAACGAAATGTTTCTATATTCATAAATGATGTAGGTACGGTATGGTTTATTAAAGGCGCAGTCCAGTCCGTTCTGCGCATGTGTGATATTTCAAACGTTGGGGACGCCACATGTCAACAAACTTTAACGGAATAGATTTGCGACAGTTCGAAAGCGAGTATTCGTCAAAGGTAGCGAAGGCACGAGTGGTAGTTTGATATATTAACAACATTTAGGAACCAAACAGCTTCTTATAACAACACGCTTTTTAGGCGGAAAAGCTCAAGCGTGTGAACAAAATCCGCAATACTTCATGTTCAATGTTTATATAACGCAATGTAAACAAACGATGTAAACAGAAACGTGGACATGCGCAGAACGGACTGGACGGCACCTTTAAAGTACATCTATAACAAACAAACGCTTGATTTTATTATGTTCCAAAATTCCTTTTGTTTCACTCAAAGTACTGCAGTCCGAGAACTGAGACTTAAATTGTATTTTTTTATTTTGTAATCAACCGTGTTGCCTGAATTTTGCCCTGCTTAATGTTCACCAAATTGTTTGTTGGTGGGGTTCTGTTTACGGGCTCAATAACAATGGCGGAATTAACAAGCTGATCGCGTGGAAAAACGCGTTCGCTTTGGAGCCAGCCATTCCATGTTAATATTTCTAATACACAGCGTTAGTGTTTAGTACGAACCAAACAGTATGTAAAATAGTCTTGCCCCTGCTCCGAACAAGCTTTGTTTGTAAATAATGATTTATATGGTTACCCTACCTCCTGTCCAGTTTTATGCTCGAAATAGCACCAACGCGTAAACATCCAGCCTAGCTTTTTAGAAATCCTTTCCCGAAACCAAAAATTACAAAATGAAAATTCCTAATTTTAATTATTGCCCTAGCATGAGGGCCTGTAAACAATACTTTATCCAATATTCTTACATGATACATTAATATTCACAATCCGTAATCCTATGGAATTCAGAGATATTCTGTCGTGTGATTACTAAGGGGGTTTTATTCAGACGTATTCAGGGTAAGAATTTCCCCATCTTTAGGGGATATTCACACCTGAATACTTTAGAATAGCAGTGATTACTACCAATATTCCGATACATATTCAATAGTATACTAATCTGAATACGCGTCTTTTCATGCAGTGAAAGCTTCCTATGGAGAACCCAACCTCATACCCATGAATGGTTCTCCTCTCATATGGGATTACAACGATAAAGGAGAAGTATACGCGTACGGTGTACGTGTACGGGATACGGATACGTATACGTCGAAAGAGTTTAATTTCGATGACTTCAAACCCTTCAAACCTATTCAGGATAATGGTGATTCTGATAGTGATGATAGTTTGAAAGCATTTTTGGGTAGTGATGATGACGAGGAGAAAGTATTTAATAGAAAGATGTTAAACCAAAAAAAAACAGTATATACCCACTGTGATATTAATACTCTTCGACAGAATTTTCCAAATCAAAAATATATTTTACAACACTGTATATACTCTCCCTCGGGTAATCTATCCATGTATAAATTATATTTAGAAGTGGTAGATGGGGGAATTCTTTGTCAGCATAAATATCTAACAACAATTATCATAACTGATGATTCCATACTTAGTTCCATTAATAAAGAAATGTATTTAGATTAAATAAAAAAATAAAAAGAGAATTTTGTTTTTCAAAAAAAGTTTTTTATTGTGTGTTAAAGTACATTTCATCTATTTTTTTTTAAATATATTTCATCTATTTAAAAACACCAAATAATTTTTTGAGATATTGCCCTCTACAAATTTTATCTTTTTTTAAAAATACCGTAACTAAGAAATATCAGTCATTCGGCCATAAGATGGCGTCGAGGTAAGAGCTCCATGGCGGAAATTTCTATGATTAATTCTATAATCAAATTTTTTTTTGATTATTTTTATTTCAACATCTTACAACTCTTCCAATAAAAATAATATGGACGTTTTTTTGGATGGAACGCGTAAGTATAAATCACATCGGGTGAGGTATGATGGTCGTTTATAAAGTTTTTTTGACTTTTTGATATCTATCTCATGAAATTAATACGATCACCTTGATTGACCTTCCTCTCTCTCTGGTCGTCAAACTCAAGGATAATCAAAAAACTGGTCGTACAACAACACCAGGTTTCATGAGATAAATATATACAAAATTCCAAAAAACCTCTTGCATACGACCAGGTGCATATCCCCCCTGATTTGATGACTGGTCGTTCTTTACAGGGTGACCACACCTTAAAAATACGACACCCTCCTGCTCTGATTGGTCAAATCAATTCTTGATTCTGATTGGCTTAGAGCTCGGTCCAGTCCCAAACACATTGATATATATATATATATATATATATATATATATATATATATATATATATATATATATATATATATATATATATATATATATATATATATATATATATATATATATATATATATATATATATATTACTACTTATCTTCCACTTAAATGTTAAAATATTTATAATCATAATCAGCACATCTAAACTGATAGGGATGCTCTCTCCATTCCAAAAAATAAAACGTTGAATCTCGTGTTTTTTCTATCTCAAACAATTCAGCATGTAATAAATATTGAATGTCGGGATAAAGAATTTCGTCAAAATCACGCTCTCGTACAGCCATTTAAATCTTTTTAAAAAAACTTCGACGTCTTTTCTTCTATTCGTCGTGACCTATTTCCACTGAAACATTCACTGTATATTTCCACCGTATATTTAACTTGTTTAACACCCAACGTTTAAAACTGTTTAGTCTTGAAAGTTTTAGTTCATCTGCATGAATCGTACACGGATGTTTGTTAATACATCTTCCACAAGGATGTTTGTTATAATATAATCTTTCAAATCGTTCATCTGCTTTTTCAATACGTTCCATTTTAACAAATATAAAAATAATTATTTTTTTACTCGTATTTATACTGTTTCTTATTTTTTTTTATGGCTTTTCTTCATTAAATCTTTTAACAACGTATCTTCTTTAACAATCATCTTTTTAATCTACAACAACGTTTTTGTTTTGGATCTTTCCACGGTGTATAATTCGCACACACTTCCCCACACATATTTCCGTTGAGACATTGTCCACAGGGATATTTTCAATAGAATAATCTATTATATCGTGCATCTACTGTTTCCACGGATTCCATGATATTTTTGTAAAACCATTTTTTTTGCATTTTTATTTATATCCTATAAAATTTCTTTTGATTTTTTTATATATATTTTAGAATATCTGTTTTTTTAATTTTGATTTTTCTTTTTATATTTTTTTTTATAAAAAATTATATATAAACGCGTTACCCACATGTTAAACGTTATTGTGAATGATGTCGAATTCACATGTGCCCTATCGTGATTGTGATGAACATGACCAAAAAAGATATCAAAGAATAACTGCTGACGACTTTAACCCCTACTTTGAAGATGGAAATAACTATTATGCAAGTCGTTTTCTAGCAAAATAATTACCCCACTTTACCTATGTTGTAAAGAAATGTCGCTATACGGCATTTTGCAATTGTATTGAAGATATACCCTCAACACCTCCTCAAGCATATAACTTAGCTCTGGAAGTTAAAAAGAAACATGAACATGAAAATGATGAATGGAATTGTTCATGTCTGGGTGAAAACATAACAACAATTGTTGACTATGATGCTTCTGATCTTTTACAAAAAGAAATTAAACTAATAATAGATTCTAATAATTTGATGAAAACTGTAGCATATACTCAATAAAAACTTTAAAAAAAAAATATTCGTGTTTTTTATTTATTATATATATAAGATTACATATTTTATTTAATCATATTGATATCTAGAACAAGATGAATCAAGAACAAGATTTTTACTCAATAATTCCACAACAAATTAATTTTTAAAAAAAATTATTTTTCTTGTAATAAAAATTTTTACAAAAAATAAAACTCGATATTTTTTCTGTTTCTAACTTTCAAATCAAAAGTTTTTTATTTTAAAAACATTACAAAGAAAAAAAATTGTTTCCCTCTACCCCTACGGTCAATGAAATTGTAAGGTTTAATGTTTAATATAGGTGTTGAGTTTGCTAATTTTACAATAATTTTACCCTTCAATGATGATAAGAGGTTCTGTAAATTATCCTCCGGAGCCCCAAACGTGTCTACTATCAACAATTTGAAATATCGAGTTCCCTGACAATCTTTCAGATATAAATAATATCCATATCTTAAACACGAGGGAATCACAGGTTCGTAGTTTACTAATTGTATGGGTTCAGCATGATAATAAAATGTAAGATAATCATGAGATTCACATTCTCCAAAATCAATCATTGATCGCAACCACATGTTGAAAATAATAGAAAAATATATTTGATACCCTGCTTTTATAGTCGCAAAATCTATAAAAGTAGGTTGTCAAACTATAAAATTTTCACAAAACGTCCAAAAAAATATTGTCAAGATGGTATATTGCAGTTTCTGTTATTGTGAAGTGAATTCCTTCTATCATTTTTTCATGCATTACAGATGTAAAGAATGCATTGTAAACCATCATTATTGTTATTCTTGTAAACAGAATTACGGACGACTTATCTATAGTAAAATAGTTGATCTATGTGAATGTGATCATAGAATACAAAGATGGAAAAAAACTTATTTGGATTAATAATTTTTTTTTAAATACATCGTCTACCATTTCCAATATGATTATAATTCGGATGATCATTTTTCCATCCTCCTTTTTGAATTTTTTTAGAACGTCGTCGTTTTCGTATTCGTTTTTTTATTTTCGTTTTCGATTTTTTTATACAACTCCTACACTTCATTTTTATATTTATTAAAAAAAAAAGAAAAAACCTATTTATACTGTTACATCTGTTTTTGATTTTTTTTTATATCTTTTCTGAGACACATATATATAAGATGTTTAAAACTAAAAAACTTTATCATCACTGAAAAAAAACAATGTCCGTATTACGTTATGTTAGTATATGTACAAATAGTATAACTTTTTTTGACACATCCAAAAATTCTTTCAGCGCTATTTATCATGTGAATCTCTTCTTAAAGAATATCCTGAATATATATATTTTGTAGAGGATTGCAAACCTGTTACAATAATTGAAACAAAACAATGTTCTATAAAAATGGTGTGGAACAACACCCGTATGAAATAACCCTTAAAGTTATCAATCATGGAGAATCTGGAAAAACAATAAAAATATTATCGGAGGAAGATGTTCCACATCTTTTTCATAAAAATGTTAAGTTTATAAAAACTGAGAAAGACATAATAATTCCTTCTCTTGTATAAAAAAAGTTTTTATTGTGTATTAAAACGTTTATTTACAACATTCACACTTTCCGTATTTTTGCATTTATCTTGTTATCTTCATCATATATATATCTTTGTCTCCATCTTGCTAATCTATCGTCACAATAACATTTATTTATCAATTTACTAAAAATTGTTCTAGTGTATTTTCTTTTACAAATTCTACAGTAATGTTCATCAACATGACATGTTCTACATGTAAAATGCATTTCAAATTCAAATAAGAAATCAACTTCTATATCGCAGTGTGAACAAAAACCCTTCGATCATCTTGTTGTCTATTTTCAAACGTTCGTGGAGATGTTTCGTAATGTAACAGTTGAATCAAAATATACTTGTTCTTGCAAATTGATTACGGTGTTTCGCTTAATTATCACAAGAAAATAATTTGAAGATACTCCCAGTTCCGTATTGAGATATGATTCTGGATTGAGATCTTTTACTACTACCCCCGACGATCGTTACCAAAATGAATAAAATCCTCTCCCATATAAACCACAGCATAAAGCTTAGAATCCTTGCAATCACGAAATATATAAGCATCCTTATACATTTTAAGATGTAAAGGATTTATTACTTCAACATCTGATTCTGCCATGATTTTGATCATGATTTCTATGATATCAGTTTTTTTTATACCCTAGGTTTTTTACAAATGAAAAAAAATTTTCTCCAAAAACTTTCATATAAATAAGCTGAAACTATTTTTTTTTTCATTTTAAACACGTACTTATATAAAACGTTGTAACAACCCAACATATCTACAAACTTAGTTTAAGGAAAAACAAAAAAAAAATGGCTACGAAAGAAGAAATAACGAACGAAGCTTCCTATGGAGAACCCCGCCCCATAACCCCATATGGTTCCCCTCTCATATGGGACTACAACGATAAAGGAGAAGGATATGCGTACGGGATACGTGTACGGGATACGGATACGTATACGTCCAAAGAGTTTAATTTCGATGACTTCAAACCCTTCAAACCCATTCAGGATAATGGTGATTCTGATAGTGAAAATAGTTTGAAGACAAATTTTAGTAGTGATGAAGATGATGAAGAAGTAAAGGAGAAAGTATTTAATAGAAAGATGTTAAACAATATTAAAAAAAAAGTATATACCCACTGTGATATTAATTCTCTTCAATGCAATTTTCCAAATCAAAAATATATTTTACGAAACTGTATATACTTTCCCTTTCGTACGCTATCCAGGTATAAATTATATTTAGAAGTGGTAGATAGGGGAATTCTTTGTCCGCATAAATATCTAACAACAATTATGATAACTGATGATTCCATACTTAGTTCCATTAATAAAGAAATGTATTTAGATTAATAAAAAATAAAAAGAGAATTTTGTTTTTCAAAAAAAGTTTTTTATGGTGTGTTAAAGTTTATTTCATCTATGTTTTTTAAAAATATATTTCATCTATTTAAAAACACCAAATAATTTTTTGAGACATCTTAAAATACCGTAACTAAGAAATATCAGTCATTCGGCCATAAGATGGCGTCGAGTTAAGAGCTCCATGGCGGAAATTTCTATGATTAATTCTATAATCAAATTTTTTTGATTATTTTTATTTCAACATCTTACAACTCTTCCAATAAAAATAATATGGACGTTTTTTGGATTGCACGTGTAAGTATAAATCACATCGGGTGAGGTATGATGGTCATTTATACTCAAGTTTTTTTTTTGACTTTTTGATATCTATCTCATGAAATTAATACGATCACCTTGATTTGACCTTCCTCTCTCTGGTCGTAAAACTCAAGGATAATCAAAAAACTGTTCGTACGACAACACCAGGTTTCATGAGATAAATAATATCAAAATTCACAAAAAAACCTCTTGTATACGACCAGGTGCATATCCCTCCTGATTTGATGACTGGTCGTTCTTAACAGGGTGACCACACCTTAAAAATACGACACCCTCCTGGAAATATGGGACTGGACTGTGCTCTGATTGGTCAATTCAAATCATTCTTGATTCTGATTGGCTTAGAGCTCGGTCCAGTCCCTAACACATTGATAATAATAATATATATATTATTACTACTTATAGAGGTATCAAAACTTCTGAACCCTCTATAAGACTGAAATCAGCAAAATATGCCTAAAACTCGCACTCGAAATATAGAGGTATCAAGACTTCTGAACCCTCTATCAGACTGAAATCAGCAAAATATCTCTAAAACTCACACTCGAAATATAAAGGTATCAAAACTTCTGAACCCTCAATAAACTGAAATCAGCAAAATATCTCTAAGAATCGCACTGAAATATAGAGGTATCAAAACTTCTGAACCCCCTATAGGACTGAAATCAGCAAAATATGTCTAAAACTCGTACTCGAATTATAGAGGTATCAAAACTTCTGAACCCTCTATAAGGGTAAAATCAGCAAATATATCTCTAAAACTCGCACTCGAAATATAGAGGTATCAAAACTTCTGAACCCTCTATAAGGGTAAAATCAGCAAAATATCTCTAAAACTCCACTCGAAATATAGAGGTATGAAAACTTCTGAACCCTCTATAAGGGTAAAATCAGCAAAATATCTCTAAAACTCACACTCGAAATATAGAGGTATCAAAACTTCTGAACCCTCTATAAGACTGAATTCAGCAAAATATCTCAAACTCACACTCGAAATATAGAGGTATCAAACTTCTGAACCCTCTATAAGGGTAAAATCAGCAAAATATCTCTAAAAATCACACTTAAAATATAGAGATATCAAAACTTCTGAACCCTCTATAAGACTGAAATCAACAAAATATTTCTAAAACTCACACTCGAAATATAGAGGTATAAAAACTTCTGAACCCTCAATAAACTGAAATCAGCACAATATCTCTAAAACTCGCACTCAAAATATAGAGGTATCAAAACTTCTGAACCCGCTATAGGACTGAAATCAGCAAAATATGTCTAAAACTCGTACTCGAAATATAGAGGTATCAAAACTTCTGAACCCTCTATAAGGGTAAAATCAGCAAAATATCTCTAAAACTCGCACTCTAAATATAGAGGTATCAAAACTTCTGAACCCTCTATAAGGGTAAAATCAGCACAACATCTCTGAAACTCGCACTCGAAATATAGAGGTATCAAAACTTCTGAACCCTCTATAAGACTGAATTCAGCAAAATATCTCAAACTCACATTCGAAATACAGAGGTATCAAAACTTCTGAACCCTCAATACACTGAAATCAGCAAAATATCTCTGAAACTCGCACTCGAAATATAGAGGTCTCAAAACTTCTGAACCCTCTATAGGACTGAAATCAGCAAAATATGTCTAAAACTCGCACTCGAAATATAGAGGTATCAAAACTTCTGAACCCCCTATAAGACTGAAATCAGCAAAATATGTATAAAACTCGCACTCGAAATATAGAGGTCTCAAAACTTCTGAACCCTCTATAAGACTGAAATCAGCAAAATATGTCTAAAACTCGCACTCGAAATATAGAGGTATCAATACTTCTGAACCCTCTATAAGGGTAAAATCAGCAAAATATCTCTAAAACTCACACTCGAAATATAGAGGTATCAAAACTTCTGAACCCTCAATAAACTGAAATCAGCAAAATATCTCTAAAACTCACACTCGAAATATAGAGGTTTCAAAACTTCTGAACCCTCTATAAGACTGAAATCAGCAAAATATATTTAAGAATTACACTCAAAATATAGAGGTATCAAAACTTCTGAACCCTCTATAAGACTGAAATCAGCAAAATATCTCTAAAACTCACACTCGAGATATAGAGGTATCAAAACTTCTGAACCCTCTATAAGGGTAAAATCAGCACAATATCTCTAAAAATCACACTCAAAATATAGAGGTATCAAAACTTCTGAACCCTCTATAAGACCGAAATCAGCAAAATATCTCTAAAACTCGCCCTCGAAATATAGAGGTATCAAAACTTCTGAACCCTCAATAAACTGAAATCAGCAAAATATCTCTGAAACTTGCACTCAAAATATTGAGGTCTCAAAACTTCTGAACCCTCAATAAACTGAAATCAGCAAAATATCTCTAAGAATTGCACTCGAAATATAGATGTATCAAAACTTTTGAACCGTCTATATGACTGAAATCAGCAAAATATCTCTAAGAATCACACTCGAAATTTAGAGGGATCAAAACTTCTGAACCCTCTATAAAGCTGAAATCAGCAAAATATCTCTAATAATTGCACTCAAAATATATAGGATTACCCCCCACCCATACAAGTGTTAAATTATGTTAAATTATAGTACCAACTGTCAAATTATGGAAAAAGTGTTAATGTCGAATCAAGAAACTAAGGCCTATTTGACAAATAATGAAGCAATAAAGAGACCTGGTATATCCTGGCCTATGCAATCAATATCAATCAATATCAATCAATCATTTTTGTGTCCTTAGCGATGGGTATCGATTATCAATATCAATTGATGAACTAATTTATTTGTTTGTTGCCAAACATCCAACTTTTCAAGAGTTTAAAACTCAAAGTCAGATCAATACAAATTATATATCAAACCTTAGTGACTGTATTGTTTGTGCTGCCAATCGATACAATCGGCATTGACAGATTTATTGCAGAAAGGATAACAGGACATACATTGTAGTGGACAACAAATATGATAGTGGCAAAGTCAAAGATTCTATTGAAGATTTACTATAGTACGTCGATTCCTGATTGATGTTACTTGGCGTAACACAGCATGAATGTTATAAGAGTGTCAAAAATCAATGACAATCAATAGCAATCGATAGTCATCGATTGAGAAACGGACAGATTTTGGTGACTATCGATTGGTCATCGATTGGCAAATCCACAAATATCGATTGATCGATTGGTTTTTCATCGATTGCATAGGCCTGGAGTATAATATATAAACATGATTAAACAATCTTACTTCTTTCTCTGTTCACAATACCAGTGTTTCAGGAACTTCCTACTGTTTTCCTGAAGTTTGTTAGCATTGTCCAACTGAAAGCCACAAAGAATAACATTCTTTTGGCAATACATCTGTCCATGGTATGGTTAATCTGCCACGTTTCACCATATGTTCTTCCCATGGTTTTCCATATCCTCCTTTCCAATAATTAATCTTAAATTCATTGTCATACACCTCTTCCACTTTACCAATAACTGGAACCTTCTTACAGTTTGCTATGTTAACTGCAACAAAAGCGCCAGAGACGAGTGCATCCAGGAAGTTGTCGTCTTGCTGGACTCCTCGTGAAGAAGGAGGCTGATATTGGCCAGTATAAATCTATTTAATGTAAAAAAGGCCACAAAGTTTATTCTCGAGCCCAGAGCTCGCCCGCTCCGCCAAACGTAACGCCTGCCACGCAGGCTAGGTATATTTGGGTATATTTTTATTCATTTTCGTCCCCGGAACCTTCAGAGCCTTCTCCATTTTTGTCAAATGGCGATTTTATAGTTGCAGAAAAAATTGCAGGTTTTCAAGTTTTGTCTGAACTATGAATGGATTTATCGAAACTTCTTCTTTCACTGCCACTGCATTCTCGGCAATTAACTATGCAACGACGAAGAGTCGCCACTTGGCATAATAAACAAGTTGGCAACACTCAACAAGACAACGGTGTCTACAATAATACGGCGATTTAATTAAGCAAGTAAGTACCATTTATTCGTTTAAATTATACTTGCTGTTTTTAATTAAGCCGATTTAACACTAGGCGACTTTTTTCGCACGAAGCAACGTTCTGTTGAAAAGACAAAAGGAAAATTTACAGTACTTTGTGCGAAATAAATCATCTAGTGTTTCCACTTTTGAGCCTGATTTTGGGTACCACCCACAACAACTGACCTGTAGTGAACTGCCAGCCAATTAAACGAAGTCTCGGTTCGTTTTAATTAGATGTAACCACTTGCTACGGGCTAGTTTTTGTGAGTAGTGGAAATCAGACCTTACTCCTTAGCCTCATCATCGCAGAAACTAGCAATGGTGGATTTAAAGAGATTGTGGGTATGGGAGAGGAAGAGGCTTGGGTTAAACAATGCAACAAGTGTCTGGTGGATATATCTGGCAAAAATTATGCTGATGTAGCCTTACCTGAAAATGATGCAACCCAATCCGGAAATGATGCAATCCTTTCGGAAGATGATAATGTAATTGTAGATGAATGTGATTCTGTTGGAGAAAACTGTGTAGAATTACCTGACAGTGCCAACAATAATTCTGAAGTCAAGAGAAAGGCCAGTACAAACCTGGTCTACCGGTTAGAAAACCCTTCAAAAAGATTACGCAATGAACATGGTGAAACAGCAGGAGAATTGTTAACACTGGAAAGAATCGAGGGAAGTCGAATAAGTAAGTACTGTAAGATAAGTATGCTGCCAAATTTGTCCTACAATCCCATAAAAATTACGATGTTCAAATTAAAGAAGCTCTTCATGGATACAGTAGCTAAAATAGTTGTACTAATTTGAATAATAATTGTGAGGTTTCCTTCCTGTAACTTATTATAAAGGCTAACCAAAAATAAATTGTAGTGGTGGTTTAAACGTACTGTACAGTAGACTTTGTCAAAACAATGTTGTTTCAATCCACCCTTTCTCTTGCAATAACTCAGCTCAATGCTGAGTGC
The DNA here is from genome assembly GCA_035772405.1 of Chrysogorgia sp. JL179-B06. Classification (NCBI taxonomy): domain Eukaryota; kingdom Metazoa; phylum Cnidaria; class Anthozoa; order Scleralcyonacea; family Chrysogorgiidae; genus Chrysogorgia; species Chrysogorgia sp. JL179-B06. The sequence continues at coordinate 1,613,829 of JAYKKM010000455.1, read as the reverse complement.
TCTGATGCTACCATTAATTGTTTCCAAACATTATTTACCCTGGCTCATGTCATAAGAAATAACAGACAAGCTCTTTTTTTAAGAAAATCCAAACTATGACAACAATTACTATTATTGTGGTGCATTTAAATTGCAACTGCAACGGTCAAGATTTTGCAACTGAAATGGTAATCTTTCATTTTCTCTTAGGTGGTCAGTTCCACATCTCTGTAAATCAAATTGATCTTCCTTCAAAAAACCGTATGTTAAGAGAAGTAGATGAAGTTTTCCTGTCAAAATTAGAAAACAGCATGGAGCAAGACCATAATGGGGCATATGAACCTTCGTTTGTATGTGTCAAAGATCTGACTGATACCAAGGATTTTGATCCAACCAAAATCAACGACTACAGATATGAGGTGTTAGGGGGGACGCATAATTTTCTCGCTGCAATGGCATTGTACGCAAGGCATGCAGACAAGAAAGGCTTCAGTGGAAGATATGCGTGGTTGTTTGTTGGCTTAACTGACGACGATGCACTGTGGCTAGCGACTAGACATAACAAGACCGGATCATTTAGACATCAGATGACATTTCAAGATGAGGTAATCATTATCATTATGCTTGACTTTGTGTTTGAAATCTTACTCAGTCAGGTCACAACTATAGCTGGGATACTTGAGCAAGTTCTGTTTGTGACATATTGGGGGAAGCTGAAGGAAGCTGAGAAAAGTAATACAGTATGCAACATAGGCCACAGCAAATTAGGCATGAGCCAAATGTCAGACTTTTCATGTGTCGAATTCAACACAAATTTGTCAAAACAATAGACTATCCTAATTTGCACTGAGTTTGACTCTTGAAACGTTTGATGTTTAACCCTGCCTATTTTTTGAAAATGCAGAGAAAAGCTATTATTCTAAATGTCCATCAGTAATGAATTCAGGTTAATTAAATGAAGAGAACATGGCAATGTAATTCCAACAACCAACTCCCAGGACATTAATTGGCATGGACACTGATTCTCATAAAAGTTTTGCTCCTAATAATTATTTAAAAGTTGTACTTTACTTTCAGGTAAATCTTGCCAATTACCAACTTAGAAAATCAGGAAAGGAAGACAAAGATGGCAATTTAATTCCTAGTAATGAATGGAGAGAAAACTGCTCACATATACTAGGCAAGAGTGTAAGTAGATTTAATAAGATTTGTGATCAGGATATGCCAAGAACTGACAGTCTTGCATTTTTTAAAAGTAATTTGGTTTCATTGAACTGGTATGAGGTTAACTGTAACTAAATTAACTTGTTATCAATGCTAGAAGAACATTGTTAACAACAACAGGCATGAACAACATATTGATATAATAATATTGTTCATACCAGTGTTAACAACCATTAGAAGTTGATTGGTTGTGTGGTTTACATTATTTAATCAAGAGGGCATACTGTACAAGGTAAATATTGAAAAAATGTTCATATAATATAAAGGTAAAGGGGTCATGCTAATCATCCTACGAACTACACGACGGACGCAGCTCAACGCGGCCGAGTCGAAGGTTTAGTAAAGGCGCCACAGGCTGCCACCATACGACCCATGATGACCTCGGAGCACAGCTAAAGTTAGGGAGGGAAGGAAACCGGAGTACCCGGAGAAAAGCCCTCGAAGCACGGGAGAGAATCAATAACTCTACTCACATAATCTCATGAAGCTCAGGAATCGAAACGAGGTAGTCACCCATCCAAGTACTAACCTCGTCCGATCGGGCTTAACTTCAGAACTCAGTGGTGAGAAGCGGCGCGCTAACAGCACGCGCCACCCGTGCTTTCCCACATAGTGCAATGCCAGCATGTAATACTGTCATATATACTTTATTGTTCTAGAAAACTGCTCTTTTTGATGTGTATGCTGTGGCATTGTTACCTGAAACTGGTGTGAAATTGTTTGGTGATATCTGCAAGAAGTATGAAAAGGGGAAAATAAAGGATCAGCGTGCAGTTAAAAAGGATATGATTGGGAAGCCGACCTTTAGACAAGTTTATGTACGGTCGTCACAAGGCCTCAAGACATGTGACAGAGTGGAGCTTTTAAGGAAGGTATAATATCGATTGATATGGCATTCATGCTGTTCAGGGTGTAATTTTATAGGGGAATTTGTGATAGCGAAATTATGATAGGGAAATTATGAGCATCAATTTCCAAACATTTCACAAAAATCAAACCCACAACCATAACTCGACATTGTTGGCAACTGGTCTTGGCTGGGTCTTAAGATAATTGACACTTGTGATATATGTATATACACTGCTGTAGTGAATGTGGGAGGCTTGGAGTATAGACAAACGATACATGGATGATCGTCAAGCTTGTAAGCTCCCGAACAGGAATCGAACCTGTAACCTTCTGGTTGCTGGTGAGATGCTCCAACCATTAAGCCACCGCGACTCAGATGAAGAGCGAATGTTACAATCGTCCATGTATATATCGTCTATCTACTCCAAGCTCTCCCACATTCACTACAGCAGAATATATTAACACATCCAAACATTACCGATATATATAGTGACTGCCGCATAGGCAGTATATCAATCCAACCAATATATCATATGATTGTAACCTGCACTCTCCATCTGAGTCTCAGTGGCTCAATGGTTAGAGCAATCTCAGCGGCAATCAGAAGGTATGAGGTTTGATTCCTGTCTGGGACTCAGAATCATTTTTCTTCGGATACGAGCTTGATGATCGTCCATGTATTGATATCATTATATCACCATCACAGTTTTACCCTGCGGCTATGAATTGAAAAAGTTTGATTTTGTTATTTGCTTGCGGATATTTGTTATTTGTCGAAATGGACTAGTCCATTACAGGAAAGTAATGACCCCAAATCAGAACAGGTCATTTCATTGGAAGTGCCACTTGCCGACGTATAATAAAGTATGGTTACACCATGTTCATCACTTTTGATTCTAAGTTTTCAGCTTGGAAGTCAATCCATTTAGTATAATATGTTAAGTACACATTGTCTTTATTTGACTATAATTTCTAATTTTCATTGTTCATTTTATTAACCCAATAACGCACTTTAACATTTTATCCTGACTAATGGCAGACGATTTTATTCAGTAGAATGAGGTGCATGTGTTAATATGCGCTCTTGCTTTTTATATTAATGGGTTAATAATGATGAACATATTTATTGTTTTGCACAGGTTGCAGTAGGAGACATTAGCCTGGAAGAATTAAAGGATGCTGCAAAGGAACTGAAGTTATTTATACCAATCCAAGCTATTATAGCTTCATTCCTTGATGAAGAATGGGATGTTATTGAACAGAAACTCCCTGAAGATGTAACATCAGAGCAATTACAATGTTTTGCCGTAGGTTTATTAATTTATTGTTAATTTTATTAAAAAAATTATTTAGGTGAATTTTATGTGAATTTATTTAGGTCATCTATAATTTATTGATCAAACAAACAATCATCCATTAATGTTTGTGTGGATAATGACAACAATGATGACAAATGGATGCTTCACATTTAGTGTGAATAATGCTGAGTTTTATTGATGTAGAAATTGGTAAGCTACATCTGTGCAGATGAGCTGCATGTAATAGGTAACAAATTGTTTGACACCTAATTATAAGAATTTTTATGTGGTACCCGGATCCATTTTAAGGTATTGCCAGTGAAGTATGTCTATATTAAATCATGTGTCATGTTTTGATTGATTGGCACATGCTTCTGTGCACAAAGAAGCTGACTTCTGCTGTGAGGACCAGTTATCATTGAAGGCCAGATGGGGTACCTGTCCCAGTTATAAATTATTATTAACTTCTTATTAACCGAGAGCATGGTCATTACTCATTACGGGAAAATATCAGACTAGGTCTGATATTTCTGTAATGACCAAGCAGACAATGTTAATAAGAGGTGTATTATATGGCAACATCTGATCAAGTATAAAATCTAATTAATTTTAAACCTAGTTTGATATGCCATATACATTCACTGGCATAACCTTCAACAGCCTTCATGTTTTGATACACAGGACTTAGTTTCCCATGCTTGTGGGTATGATTCTTACCAAAACATTTGGTTGCTTTTGCTGCAACTGGTCTCGTTGGGTCTTACACCCTATAATTATAGTACATTTACTGCCTGATTGTCATAGTTCTATTGCCATAAGTGTTGAATTAATATTTGTTTAATACATGGGTATATTCTTGCATTCAGTAACAATGTTTCTTGCATTTTGCTAGGGGGAAAATGAAACAACTGTATTTTTAAAAGCTACCTTGAACATATGCATCACAGAATTAAAGGAGATGAGGCAGAGCAAGACCATGTCATTTCACCAAATCATTTTTGGACAACAAATGGACATCAGGGAATAGTGCACAAGTGTCACGACCCCACAAAACTGGATCAAAGTGCATGGGGCCAGAAAAATAATGTTTTTTCTCTTGCCATCTATACACTTCCTGACAGCTATCGCAAAGAGGTAATACGAAGTTCAGTAATTCTGTCAGTCCACCACCACGTATTATTGTTTGTGTATGTATGTATGTGAGTGTATGTACTGTATATCTGTGTGTATGTATGTATGTATGTATGTACAACAATCATAATAATTAACACTTTGTTTCTATATGGACATAAGATGACCACATTGGAAATGTTTTAAGCCTGGTGAAAGAGTTAATTTTGGTGTGCGGCAATTTTACAATTTTGTTGTACTGGGGCCTGTGGAGGATGTCATCGACATTAAGAATTCGTTTGTCGTCAACAGAGGTGCTTCAATCGAGATTGGATATTACACTGGTGACAGGACAAAGGTTTCAGGTATTGTAATACAGAATAGTGCACTAATAATATTCTCCTGAGTTCATAATAAACTAGCTACATGTATCATTGTTTGGCTGTAAGATCATCTGACATAACAGGGCTGTTAGCAGGGATGGGACGCGCTGCCCAATCCAATAATTTACTCTATAGCAACTCCACAAAAGAAAATGCTATTTCAGAGGCCCTAAATTTTGAAGCTGCCATTGTTACACCACAGCATTTTGCCCATACCATATATGACATTTTGCTGATGTTATTATGACAGTTTGCCCATGCTGCAACCCTGACATTAGACAGTATATAATACTAAAAGGTTGCATTTCGCTGATACGGTTTGATTACCCAAGTCCTTTTGAGAAAGACTGTGTTCTAGTTTATGCGAGCAATTGGGGTTTCATTGAGGAAATCGAATAAACATTGCTGGATTAGCTGTTTGTCACTAGTTTTGTACAAAACGTTTTATTTAGTCTGAATTCCCAATGGCATTCTGTGTAATTATTTTTACTAAAAAATGCCGTAAAGTAATTAGTAATTGTTAATTATTATTGGATAGGTAACCTTGGTATGAAGAACATAGTCCGTGCATTTTTAGTGTATCATGCATCCGCATCTCGACAAATTTTGCCAGAACATTTTAATTTCCTGTCAAAAGCAACGTCAAACTTGTTCATGGAATAAGGAAGTGATGTTTACAACAGAATTGTAGAGTTTTTTAGCTTCCAAAATGAGTGGGTGATAGACATCAATTCACCAGAAGGTACAGTACTAATATTCAAGGTCAAAATTCTAAAAAAAGTCACCCAGCTTTATTTAATTTATAGTTATTCTGGGTTGCCTCTTATCATATATTTATTTATTTATTTATTTATTTATTAACTTTACAACCATATATAAATGCGAAAGAATTAAAACTATTAAAATAGAAAAAAAACTTTGAATTACTAAATATATGGTTGAAGGTAAGGTCAACAGGACATGAGTAGTCCCATGTGAAGACCGACCTTAATGAAAACAAACATAACATACATAAAATAAAGACCAGAACAAATATACAGTTTACAGAGGACATGACGAATTAGGAACAACAGCTTACAGTGTAAGTTGAAAGAGCGGCACTTAGAACAGAAGGTTTTCCAAGATTTTCCATATTACTGTCATCAACATGTTTTTAGTTCAAATTTATTAATTTGTGGGAATAAAGTTCTTCTTCTATTTATTCCCTTTCAGTTATACATGGTTTTTGCATTGCCTCGTCCACTGTATTGTATTTATTTCTAGTTGCTGTTGTTGTCGCTGCCTTGACTACAAAAAGAAATGGATTGTGCTTTGTCCAGAATGATGAGGAAGAAAAGTCTGCAAGAAGGCAGCTAAGTTACATTTCATAGATTTAAACAATTGCTTTGGTTTAAATGACTTATCCAAAGTAGATTAGCAATGTAAATTACTATTTTCTGAAATATTAATGATATTTTTGATATTTTGCTGATTTCAGTCTTATAGAGGGTTCAGAAGTTTTGATACCTCTATATTTCGAGTGCGATTTTTAGATATATTTTGCTGATTTTAGTCTTATAGAGGGTTCAGAAGTTTTTATATCTCTATATTTCGAGTGCGATTTTATAGATATTTTGCTGATTTTGCCCTTATAGGGGGTTCAGAAGTTTTGATACCTCTATATTTCGAGTGCGAGTTTTAGAGATATTTTGCCGATTATAGTCTTATACTTTATAGAGGGTTCAGAAGTTTTCATACCTCTATATTTCGAGTGCGAGTTTTAGAGATATTTTGCTGATTTCGGTCTTATAGGGGGTTCAGAAGTTTTGACACCTCTATATTTCAAGTGCGATTTTTAGAGATATATTGCGGATTTTAGTTTTATAGAAGGTTCAGAAGTTTTGATACCTCTATATTTCGAGTGCGATTTTTAGAGATATTTTGCTGATTTTAGTCTTATAGAGGGTTCAGAAGTTTTGATACCTCTATATTTCGAGTGCGAGTTTTAGAGATATTTTGCTGATTTTACCCTTATAGAGGGTTCAGAAGTTTTGATACCTCTATATTTCGAGTGCGATTTTTAGAGATATTTTGCTGATTTCGGCCTTATAGAGGGTTCAGAAATTTTGATACCTCTATATTTCGAGTGCGAGTTTTAGAGATATTTTGCTGATTTCGGTCTTATAGGGGGTTCAGAAGTTTTGATACCTCTATATTTCGAGTGCGACTTTTAGAGATATTTTGCTGATTTCGGTCTTATAGAGGGTTCAGAACTTTTGATACCTCTTTATTTCGAGTGCGATTTTTAGAGATATTTTGCTGATTTTAGTTTTATAGAGGGTTCACAAGTTTTGATACCTCTATATTTCAAGTGCTTTTTTTAGAGATATTTTGCTGATTTCAGTCTTATAGAGGGTTCAGAAGTTTTGATACCTCTATATTTCGAGTGCGAGTTTTAGAGATATTTTGCTGATTTCGGTCTTATAGAGGGTTCAGAAGTTTTGATACCTCTTTATTTCGAGTGCGATTTTTAGAGATATTTTGCTGATTTTAGTTTTATAGAGGGTTCAGAAGTTTTGATACCTCTATATTTCAAGTGCGATTTTTAGAGATATTTTGCTGATTTCAGTCTTATAGAGGGTTCAGAAGTTTTGATACCTCTATACTTTGAGCGAGAGTTTTAGTGAGAGTTCTAGACTTAAATTCGAATTAAAAGTCTAATAAAAGTTCAATAGGTCAACATTTTAATATACATAACGTGGTTATCTGTTTATGTGAAAGGGGTGTTCGCGGGTTTTGTTGGTTTTGTTTAAAAACAATGTGTTTAAAAAGATTGTTTTTAATATTTGCATATTATATTTTATTTTGCGAAAGTTTTTTTCGTTATTTTCATCGAAAATTATGCTTTTTGGAAATTGATCTAGCGTCTTTCTATGGTTCTAAAGGAAACGTCTGGTTTTTGTTGAACAAAGTATAAAATTCAGCAAAAAAATGCCCAAAAGTGATAAAATTGCTGAAATTTCAAATTTTGGAAAATCTTGAAATAGTTTGGAACGCGTTCATTGTGACTTCGCTGAAAAAGTTAATGGGAAGACTTCGTTAATTTCTGACTTTAGAAAACTTCTAAACGGATTTAACATGATCATTTGATTGCTTGACTGGTTATGGTATATGTTCATTGGACGAGATTAAAACAGACAGTATATCGTTCGGAACGCGTTCCTACCTCATTCGGAACGGGTTCCGTACGCGTTCGGAAAGAGAATAGAACGCGTTCCGGTCGCGTTCCGAACGCGTTAGGAACACGTTCGGAACGCGTTTTTCGTTAGGTTAATTCTGAGCAGTACTGTACATAGAATGAGCAAACAAACTGAGTGAAAAGAGATAGCGATCGAGTTTTCCGACGCCCTATTATACAATACAGATTGTGTTGGAATATCAATGGCCTCCAATAACTATTTGATCCAGATGCTTGAGACACATTTGCTGAGTCCAAGGAGTTGTGGTGTGAGAGCGACGAGCGTTGGAAAGATAAAATAGAGCAGTTAAGATATCGACTAAGTAACGCAAACGCAGACCTAACCAAACTAACGAAAGTCTAAATCTTTTAAAAAGATCTCTAACTATCCAATACGAAGGAAAGACATTTTACTGTCCCCCGACATTAAGTGACTTCTATATATTAACTTTGCGAAGATCGTAGGATCGATTTTGACTCCTGTTCATCAGTGGGGTGCTGGGTTTAGTTGTTGGATATTTAATTTTTTAAATAAGTTAAAGGATCGTCGATGTCTACTACAATTTAACAATTTGTCACTGAGGTCGAGTGACTATTGGTGAATCTTTACCGATCCGCGAAGCGACGAGGTAAATATAACGATAATCATAATTTCAGGTATGAAAGTTTTAAACATACAGTTTAAACTGCGTTAGATATAATGTGTAAATCCAATGCTCGATGTTTTCGTCATGCTTGTCAGCTTTCAAAAACAAGCTAAATAAGTTACATGTAACTATCAAAATGGACGTAAAAATACAAATAATTATACGATAGACAACATCCTCACCCATAGACAGTTCAATCTTGACAGAAATCTGAGGTATACAGTATCTTTATGCTAAGTTCTTGAGCCCTTTCGGTGATTTATTAGTTATAATTAGACGAGCCGGTAAACACAGTATAGCTCCGCGCATTTTCCAATCCGCCATCTTGTTCAGAAGAGCCTGGGTACGATATTTCGTATGTGACAAAGGTACTATTGCAACTTTTTCACCTATATGCGGCCAGTCAGTTTCCTTGTAAAATAACTGTCAAAACGAAAACGAACAAAAGGCAAACGAACTTGTACGTTTCAGAAGATCGTGTCGAATCAAAATATTAAGGAAACCCCGAAGGTCTACAAACCGACTTTGTGGCAGTGTTGGTGATATGTATTAAAAAGGTGAAGTATATCAAAAACCTGTACAACAAATTAACGATTTTCCATATGCCGTGGGAAGGACAGCAAGCACATCCAATCCCAAAAATAATTTCTCTAGGCAAATAACTTGTTTTGGTTTCAAAATTACATTCCAGTATAAGTTGGTAACTACAGCAAAATGTAAACTCTCAAGAAAAATAAAGAACTTCGATTCTTTGCACTGATTCAAACATCGCCTGAACTCAAATCGCAGGTTATCGGAGCTTAAAAAAACATACATGTACCAAAACATACTCACGTGACCAGCCGCAACCAGGTTTTCGCTCGGCGAATACGCGATGGCGGGTTGAAAACCCTGGGTACGAGGTTGTGATTGCACCAAGCACGTCACAGCCGCAATATTGTTTAACCTGATGCATATAATTTACTTGATTTACTGTCATGGCCAGCAAATACTATAGTTGTTAATTTATTGTGTAAATCAGATGCATCAGAATGAATGAGCCTTGCCGTCTGATTCATTCATCGCAACGATTCTAAATAATTTTTTAGTGTTTTCATTTCCCCTTGCTGCCCTAATAATTCTGAAATTTGGAAAAGCACAGAAGTAAAGTAAACTCTTTAGAGTTGATCAAAAGTCGAGTAGCACTAACGAAACTTGCATTATCAACATTTTCCCACAAGATTTATTAAAAAAAAACAACTTTAGATTCTCAGAAATGCCCACTAAGTAAGAGTTATAGATCCTGAGAAGGAGGGCTTCTGATTTAGTTCATGATCGAGGAGGTTTTCCAACAAAGTTTTGTCCATTTTATCCACCTTGGACAAATATTTCCCTATTTTTTCCCTTCATGTCTTATCTAATTAGTATTCATGGTCTTTATGGTAGATATAAGCCCGCGGTACATCAAAGAAAACCGACTCAATCATAAACTAAGTAAGAGATAAAGCCGGAGTAGGAGAGCTTTATGCTATATTATAAAGACCCGACGACGCACAGCGTCCGAGGGCTTTATATAGCATAAATCCCGACGTTCGTGGGCTTTATATGACTTATTACACGAGTGAGGAGGTTTTCCAACATAATTTTGTCCATTTTATCCAACTTGGACAAATATTTCCCTTAGTTTTTCCTTCATTTCTTATATAATTAGTATTCATGGTCTTTATGCTACATAAAGCTCGCGGTAAATCAAGGCCAACCGACTCAATCGTGTAATAACCAAGGATACATACCTACTAATCAAGCTACTGCTTTTAGGGTTTCCATTGTTGTAAATTGTCAAGAAATTACAAAGATTATCAAGAAATAACAACGATTGACGATTTAAAACCATTTTTCACAGTTGGAAGGTAGCATACGCCGCACACGAAAAAATAACAGTGTTATTTTCGTCTGAAGCGCAGGCAATTCGAACATGAGGTGAGAGAAAGGACGTGTTTACAAGCATAATACACTAGACCCAGGCTCTTCTTTACAATATGGCGGACAGGAAATAGCTCGGCGCTGTGCTGTATTAACCGGCTCGTCATAGACCTCTTTCGTAATGGCACCCAAATTAAATATTATTTTATATTCATTTCAATTAGCCTTTCTGACCTCGTTCGTGTGTCTAATTCCAAAGAATCTTTGCTTTGTAACGAGGCCAGAAATGCTAATTTGCATGAATATAAAAGAATATTTAAACTGGCAACCATTATGAAAGAGGTCTATAATAGTCTAGTCGCCATTTTGAAAAACGAAACCATACATCCATGGTTTAGAAATCATACACCAAAATGGTAATTCCGAGAGGGGGCTGGAACGAATAAACTCAGTCTGGTCACAAAAAACACTTTTCTAGTATGATTTAATTTCTAGCGCGCTACGTAGTGACTATCGTCTCAGAGTTGCTGGCCAGTTAGCCAAACGGAATTCGTTTAAGCTAAGAAATTATACTAATGTCAGATATGGATAAAAAGCTATGGAAGTGTCCGCTATGGAGTTCTCACCTGAATAAATCATTGCTTTGTTGTTAGAGAAGCCGCACTCGACGAGCTTATTAAAATTCAGTCTAATTAGTGTAAGTACCAAAGTATTGTTAATAATAATAATAATACATTTATTATTTAAATATGACTGTTATAAGTCTAACATATATAAAACGTTGCATCAATGGTGGCATTACAAATGTAGCAGGAGAGGGATAACATTCCGAACTAACACTCTTAATCTGGGTTGTAGAGTATTATCTCAAAGAGGAAATACGGAAACTGAGGCGTGTATATAGCAGGACAGAGACAACTCAAAGGAGAAACGATAGTTGAAGCCAAGGAACTAAAGACATAGAATAACTCCTTGAACATGAAAATTAAATATATATAGATGTATATATACATATATATACACACATATATATATATATATATATATATATATATATATATATATATATATATATATATATATATATATATATATATATATATATATAATATATATATATATATATATATATATATATATATATATATATATATATATATATATATATATATATATATATATATATATATATATATATATATATATATATATATATATATATATATATATATATATATATATATATATATATATATATATATATATATATATATATATATATATATATATATATATATATATATATATATATATATATATATATATATATATATATATATATATATATATATATATATATATATATATATATATATATATATATATATATATATATATATATATAGTATATATTATAGTAGATTCCTTGTTCCGTCAATTGTTATCGTATTAAAGATATCAAAGATCCTTAACGTAACGCCTGTGTGCTCTACCTGTGAAAGAAGACCCAGTTCATAACAAATTAATATATTACAAGTGCAATCGTGGAATATACGTTTATAGTCTTAGATAAGAATAATTAATTCAAGATTTTAACAATAGTTTTAGAGCTATCTACCAAATAACGAAACAATGATCCTCTGATAGTCCTAAATAGTCCTTATAGTCCTAAATATTCCTCCTATAGTCCTCTGGTAATCCTAAATAATCCTTCTTTTGTCCTAAATTGTCCTAAAATAATCCTAAATAGTCTTTCTATAATTCTGTATGGTCCTCCTATAGTCCTCTGATAGTCCTAAATAGTCCTCCTATAGTTCTGAATAGCCCCCCTATAGTCTTCTGATAGTACAAAATACCCCTATAGTCCTAAATAGTAATCTGATAGTCCAAATAGTCCTCCTATAGTCCTTATATTGTCCTAAATTGTCCTCCTATAGTACTGTGATAGTCCTCTGTTTTTTCGGGGTTATTTGGGGGTGTTTTGGTATGATTTGGGTGTATTGTGGTGGTGCTTAGTCATCCTGAAGTAGTAAATAGTCCTCCTATAGTCCTAAGATAATCGTAGGTCCTCGGAACCCATACAATTGAACTTCTAGCCTGTTGGGTGTTTTCCATTCATCTAAGAGTGATAAATGTAATAAACTAAACTAAAATAAACTAACTAAATAGTCATCCTATAGTCCTAAATAGTCCTCTTGTAGTCCTAATTACCACATATAGTCCTGACTAGTCCTCATATAGTATTCCTATAGTCCTGATATAGTCATAAGTAGTCGTCCTATAGTCCTAAATAGTACTCTTATAGTCCTAATAATCATCGGCTAGTCCCAAATAGTGCTCTGAGAGTCCTAAAACAGTCCTCCTATAGTCCTAAATAGTCCTCCAATTGTCTTAAATAGTCGTCCTATAGTGCTAAATAGTCCTCTTATAGTCCTCTGATAGTCCCAAGTAGTCCCCATAGTCCTAAATAGTCCTCTTCTAGTCCTAAATAGTCCTCCTATAGTCCTAAAATAGTCCTCTTATAATCTTACAAAAGTCCTAAATACTCCTCCTATAGTCCTAAATAGTCTTCTTCTAGTACTAAATAGTCCTCCGATAGTGCTAAATAGTAATCTGATAGTCCTAATTAGTCCTCCTATAGTCACAAATAATCGTTTGATAGTCTTGAACAGTCCTTTATAATCCAAAATAGTTATCGTATAATCCTAAATAGTTCTCCTACAGTCCTAAAATAGTCTTGCTAAAGTGATCCTCCTCCTCTTCCTCCTCCTCCTGCTCCTCTTGTTTCACCTCTTTCTCTTCATCATGCATGCTCTTGCTCCTCTTCTTTCTCCGCGTCTTGCTCCTCCTCTTCCTCTTCTTGCTCCTCCTCCTCTTCCTCCTCCTCCTCTTCCTCCTTCTCTTCCTCCTCCTATTCCTCTTCCACCTCCTCTTCCTCCTCCTTCTCCTCTTGCTCCTACTCTTTCTCCGCTTCTTGCTCCTCCTCTTGCTCCTCCTACTTCTCCTCTTATTGTTACTCCTCCTCCACTTGTTCATCTTCCTCTTCTCACTATAACGTCATCTTCCAATTTCTCCATCCATAAATCTTTGATCCGGGATGATCTATGATCAGAAATTATCTCTGATTAGGGATGATCTGAATCAAGGGATGATCTTTGATCAGGAAGACTGTATGAGGACTATTCAGGTCTATAGGGGTTCTATTTAGGATTATCTTAGGATTTTATGAGGACTATTTAGGAGTATAGGAGGACTATTTAGGACTATCGCAGCAGGGTAGCGCTAAATGGAGACAGTGGGGCTACAGCCCCTCCGTCGGGGAACCTTAGCCCCCCGTCGGGGAAAAATTAACAATTCGGCGGGGAACGAGCTGGAAGAAAAAAGGAAAAAATAAGAAAAAAGTTCGTCTTTTGTTTTCTTAGAATCGCAAAAGTTTTTTTACGCATTAACAAACGTTTCGCAAAACAACATCAATGGTAATCAACTTTCATTTCTGGCTCAAATGTATCACCTCTGTGTTGTTTCGCGTGCTCACTGTCATCTAGATTTTGCGTGAATATTATTGTTAGAGTTAGTTTCGTATACAGCACAGGGAGCCGTAACGTCTATTAGTGAAGCGAGTTTAACAGTAAATCGGGTTTATTTGGTATTTTTTACACAATAATTGTTAAATCGCTATTAAAATGTTCTTACTTGTTAATTTTGTCGACGATCAGGAGGCAACCAGACCAGAAAGGCAACGGGTCAGTGTTTACATCAATTCGGAAGTTTCCCCGCCCGCTTCGTTAGCGTCTCGCGCGCTCGCCCCTTCGTGGGCGTCTCGCGAAAAGTGAGAAGGATGAAACTCCAATAAGCTTTTCGTAGCTAGAAAGTCTCAGTGGGATTGGAGCAGCAAATGGAAATCCATGGGAAAAGGTTAGAAAACACTGGAAATTCAGGGAATGGGAAAATTGGGTAAAGACAGTGGAAACCAAATAACCAAGTACCAGACAGAGTAAAGAAAATTGCAATAAAATATTTAATACCTTAACAAGAAATGTTGCAAAGAGTCAATCTTAAAGCATAAAAAATCTATATTCTCCACTTCAAACGCTTCAGATTCCAGAATATCATGCAGGTAACCGATTACTTGTTGTATTCTGCTTTGATAAAATCCCGAAATAGTGGAAAATGAAACCGCTGACTGATCGCGGTCTCTTGACGATGCATTATATAAATGACGACGCATTAATGAAATGACGACGCATTAACGAAATGACGACGACGCATTAACAAAATGCGTCACATTGGCATCACATTGGCGAAACAGCACATCGGATCACTACATTAACCAATTAAAGATGCATATCACAGCATCACATTTACACATTGGTATTTTTGGCGCTCATACCCGATTGTTCGCGAAAGTATCTTCCGAAAGAGTACGGCCGAAATATCTGTAATATGTATATTCTAGTTTAGCATATATCTGGGAGGTGAATAGTGCTTTTCACGCAATTTGATTGGCTCCTCTATCTCGGAATATCCTGCACTATTCACCTCCGAGCAAAACAAAATGGCTTCCCGTTTTGTTTCAGTGACGGAAGAAGAAATGTTTTTAATAAACGAGGGTGCTGTGTCGGACAATACCAAAAAACCAACAAAGTTTGTTTTTTTACTTTTTTCAGCTGTATAATGGTACAAAAATTTGCTCGAACTTACTGTTTTGTTTACAAATATCGAGCGGGCCAAGCTTACGTAAAATTAATTTAAAAAGTAAAATACTTATTTACGAACGAATGTTTTATAGAATGGTTTCAACAGCAACAACAATTTAGAATTCCTTTGGAAGAAATGTCTCCTCAACAATTAAACAAATGCCTTCAAAAGTTTTATCACTAAACGAGAAAACGTGACGGAAGCTAAATGTACTTACAGTCTACGACAATAAGTCGCTTACCGCAATTCGAGCCACGTTGAAGCGCCATTTGAGAAATCCACCATTTAGCAAATATTTTTCGATAGTTGGAGATGCCCAGTTTTCAGAAGCAAATAAAAGTCTGAGCAATTTTCTGAAAACCCGTAACAAAAAGACGAAATTGCACGAACTGTCCACAAACAACCATTGACAAAAGAAGTCGTTGAGAAGCTGTACGAAGAATGCGAGCTAGTTGAAGTTGACACTCTCAATCCTGTCAAATTGCAGCAACTACGGCATGGTTTTTCATGACTGCTGGTCTTTCACACCCCAGCTATAAATGTCTTGGGGATTCCAATAGCCAAAATCTCGTTCATGGCTTCGTTTATTAAATCGTTTCTGGTGGTACATTTCATGGTGGTACATTTCAACTTCAATGTCAAACTTCCAAGCAGCCATGGCAGTGACAGTATTCGGCACGATCAGCTTTAAGACTTGCGAAGATGTACTTGCAGCGATCGGAAAAAAACTCAAATTTTCCTTGCCTTTCTTCGGACACGATTCGTATGATTGTTTGATCAAACGAACTCGTTAGTCGTTACGTTTTCTGTCAGTTTATCACATGATGTTGTCGTGTGACGTTTCTCGCGCGTTCTCGCACGCGAAATATTAAAGTCTAAATCGAGTTTTTGCTCATTTTTTGTCCACAACAATAAACAAAGTTTTCGAGTTTGCTATTCACCTCCCAGGTATATGCTCAGTGTCGGTGAATAGTGTGAATATTTACCTCGCCGCTTCGCGGCTCGGTAAATATCCAACACTATTCACCTCCACTTCGGTGAATAATTGCTATATATCCGAGCGCTGGTGCAGTAAACCGTGGGAGAAAATTATGTTGACAAAATATTATATTTTGTGTAAAAGATTGACAGATGGGAGCGCGTTTGACTAATTGACTTCCGGTGGTCGACTCAAGTTGGGTCACAGATGATACGAAAGGACTCCACCAAAAATGTTACCAATGTATATGTTGCCACAGCTTTCAATTACAAAATAAACCTTTAATCTATCATGTAGCCGATATTCAAGCTAAAATTTTAACTAACAAATACATTAGACGTCAAAACAAATCACTACCGAAATAAAGTTGCTTCCCTTCTATCTTTCTTCTATATATACGCGCGCAACGGCCTTCTGAATTGATGTAAACACTGACTCGTTGCCTTTCTGATCTGGTTGCCTGTAATTTGTCCTGATTTTCGATATAAATAAACCCGTAAATAAATGCTGTCAAACTCGCTTCTATAATAGACGTTACGGCTCCCTGTGTGTACAGTAAGGAAATACTGACTACAAAATCATGATTTTCACTGTTTTTTATTTTAACTTTTTTGTAAAAAACTGCCCCCAAAATGCAGGAAACAGCGTTTCAGAAGCTTCCCCGTGGGAGCATGCCCCGGAACCCCTACAGGAATTATCACTACCTGTTAGCCCCCAAAGCATACCAACATAACAAAGCATATGCAAACCACGAGTAAAACACTGCAAGCAGAGTATTGGCTCTGTATTACCAAATTCGAGTCACCCCGTTCGCCACGCATTCATCACTATACTCGTCGCAATACTTATTTTTCAATACCACACTGCCAGAGTGGAACGGTGGCTTTTTCGCGCAATTCATAAGCAAGTTCGCCAATGGCCTTCGATACTATTTAATGTATGGATGGCGTTCATTGATTTTGGCTTTTGCGACGATAAAGGCTCGAGAGAGCTAGAAAGAGATTGTCCTTGTTTTGAGTATGGACAATAGTAAGACAGATATTTTGATACCGTTCGGCATCTCTACATTCAATAATATTTACTGCAATCGTATCATCTAAGGGAACGTACCGTTCGACTGGATCACTCGTTAAGATTCCAGGTAAGATTCTTTCGACAGCCAGTCGCGGTGAAGACATAAACGGCAGCGAAATGGGATACTCAAATCGAGACGAATTCATAATGAACAGAGCTAGATCATGCAACAGCATGTATCGCTGACATGATCAAGTAAATTATTAAACCCCACGGACTTGCAAATCATTAAAATAAAAATAAATATTAAAATACTATTTACAAACACAAAAAAATTCCGACTGATTATTGCCGGTACGTATTTCCATATCCGTGCTCGCGTTAACGGCCTAATTACTTCCGTTCGTCACGGCGTTCGTCACCGCGTTCGTCATGCACTAGCTGTCAATAGCGGTCCGTCGAGATGACGTCAGTATCGATGTTTGTCCGCTTTTACCCATAATTCGTGCGGCCATAACAAAAGAAAATAGCAAATTTGCAATCATTTGTGAGTCACATTTGGTTTGTTTGTCCGCATTTTGAGCTATTAATAGCATCCAGACTCAACGCTATTGAAACTACGGACCCCGACCCCCGTCACTATGCGGGGATTTTAACATTTTACGAGTTGTTAAGATACCCGGCAACCGGGAATACAGAATTAGTTTACCCTTATTTTCACAGTTTTTAATAAGTTTTCAATAAGAATACATTTATAAGTTTAATATTCTTACAACAAACAAAACACAAAACTTTCTATTTGTTTTGCTCATTTCGTCTTTTAATGGACTTCCACTTCGGGCAGAACCACGAACCCTTTGGTGGTTCGTTCAAACCGATACATCGAATGTGAAATCAACAATAATAGTCTTATTGTAAAAAGCATAACAAAGGTTTCAATTTAGTAGTGGGATTTCCTTTTTCGTCTGAAGCGTCTGATCATGCGAAATCGATTAGTTCCCAGACTCTACGAGCGTTAAATCCCAGCTACACTATCCCCGCTTTTTCGTGTCAGTGTCAGTGTTAAAATCCCAGCTACCAAAAGATCGATGTTTGTTAAAACCTTGTATTTCCGCGGCAAAGTCACGTTAAAACCACGCATAGTCCCAGGGTCGAGAGTCGGGGGATTCAATTGACTAGTGCATCGAGACCCTGAATATTTAATGAGGCGACATCCCTTTGGACTCTATATGGGGGGTATCTATACTGACTTTTCAACAAGCGTAATTGTCCAAAGATATTTTTCACTAAAAGTGTTTTGTTACATAACTTGCCGAGATGTTGAGCGCCACGAGTTAGGTGAAATGTTTTGTTTTGTTCACTGTTATGCTCTATAGAGTATTCCTTAGGTTGTCACTTTCAACAAACCACTCACTTCATACATTTAACCATAAATTAGCTGAGCACAAAAGGTTCATTATATGAAAAAATTCGATCCCGCTTGCGTTGATTTCCTGGCCTATGTCTGTCCTAAAGTATTGCTCGTTGTGCCACAGCTTTGCTCACTATACTTGCATGTGACTTCAAATTTCGGTATTTAAAGTTTGATCTATTTGCTATATATTTGTTTACTTTGCTGCCTGAAGACCAATTTCCAACTTAAAGCTTGGTGTTTGTTTTTAATATTTGCAAAATTGAATTAAAAATATTTTAGTCATCGCACTTGGAAGACGTTGATCGAATAAATAAACTTATTCCGCCGAAAAAACGTTCCGCACTGACGTCATATCGTATCCGGGGCCATATTAAAAGATAAAGTCGCTTTTTTATTTATAATAATTTATAATAATTTGAGAAATTTTTGTAATACTAAGCTTGTACTATACCTTGAACCGTTTAACCCAGTTAAGGTGGTCACGTTAAGGTGGTCACGACAAGGTAGAAACTTAGCCCACTGCATTAAGAGCAGTTTGATTCTCATGAAAAGCGTCTGCCCGTTGCAAAACTTCTCTCGCAAACTCAAACTGAAATACACAATATTAGATATGTCAGACGACCGTTCACCTGACTACCAGGCAACAATCAAATCAATGTTAATGTTTTAATATATAATAAAATTTCATTCAGGGAGAGGTGGTGCGGAAGAAAATGTGCGCAACATGGAAAATCAAAGCATTATTTTATTCAAATATACGTTGCTAAGGGTGTTGCTAAGGCGAAAATACAGCGAAGCCGTGGAATTTGTCGAATTTTCAAAATTTATAACTTTGCAATCGAAAATTTTGTTTCAAATATCTATTCTAACATGATTAAGCATTTAATTTAGGGGTAATTCAAAAATTTACTTAAATATTTTTTGTATAAGACCATCTTATAAGGCAGTAAAATTCCATTTGGGCAACCAACTCGGCCCGACGCTACCATATGAAAGGGTATTTAACATTTTAAACAATGTTATCCCCTCGCCCGGCGCGAAGCGCCGGCCGAAGGCCGAAGGCCTGAGGGCGAGGGTGCTAATATCGACCGGCGTTTAGTCCCTTATCACGCGAGATCCAAGCCGTTCCTAGATCAAGGATCGAGTTTATAGGTATATATATATATATATATATATATATATATATATATATATATATATATATATATATATATATATATATATATATATATATATATATATATATATATATATATATATATATATATATATATATATATATATATATATATATATATATATATATATATATATATATATATATATATATATATATATATATATATATATATATATATATATATATATATATATATGATCAACCGTCCTCGTGCGCGGCATCGGAAAATGTGGCACTGGTAACTAGATACTCAGATTAAATTGAACCGTCACAAGAGACATAGTTTTTTGAGGAAATAGAAATCCGAGTCCGAGTATGTATTTTGACTCGCTAATTCCAAATCTGTTTTCAGAATTGAAAACGCTTATATATTGATCGAGATTATCATAGCCGACCAAGCCCGGACTAATTTCTAAGTACATAAACCATTTTTACGAAGGGTACACACGTTCTCGTAATATAGTAAACACGTATGTTATGTATGTTGACTCGCTAATTCCAAATCTGTTTTCAGAGTTTAAATTGGTTAAATATTGGCCGAGATAACGTTCAAACATTTCTTCGGCGAAACGGGCTTTTGCAAATTGTGAATTTTTTAACCGTTTTTTGAACCGTTGTGAACCGTTTTTCACGGTTAAATATTGATCGAGATAACGTTCAAAATAATATACGATGAAGTGGCCAGTTTATAATCGACTAATTTCTAAGTACATAAAGCGTTTTTACGAAGGGTACACACGTTCTCGTAATATAGTAAACACGGCGAAACGGACTTTTGCAAATTGTGAATTTTTGCAAAAGACAAATACAAAGCCACGGCGTGCGAGGTCTGGGCACCATGGATGGAGAAATTCCCGTAGGGGGGGTATAAAAGGCGGGCGAGGGGATTATTGCGAATTCGTATTTCTAGTATAAAAGACGATACGTGGACGATCGTCAAGCTCGTATCCTCATCGTCCATGTATCGTCCCGATCGTCCATGTATCCAAGCTCTCCCACATTCACCATACAGCAGTGTGTAAATTAACACGTTATATAAAAGCTTAAATTGCTCCATGAAAATCCATCGTGTTTTATATATATAAGACTAGAAGTTCTTATCAGAAGTGAAGTGCTGTCCGCCCATACATGTAATAGTAATGAAAAGGAAGGTAGCCTCGTGCGAGATGTCACCGTTCACAAAAGCATGCTTAGTTTCTCCTTGAATTAAGACGCTGTAGATTGTTGCCATGTTCCACTCGTTAATAATAATGTTCTGTGCGTTTAAAAGCGTCTGATAAACTCATAAGGGAACCTGTTTCTAAAACGTTCATGAGCTTGATGGATAATCCCACAAGCAAGTCGTAAACGAATAAACCAATTGTTCTTACCGTATCAATCTTGCGTGCGCTCAAAACGAGGGCAATGCTCGAGCGAATACCCTTGACGAAGACCGAAGACCACAGGTAGTGGAAAATGCGCGGTTGGCTTGCTACCTGTTTCGCGCCCGTTTCGTCCGTGCTCCGCACTGCATGAAAACATGGATTTACTCAAATTTACAACTGAGCAAATATGGAGCAAATTCATTCAAATGTTATATTTACTATAGGAGTAAAAATGGAAAATGCCGCATTTGCTTCACATTTGCTCAAAAGCGAGTAAATGCGCATTTACCAAGTTTTTTCCTATGGTAAATGTAATATCTCAATCAATTTGTTCCATATTTGCGCATATTGTAAATTTGAGTAAATCCATTTTTTCGTGCGCCCTGTGTTGCCCAGATTTGCGCACATAATTCATAAATCGAGATTCATGTTGTCGTCGAGATCTGGGCATCGTTTAAAGCAGAGCAACCCAAGATTGTTAAGATTATAGTGTGCTGCCTCCAGGGGAGTTATACTATTCATCCGTCCTGGCTGTGCATAATGACTGCATCAATGAATGAATGTCTTACCACAGATAGATGTCTAACTCCAGAGTGCCCAAGTGTACCTATGGTCCAGCAAGCTCAATGTGAGCTCCATACATATGTAGAACTCACTGCTCTGGTATTACCTAAACCATAACCGCATGGGTACGAGGCTGTACTGCCTATGCCGCCACTTTGACTTCAATAAGCCCACCACTTATTTTTGCAATTATACAATATAACGACTGCCTTGGATTTCGAGGAATCCCTTCCCTTGCGCTAAGAACTTCTAGTACTATTATGTAATACCATTATAGTTGAACGTTCAGCCGGTTTAACACCAGTCAGTTGGAATATAAAAGGCCAGTTATAGTGTTTCATAATCAATTGAATGAACAATTGCACACTTGTCCGCTTAAAAAGTATAGTTCGTTACAACAAAACATCTCAGTTAAAAACACACCGAACTTGACAACTTATATGATGTTGTGTTGCGTAAGCAGTGTAGAAATACAAATTGAATATTCCACAACGTTGGAAATAGTGCGCAGTAGGTCTAACTTTTCGAGTGAAGTCTCTTTATCAGACAGTGAAACGTTTCACTCGGATGCATAACATTTTCCAATACATTGGATAATATTGCAAAGTAATCGCCAGCCTATGCCAAGGAGTTCTCTCCATCTCACTTCCAACATACCCAAAGCCCAGGGACGAGGTTGCCGCATTTTAGTCCAAACCAATAAAAACGGACTCATGCATGATTTAAAAAATAGATTTTTCACTTTTTTATCATTTTTCTGTCATTAAATCTTTAGCTATGATCTGCGATTAAATTCCATAAGAAAGGTCTCCGAGGAAGATTTAAAGCCATTTCCAAGCTTAACAAATTTGTATGTTATGTTACTGATTTCCATATCAATAAACTTTGTCAGTTCGATAGTATGTAGATATGTATTGCGCTATACCCCTCCCTCCAACTTCCTCCTCCTTCTCTACCTCCATCCCCCCTCCCTCCCACTCCCTCACTTCATCCCTTGTCCCTAACTCCCTCCCTAGATGAGGATATAACATGACGACTTATGAGCTACATAGAGCATATCGTGTTCTGAAATTGAAGTCGGAATTAGAAAGGTTCTACCCGCTATATGTTTTACTATTGCGGAATTATAGTTTTCGTATATAAAGGCTTTTTCAGTCTTTTTGGATCAGACCGATCATAAAAAATGATTTTTTCACAGCTGAGAGTAATCCAGTGAGGACAGTGAGTAGGGTACAAATAAATTTAGCCAAGATTTTATTTTCAACTGGTAGCTTTAAATAAAATATCGGAACCTCATTTAGTGGTCAGAGCAAATCTTATATGTTTCACGTTTAACAAGCCTATACGGGCCTATACGGTCTATACAGTTTACACGTCTATACGGTCTATATCGATAGACCCCAAAAGTAGGCTTGTTAAACGTGAAAAATACAACATTCAACCTGCATCTTGCTTAGATGCTTGCAACTTAACCAATTTGCAAATGTTATCAACTGCATGGTTGTAGAATTTAACAAATGTACTTTTTCTTGATTTGTTTTGGCTTACAAAATTTAATCAGCAGTTGGTATTATCTCATATTTTTTGCTACAGCTGTTACAACGTCAATCATCGCCGTTCTGTAGAGTTAGGTTTCTTTTGGCGCTCTCAGCGGGCTTATAATCAACTTATTACTTGGGCCACCTGTGCTGAGCACAAGTCTTAAATCCAGCTTGATTTCTGTGTTCGTCATGTTCATGTTCGTCATGTTCGTCATGTTCGTCATGTTCGTTTTATACGTCGAGAGAATGTAATTATTGCGTGGGCGTATAAATAGCGAATTAAAGCGATTTCGGCCAGTTTTATTGTCAATGAATCGCATTCTGAAAAGCATTTACGAGACCTGTAAACCCGCAAATTAATGCAAAGATTATCTCCAAGATAACTGGATGACTGAGAGAAACACAGATGAGAGATTAAAGAGAGAACCGTGGACGAAACGTCAACATAACAGAGATAGTCGTTGCAAGGCAAAGCGATATCGGACTTTCGTTTTATTGACAATGAATCGCAGTTGGAAGGTTTACCGAGACCTGTAAGCCTGCAAACCATTGCAAAGATTCTCTCCAAGATGAAAGAAACACAGATGAGAGATCAATCATGAAGACAGAATGGACAGCCGAAGGACAGGGAAATATTATTATGCTGTGTTTACATTTATCCCGCGAAACTCCGTAATATTAATCATTATGAAACGTTGTGTTTTTGTCCGATTTAAATCAATTCTATATCGAAATGATCACTTGAATCTGGCGAATCGAACGCTGTAGGTTTCGTCTACTTAAAATGTGAATATCAGATGTTATATGAGAAAATGCGTATTAGCGATTAAAGCGAGACTCGTCTCTAAAATCAATGGACATGGCTTCAAGATCTATTCGTTGTTTACCCGATGATTTAATGCTTTTATGTCCATTAAACCGATGTAATTTCGTAACAGATATGTTTCGTATACCTTGCCATTGTTTTTTATATAAATTTTGACACACGAAGACCTTTTAATCGAACAGATATTAGAAAAATAGCATTGCCGTGTTGTTTACATTAAATTTCGTCTGCGTGTCAGGCTCTAAAATCAAAGGACATGGCTTCAAGATCTATTCGTTGTTTACCCGATGATTTAATGCTTTTATGTCCATTAAACCGATGTAATTTCGTAACAGATATGTTTCGTATACCTTGCCGTTGTTTTTTTATATAAATTTTGACACACGAATACCTTCAATCGAACAGATATTAGAAAAAAATAACATTGCCGTGTTTAGTGTTTACATTAAATTTCGTCGGCGTGTCAGGCGTTCTGCATATAGACGCCTGATTTTTTTTTGTCCTCATTTCTAGCCCAACTTGTTTCTAAAAATTTCCCACTTTAAAATCGCTGCACAATGCCTTTAGCGCCTGATTACAGAAATCAATGCAAAATTTATCCTTTGTAAAGGCAATATGCGCGCCATGTCCCTAAATTAAAGTGGTCCAAGTTTATAACGCCTAGCGGGCGTCTTGTTTACTTACGATTTAGTTTTTTGCCCATTTTTAGCCGTTCACCGTAATTTCATGATGTACCCTGAAGATTGAAATACCAAAATGGATTTGAAATTACTTATTTGCATTTTTATTTTTATATGCGAAAACTGGTATTTTACAATAGTAAAATATAGCGATACTGGCACGAAGTGGGGCCATCCAAGATGACCGCCGCTCAAAAGTTCTTTCTACCTACAGGATGCGCTATCCAGCCCTCTCTTATTGATAAGATTCGCGACTATGTGCCATTTTTAAATTGTTTTACTATCGAATTAGTTTATTCGTCATTTTTTTTTTTTTATTCGATTTTTTGGTTGTCTTTCCGATGGTTTTCCAAAAGAACTTGTAGCTTTCCTACTGCGGCTAGAGAAATGAATCCCGAAGTCCGAGCTGAGTTCGATCAATTAAATTGCCATCGGATTTGATCGGAAAAGTGAGATCGGGATCCTTGTCGGATAGTCTTGGCAATCAATTTTGGATTGTGTGAACTTCGATAGAATTTCTTTCACATTTTTGTATATGTTTTAAAATGCAGTATATATTCCAATGCTCTGGATTTTTCTGCGGGAAATACAACGGTTGGACTTCAGCCATGTCTGCCTCTTGGTGTTTCGAGACGGGTTTGTTTCGAGACGGGTTTGTTTCGAGACGGGTTTATTTGAGACGGGTTTGTTTCGAAACTGGTTGATGTTTTGGTTTCAACAACAAATTGTTGTATGGAGAGAAAACGGGAGAGGGAGCGAGAGAAAACCCGCTGGAGAGAAAACCCGCTGGAGAGAAAACCCGCTGGCGGAAAACTTTCCGCCCGCGGGTTTTCCGCAAGCTGGTTTTCTCTCCCGCGATTTTTCTCTCGCTCGCCCGTTTTATCTCGCCCGCGGCATACAACAATTTGTTGTTGACACTAAAACATAAACCCGTCTCGAGACAAACCCGTCTCAAATAAACATAAACACGTCTCGAAAACAAACCCGTCTCAAATAAACCTGTCTCTAAATAAACCTGTCTCGAAACACCAAGAGGCAGACTTGGAGCAAGTCTATACAAAGGTCAGCACTTCTTTTCATCATTGTCAGAATTTCGTTCAAATCAATAACAAGTATATTTATATATCGACTACTATAAATATTGATTTATTATACAGCCAGTATTTGATGATTTTCTTCCGTGGCGCAGTGGTCTACGCTAACGTCCCGACTGGCGAATTTGAATACGTTATCTTTCAAATTCAATTTTTTTTTTGAAGATTGAACCCCAATTCTGAAATTAGAGCGTTTTATATGTTTGTTATACATAGAGTTTTATCAAAAAATAAATAATCATTGGAAAGATTGAGAGGTAGATTTCGTGTTACGAATTAAATCAGTTATCAGTGTCATAAGTGATAGACACAGGTCACGTCACGAACTCATTTGTATTTCATCTGCACTCTTTCCCATCTATAAAACAGATGCGCGGGACAAATATTCAACAAACCTTGTACGCTAACCTTAAAACTTAAGAAAATATCAAAAAAATGAGTGGAAAAGTTGACATACAAGGCTCGGATTCAAATCCGACAGTCGGGATGTTAGTGTAGAATACTGCGCCACGGAATAAAATCACCAACTACTGACTGACACTATCAGATATTGATTTTAATTTCTAAACAAAATTCTGACAATGTTGGAAACAAGTGCCCGGTGTATTTACCGCTGTATTTACCAGAGCGCTGGAATATATACTGAATTTTAAAACATACATGTAGCCTATATACTCCGTGAAACAAATTGTATCGTTCACACTAACCGATCTTGATTTTTTTTAATTCAATTTTTTTATATTCATTTGTATTATTATATTCATATTTTTTTTATATTCAGTTGTAGTTCCATTTTTGAGGGAGATTTTTAATTTATTTTAGATCAGGGAATTTTTCCTGATGATTGGAAACATGCACGTATCTCTCCTATATTTAAATCGGGGGATACTGAAGACTGCAGCGACAATCGACCAATTTATGTTTATAAATTGTTTCTAAAATTTTGAGAAACTTGTTTATCGACAGTTGTTACAGTGACGTTAGTATCATCAGCAAATAAAGCAGGTGTGGAATCGCTCAGGCAGCTGGACAGATCATTTATATAGGCGAGAAACAATAGAGGACCAAGATTTGACCCCTGTGGTACTCCAGTTTTTATATACTTCCTAGAGGAAAGGGTTTTCCCCAATTTACACACTTGAATAAGTTCATTTAAATAAGATGTGAACCATAATAGCTCAGTTCCTCTTATCCCATATAATTCTAGTTTCTTAATCAATATGTTGTGGTCAACAGTGTCAAAGGCTTTATTTAGATCAAGAAACATGACACCATTGATGAGTCCACGATCCATATTGACTAACTAGGAATCATCGTTTTCAATAATGATGTAAGGGTAGAATGACTTACGAAATCCAGATTGGTAATGTGAAAGAACACCATTTTCATTAAAATAATTAAACTGGTACCTCAATTCAGGACGTTGAAGCCAAGTTAAATGGAGAATTAGACAGCTTGCATTCTTGGCTTTTAGCTAACAAATTAACATTGAATGCCAGTAAATCTTAATACATGCTAATTGGATCTAGAAAAATATTGTCACGTGTTGGTACAGATCCCCATGTATTCATCAATAATCAAATTATTGATCGTGTAGATAATACGAAAACAAAAAGTGTCTAAGAGAATAGGTGTTTTCCGATAAGCAAAGAGAATGATTAGTAACGCAAGTCTGGAAAGATTGTTTAAAGCTTTAGTTCAGCCTCATTTTGATTATTGTTCTCTTATTTGGGACAATTATTCGGCCGAATTAAAAACACAACTGCAACGACTACAGAATAAGGCTGCTCGGGTAATAACCGGTGACAGTTAGTATATATTACTCATCGGCAACAGAAATTTATCTAAAGTGGGATGGGACGCTTCGTCGTAGAAGGGATGAACAACTCTTCTTCTTAGTCAATAAAAATATTGGTGGAGATTAAAATCTCAGCTACTTTTTCAGATTATCTACTCGGGACTGCTACGATTTGAGGAGTAACAACAATTATCTATAATGCTCCCCAAGCCTAACACTAATGCGATGAAATGAACTTTCGGGTATCGAGGTGCCATGTCGTGGAACTTAAATCACGAAAACAATTATCTATAAGAAATTCACACTGTAATTTATTATACATTTTTTTTAAGATCACTTGTTATATATTTAATTTTAGATTCTCCTTTACTATTTAGTTAGTTTTTAACATTCTTACATTCTTCTATGTAAATAAAACACGGGCAGTTAAAAACAGACCTATGTGGACTGACGTGGTCATTGTGTATAAAGATTCTTAAATAAATAAATAAAATAAATAAATAATACGATATTGATACGACCTCACTTTTTCCGATCAGATCTGATGGCAATCTTCACCAATCACAGTTCGTACTGGATTTCTTTCTTTAGCCGTTAGTCTTTTGTAGTCGCAGGCTTTAGACGATGATTACGGTCAGATGTTTTGAAGGTAAGACATAAACTGTTCTTACAGAGTCAGCAAGTGGTCCAGCTATATTATTGTTTAGTAAGTCGTTAGTAAGCATTTATTTATTCCCTGTGAACTAATAAATGTTTTCTCAAGCGATTTGTAGCATTTCTTTTTAAAATCGTACTGTTGTCAAATAATTGGATGATTATTAATTGTTTAAAGTGATTAATACATGTTTTATATTATTGTTAATATGTTTTGTTTGACTAGTCGGCCTGTTTTAATCTACTTTCTTGAAACACCTCAACTCGTTCAACAGCTTATAATTTCAAGTGTGTGTATTTATATTTTCTGGAACGTGCATTTTTTATCGAATGTCCTCTGTTCACAAATGTTGCCCAATAAGTCTGTAAATGACACTACTGACAACGCGGAATCTTCTGCAATATTAATTTAATGGGAGGGGGACTGAGGCGAAGGGAGGGAGGGGAAAAGCGAGCCTGCCAGCACAGCATATCCTCCTACCTATAATTACCAATAATCAGTAAATGTGTAATGCCCTTGAATTACAAATAATTGGCAATTGTAGGGTTAGAACCAAACCCCAACACAACACCAGTCATAACCCTCGTCGCCCTGCTAGACTAAGCACAAGGCATGCAAGCGCTCTGATCCAACGTGTGAATTTTGAGGTCGATCTTGTACACACAAAACGTAAATCATGCCGGTGTAACAACGGATAGTGTCCCGCACAGAAAGTATCTCCCGGACACTATCCGCTAGCAGATATACATGTAAAGTCACCCGGACATGCATTATCCGCTAGCAGATATTGCCCTCCCCCGCATTGCTTGCTTCTTCCTCTGGTTTCAGAAATGTTTTAACATGAGATGAGTTTCGACGGTAAGTGTTATCTACAACTATTATCTTTCATGATAATTTGCTATCCCACATTCACTACAGCAGTTTATATATTAACACATCCAAACATTACCGATATGTAGTGACTGTCGCTTTGGCAGTACATATATCAATCGAACCAGTACATCATTGTAACGTTCGTTCTCCATCTGAGTGTCGGTGACTTAATGGTTAGAGCGTCTCACCGGCAATCAGAAGGTTACAGGTTCGATTCCTGTCCGGTACTCAGAATAATTTTTCGGAGGATACGAACTTGATGATCGTCCATGTATTGTATCGTTTGAGAACCGTTGACTTGAATAATTTCGAGAGGGTCAGGTACGGATGTGGTGGAGTATTTGTCTTATGCTTCTTTCGCAATAGTACAAAACCTCCTGGCTTTAGACCATTTTCCTTCGAATTCCTCATTGTGTCTGCATACTGCTTGTATTTCTCTTTAGTTGCTCGATCAGTTTCTCGCAACACGGTGTCGTCTACCGGTCTGTCATTCGCGATACTTCGAATCTTGGTACGTAACCAGGGGCGGATCTAGACTGCATCAACTGTATCACACGATACAGTCAGATTTTAACTAATAATCTAATTATAATTAAAATAAATTAAAATTCGAATATTAAATTTCGCGGGAGTACCTTTTTCAAAACAATTACATCATTTTCAATATCTTTGATGTGCGCAATTTTATTTTTCGAAGTTGGTTTAAAATCGCTTCTGCGGTCCAATTCTACGATCATTAATTTCAGCGCGAGACGAATTCGTGTCTTGAAATTCGAGCCCGCGAAAATTGCCCGTAATTGATTTGTCCATAATCGCATTCCTACCAACATGTTCCTTTCCATCGCGCAAAACGCGCGCTCGAAGCCGTCTCGATTCTTAATGGCGATGTTTTACCGATGACCTTCCGACGGATACAGTTGTGCTATTTGTAGTAACTGTATCGACTGTATCGCACACATTCCGATACAGTCAAATCGTCATAGACTGTATCAAACAAATCAAAACGCCACTTTCTGATACATTCCGATACAGTGGACTGTATCGGCCGTGGCCTATCTGAGGTGATTTATCCAAGTTTGCAAGCCACGACTCTAGTCGAGCGCAACTCTGTTTTAACCATGGCATTCAACAATGTTCTACAACAGCTACTGTGTGTCTTGGATAATACAAGTTATTCGTCGGTGGAAAAGGCGAGTAGATTACTCCTTCTTAAGCGCGATTGCGAGAAGTTACTTAAAGCCGAATTTGAGACGAAAATCGGTGCCAATATGCGTGTTTCTCTATGCAATTTTGCGAAGATACAGTTCCCTCGCAGCCAGGAAGCGCGGAATTTAAATCAGCACCCAGTGAGGTAAGTTCATGAATAATAAATATTTTAAGTAGCTCTACTAATATTATCATATGCACTAAATATCGAATATGCTAATGAGTGATCTGTCCGTATAAGTATTAATAGCGTATTGATTCATTTGATTAAAACGAAATAAGTCTGCTTTATATTATTTTTACAGTGTTCAACGACTTCAATCTGACTTGAACATTCTGATATGCTATAAATTAATAAAAATATAGCTTTCGAAAATGCTCAGCCGACTGACTGAGCTGTTATAAATGTTATGCTGTAGTGTTGTTATATGAACCGGTTTCATGTTCATGTTATTATACTAGTCAGACACTCAGTGCTGTCATCGAGTGAAATTTAAATTATAAACATTGGGGAAAATTGTGCAATATAATTATTAGTCTTTCACTCTTTCTTACTCTACTAGTATAAGTACAATGTCCAAATGGATTCCCATTTCGAATGGTTAATATTCTCTATAACCTAATAATAAATAGTATTATTTATTTTTATATTATGTCTATAGCTTTGCTTATTTAGCCTAGTTAAACTGAGACAGTAATAGTATTATAATGAATGATTTTATTTATTTATTTATTTATAAAAGTATTCAGTATTGACAGAAGAACCATATATTTACATGTATGCTGTTATGCAAAATTTGTGCTATCGTAGTCAGGACAACACTACAGGCGTGATGATTGAACCAAATTGCCTAGATATCTATTCTGGCCCTGACTATGTACATGTACAGTATTACAAATGTGCCTATCTCTTGATTACCTTTAGAACTACAGGAGATGGCAATTTCCTTTATAATGCATGTTCTATTGCATTATGTGGTGATGACACCATGGCGATTTAGCTACCTTCGGTGCCTAACCAGCATTGAGCTTTACAGAAATGCTCAATTTTATTCTAATCACCCTTTGGTTGCTCAACAACATAATAAAGGTGCATTTAAATGTAGGGGAAATGCTTTTGCTATGTGCTTGTCAGATTTTGCATTAAAATCGGTGAGAAAGGATGATCCTTCGAAGGCTATCTTTCCAGAAGCCGGTAACAATGCTCGTAACCACGAATACTCGTCATTTTTATGCATGCTTTCTCTTTCGAGTGTGCTTCAACTTCCTATTGAATCATACTATCCGATTCCAACTACTGAAGTACATACCCACGAAGATTCCAGTGATACCCAGGTTGTAGAAGAAATGGATTCTCTTGCCCTTTTTTTTAATTGCACCATTTTCCCAAGAGAAGCAGCAGAGAATAATTAGTGAGAGAATACACATTTTCTGATGTGCTGTCATGCCCATAGGATATCTTAGAACAACAGTTATTCCCAACAAGAAAAATAATTTTGTTGCCCTTTGTCAGCCGAAAGAAAACGCCACTATTCCTTTGAGTCAAGAACACTTCGTAATGAAGCCGTTATTTCCTCATGTTACTTTTGAAATGATCGCCATTAATGATGCTGAAGATGTTTTGAATAATTCTTTTAATTTGGCTCATTCCAGCAATACAGGTACGCCCCATAGTGAAGAGCCTATAAATTCATCTGTAGCAGTCGATTGCTCTAGTAGTTCAACCCAGTTGAAGCAAGTCCTTACTGACAAGCTATATTTTAGGAAAAGAAAACCTGTTGATCAAAATGACCAAACTCCTCCCCAGAATGAACCTGCAACGAAACGGAAAAGTGTTAGTTGTCCATCAGAACCACAAACACCAGTCGTTCCAATAGCTCACACCACTGCACCCAGTAATACAGTTTCCTTTGCTGATGACATTAGTAATTTTGTTGATCCACCTACTCCATTAACTGACCAGAAAAAATACCATCTTCTCTGCAATGTTTGGAAACCCCAACAGGAGCATGTCTTTCCTGCGAATGTGCATAAACGAAAATTTCTTTTTGAGTGGTTGAAAAAATTCCCATGGTTGGCATATTCAAAGGCGTGTGATGGGGCATTCTGTGTTAATTGTGTTTTGTTTCGAGGAGAAAGTACCCATAATGCGAATAAACTACAAAGACTTTTTAAAACCACTTTGAATACTTGGAATATCGCAGTATCCAGATTCCGTGTTCATGAAGAAAAGTCTCCCATCCATAAAACTGCAACTTTACGTGCATCTTTATTTAAGACGTCAATGGAACAAAGATCCACATAAATTGATGCACAACTGAACGAATTAAGACGGAAGCAAATTTAGAAGAATAGAAAGAAGCTCAAGCCAATTGTAGAAGGTGTGGTACTCTTGGGCAGACAAGCAGTAGCATTACGAGGTCACCGAGACGACTCAAAAGACCAAGAGTCAGAAACAAACAACCCTGGCAATCTAATCGAAGTGCTGAAATACGGAGCTAGATGTGCAGGCGTTTCAGAGCACGAATTTCACAACTCCACTCCCAAAAATGCTACTTACAGATCCAAAACTACACAAAACCAGATAATCGAAGTTTGTGGTGAATTGATATCTGAAAAGATTGTGAGTGAGGTTCATGCTGCCAAATTTTTTTCTATTCTTGCTGACGAAGCAACAGATTGTTCTAATATAGAGCAGATGTCACTTGTGGTTCGTTTTGTCGATAAGGAGCATTGTATTCGAGAGGATTTCCTCGGTTTTGTGCCATGTTCGCTTGGTATGACGGGAGAAGCGATATCCACAACTATTTTGAATTATCTAGGTAATGTGGAAACATGGCTGGTAGGCTTTCTGGCGCTGCGGCTCGAATTAAGGCTATTCAAAGTAAGGCTATATATATCCACTGCAATTCCCATATCTTGAATCTCTGTGTGGCAACATGTTGTAAACAACAGCTAGTAAGAAATATGATGGACACTTGTCGAGTAACATCTGAATTCTATAACTTTTCGCCAAAACGGTTTGCCTTGTTAGAGAAGATAATCAAGGAGTTATGTCCACGAGCTCAGCATAGTCGTCTTATCGATGCCTGTAAGACAAGATGGATTGCCAGACTAGATGCTTTGGCTGTTTTTGTGGAGGTGTTCATCGCCATCGTTCGATCTCTGGAGGAAATTCGAAACAACGAAGTTCGCTCTTGGAATAGCGATTCTACCCAGAAAGCTAGCGGTTTGTATCACAGCATAGTTTCGTTCCAATTTCTCATTGCCCTTATTGTCGTTTCCAGATGTCTTGAAGTTAGCAGACCGCTCACCTTACAGCTACAACATTCTGCAATCGATGCTGGGTATGCACGTGAAAAAGTGGAACTTCTGTACGTCATGTTGGAGAAATATCGAGCAAAGATAGAGGAAATGCATGGTACATGGTTCCAAGAAGCGGAAACCCTTGCACAGAGTGTTGGTACAGAACCTGGAAAACCAAGGACAAATGGCAAGCAGAAACACAGAGCCAATGTTCCGTCTGAATCCGTTCTTGAATATTATCGTCGTGCTGTATCCATTCCATTCCTTGACCATTTGTTGACGCAAATTCAAACTCGCTTTTCCGAAACTAATTTAGACATCATGGATGCCCTCTATGGATTACCAAATAATGTGTTGATGTATCCCAATTGGAAAACCCACTTCACCAAGTTTCTTGATATGTACAGAGATGACCTTCCTAATCCTCGTCTAATCGAAAATGAACTGGACACGTGGAGTGAGAAGTTACATTTAGCTGAAGGTAGTTGACCAACTGCATTTTCCAATCTTTAGCATTCAGTGATCAATACACCTTTCCCAATATCTACAGAGCATTTCAAATTTTCGCAACAATCCCAGTCACTACATGTACGTGCGAAAGGTCTATTTTCCGGTTTGCGTCGTCTTAAAACGTATTTACGTAGTAGGATGAATGAAAATCGCTTGAAAGGTCTTGCACTGCTGTGTGTTCACAGGGAACTCCGACCTGAGACGGATAAAGTCATCGACCGATTTGCAACTATGCATCCAAGAAGAATGACATTGACCGACATTTCGAATGATGAATAGATATATAAGATACTGTATTATTAAAGTACTTGTAGTGATAAATATAAATATAACTATAAACATAAACAAAACACATAAACATAAACATTAATATAAACAAGTAA
The DNA here is from genome assembly GCA_035772405.1 of Chrysogorgia sp. JL179-B06. Classification (NCBI taxonomy): domain Eukaryota; kingdom Metazoa; phylum Cnidaria; class Anthozoa; order Scleralcyonacea; family Chrysogorgiidae; genus Chrysogorgia; species Chrysogorgia sp. JL179-B06. The sequence continues at coordinate 1,579,135 of JAYKKM010000455.1, read as the reverse complement.
TAAGTTTCCAGAAAATTTAAGAAGTTTTAATTTAACATACTCATATATAGTACGAGATATTTTACACACATATCTGTTTCAAGATGATTTTGAACTTAACATTTTTCCAATCTTCCCTCGTGCTGCTGTTTCAAGATGATTTTGAATTTAACTTTTTTCCTAACTGCCGTCCCGCTGCTGTTTTAAGATGATTTTGAATTTAACTTTTTTCCTAACTGCCTTCCTGCTGCTGTTGCAAGATGATTTTGAACTGAACTTTTTCTTAACTGCCGTCCTGCTGCTGTTGAAAGATGATTTTGGACATAATATTACAACATTGAAAGTATATGCAAAGACACAAAATAGAGCGAAACTTAATATTTCCCCTGCCATTTAAATGCACTTTCATGCTGCTGTTTCAAGATGATTTTGAACTGAATTTTCTTCCAATCTTCCCTCATGCTGCTGTTTCAAGATGATTTTGAACTGAATTTTCTTCCAATCTTCCCTCATGCTGCTGTTTCAAGATGATTTTGAACTGAATTTTCTTCCAATCTTCCCTCATGCTGCTGTTTCAAGATGATTTTGAACTGAATTTTCTTCCAATCTTCCCTCATGCTGTTGTTTCAAGATGATTTTGAACTGAATTTTCTTCCAATCTTCCCTCATGCTGCTGTTTCAAGATGATTTTTAACTGAATTTTCTTCCAATATGCCCTCACGCTGCTGCTTCAAGATTAGATGGCCCCTCTGGATACCAGCCTTGTTGCTGAATGGGCTACCCTGTCTAAATAAAGTCTTCAAATCAAATCAAAAGATGTTTCCGAGGGTAACATTTTACATAACTTTGCATGATTTAACTTAATTTTCGTTTTTTCGTTAGTTATATTCTTGAAAAGTTTCAGTTTCGCATGCCGTTATTTTTGCCTGATAAATCCCCCAGATTGCTGGAAATCGCATTTCCGGGCTCCTAATCTTCAAAATTTTCCGGGGGGATGCCACCGGACCCCCCTATTTTCGTGTCGTCACAAATCCGATACAGTCAGATTTTAGGCTAGATTCGCCCCTGGTAACTCTCTTTTCATTAGGAGTTTCGCAGGTGTTTCTTTAGTAACTTGATGTGGTGTTGCCCAGTAGTTTCGTAGCATCGTTGGCAATGTGGAACGCCAGTGTTTGTTGGCTTCTCTAAATGTTAATGCATGCTTCAGAAGGACTTTGTTCAATCGCTCCACCTGGCGTTCGGTTTTACTCTCCAGAACTTGAGTATTCTTCGAATTATTGGGATATAAATGCGTTGTCAGACTTCATCTATTCGGGGTAACAATGCAACTTAAACTATACGAGAGCTTTTAGATCCAGCTGTTCGCAAAGCGCTTTTCTCAGTGCCGTAGTCGCGCGTCAGACGTTGTATGAATAATCTGTGTTCGGATTTCAGAGTCTGCGTCGGTAAACTCACAAGTGTCAGCTTTCTCATTCTCTTTCTCTTTCTTCGGTTTCTTTTTTTAGTTGTCTGAATTCCTAGATTGCCATATATTTGTTGCGCGCCGGGTCAAAATACTTGGTTAAACATTTTAAAGCGCTGTTTCTGTATCTGGAAGCGTGTCAAATATATCGTTCGTCACCTCTCCGACATATGTGAGTGATAGGCCACGTTTAAAGAGTGAGTGTCAACCGTCGTGCATTGCGCGTTTGTGTTTATCTTTCCGTACGATAACAAAGTGTTTTGAAGTGCTTTGTTGCCAACTTGATGTGGTATGAATACTTCGGAAATTCGCCGAGTCTTTTCAGAAAACCCTACAGAGGCTTCTTATTCATCCACAATCCAAATACATCGACTTGGAACCTGATTTTTTTGTTTGAACCTCGTCACTTGATCTTCCACGCTTCGCGTCAGTGAAGGCTGACATAATTCGAAACGAAAGTGAAGAAAAAGTCGAGTTTTGTGAAAAATGCAGAAATATTTACTTTCTAAGGTATATCTTCTTTCAATTAAAAGACAAAATGAATCATTTATATCAAGGATTGACAAGATATTTACGGATGGAGTTCACCAAGGGAATTTCGTGCTTCTAAAAAAATGGCCGATCGAGCGTGCAATGCGTCACGGTTGACACTCACTCTTTAACAACTGGGTCAATTTCACGCAAACTAATCAAAAGATTCCCAGATCTTGGGGACCATTTTTTCCTTCGGATGGCAAGACTCGCGGTCGATCGCTATGCGGATCAAACGGTGCGATTGGCGGTAAATCACTTATAGGTACGTTTACTGGCGTTTGTCGAATTCGCTGTGGAACTCATCGCTGCTACGGGATTGGGAACTTCTTCTTCGACGATATCATACATGTTCAAATGTTTAAACTTTATCGGTTTATCCTCGTCGCCACTGTAATATTGTTTGTTGATTATTTATTTGATTGAAATTATAATCTCAACATCTCGTGTTTCTGTCACACGATATATCAACATCGTACCCCGACAGAACTTCGCCGACCTTCCGCGTGTGGAGGCAAAATGCCCTGGGTACGAGGTTGATATATATATATATATATATATATATATATATATATATATATATATATATATATATATATATATATATATATATATATATATATATATATATATATATAAATATATATATATATATATATATATATATATATATATATATATATATATATATATATATATATATATATATATAATTATATATATTATACAATATCTACAGACACGTGTTTCGCTTCATCAGTGTAGCTTGGTACGATCTAGTTAGCGACCGCTGACCACTGTCCCTACACTAAACCGCGTTGTTAACTTAGTTAAATTGCATTTATACTACGTTATATATATATATATATATATATATATATATATATATATATATATATATATATATATATATATATATATATATATATATATATACTGTATATAACACGAAATATTATCAACTGGGATATTCTATTTAAGGATTTTTTGAAGAAAATTAAGGAAAAAACCTAATTTTCTCTAAAAATCCGGTTCGTTTAGGATAAACGTCTGTATTATATTTAATTTCCGCCAAACGAATCCAAAGAACTATATATAACTGACCGTTTGTGCCAAAAGCAGCACAAAATATAATTTTGCAGTGTAGAGATATTTTTGAAAAATCATTTCGTTTCTACACTATGTGAGATCAAGGTAGTGTACACACATAAAACGGGAGGTAAATAGCCTATTTTATAAATTCATGTCAGAAAATGTGATGTGATATTTCATATTAAGCGGGTATATTATCCAGTTAAAGAAAAATCATGTAAAAGATGATAAAATTATGGGAATAAGTCACCAAAAATACGATTTACGTAAAGTTTACACTATTTTTGCAAATAGGAAGTATTTCAAGCAACATTTATTTTCATATCATGTAAATTGATTTTTATTTATATTTCAAGCGACAAAATACAAAAGAATCTAAACAATATGAAATATGTTAACGTGTTTGGCCTGAAATATTTCAAGACATCTTCACAAAATGAGTCAAACAGTTTGGCCTGAAGAATTTCAAGGCGGATATTTTACTGTTAGCAATCAACTGAGTTAGCAAGTTTGGCCTGAAATTATTCAAGCCAAAGATATTACACAATGAGTCAAGGACTGTAGCCTGAAATTAATATTCAAGCAAAAAATCTTACAAAACGAGACAAGAAGTTTGGCCTGAATAATTTCAAGCCAGATATATAACAGTTAGGAATCAACTGAGTTACCAAGTTTGGCCTGAAATTATTCAAGCCAAATATATTAGAAAACTAGTCAAGGACTGTGGCCTGAAATTATTCAAGCCAAATATCTTACAAAACGAGTAAAGACTAAAGAGTTTTGGCCTGAATAATTTCAAGCCAGATATATAACAGGTAGCAATCAACTGAGTTAGCAAGCTTGGCCTGAAATTATTCAAGCCAAATATCTTCGAAAATGAGTCAAGGACTTTGGCCTGAATAAATTCAAGCCAGATATCTTGGAAAATTAGTCAAGGACTAATGTGGCCTGGAATTATTCATGCCAAATACCTGTATCTTAGAATACGAGTCAAAAAGTTTCGCATGATTAAATTATTCAAGCCAAAATATTACAAAATGAGTCAAGGAGTAATTGGGCTGAATGATATCTTCTTATACTGTAGTTAGTGATCAATCTTTGACAGTTAGCGCGTTTGGCCTGAAATTATTCAAGCCAAAATATCCTACAAAATGAATGAAGGGCAGAGTGCGGCCTGAAATTATTCAAGCCAAAAGTCTTATAAAATGAATGAAGGCCAAAATATCTTACAAAATGAATGAAGGGCAGAGTGTGGCCTGAAATTATTCAAGCCAAAATATTTTACAAAATGAATAAAGGCAGAGTGGGGCCTGAAATTATTCAAGCCAAAATATTTTACAAAATGAATGAAGGGCAGAGTGTGGCCTGAAATTATTCCAGCCAAAATATCTTACAAAATGAATGAAGGGCAGAGTGTGGCCTGAAATTATTCAAGCCAAAATATTTTACAAAATGAATAAAGGGCAGAGTGTGGCCTGAAATTACTCAAGCCAAAATATTTTACAAAATGAATGAAGGGCAGAGTGTGGCCTGAAATTATTCAAGCCAAAATATTTTACAAAATGAATAAAAGGCAGAGTGTGGCCTGAAATTACTCAAGCCAAAATATTTTTCAAAATGAATGAAGGGCAGAGTGTGGCCTGAAATTATTCAAGCCAAAATATCTTACAAAATGAATGAAGGGCAGAGTGTGGCCTGAAATTATTCAAGCAAAAATATCTTACAAAATGAATGAAGGGCAGAGTGTGGCCTGAAATTATTCAAGCCAAAATATCTTACAAAATGAATGAAGGGCAGAGTGTGGCCTGAAACGAGGCCTGAAAGTATTCAAGCCAAATGGCTAATATCTAATAGTCAAGGAGTTTGGCCTGAATAAGCCAAATCACGTTTCGACTTGAGGACGTTTTGACTGGACGCCCAGTGTACATGCCTTCTCGGCTTTCTCCGTCGCTATCTGGTACAGTGAAAACTCTGCGGGAAAATCGTAGCCGGTAAAAAATCCGGGTTCATCAAATTAAATCTAGCGCAAAAATAGAATGCAAACCTTAATGTGTGTTTGTGGAACTATCAAATCAATCTAAAACTATTAAAGCAGTGCCAGTGGTTAAGCAAAAAGTGGTATAGTAATACAAATAAAATACGAAGTGGCTAATCGTACTGGAGTTGTACGGGGACTTCCATTTGCTATTTGTACTGGAGTCAAAAGATTTTCTCCAATTTTCTAGTAAGTACTTGTTTCAAATGATTCCCATTACAAATGATTACATTAGCGATGTCGACAAGCGTTCAATCGTTCGTTAAAACGAATTTCTAGGGCTCGCACGCGGGAACCAACGCTGAGCGAAAATGGTAATATTGTTATATTGTAAATATTTACATTGATTAATGACATGCAAAAAGAAAACAAATATCCATAAACTAATTCATTGGAACTCGAAGAGTTTTTCGCGGATTTCTATACATTTTCCTGTTCTTCGTTTATGCCACGAGTGTGGCCAACGTGCTGGTTCCCGCGTGTTATTCTCCAGGCGTAAATATGAAAGAAAGAATAAACTGTAGTAAGCAGAGAGTCTGGAAATTCGTTTTACGAACGTTGGTAACGCTTGTCGGAATCGCTAATAGTACTTTAACAAAGCTAGAGTAATGAAAATCATTTGAAACGAGAAAATCGACTCCAGTCAGTACAAATACTCGCCCGCCTTTCCCGCCCGTAATCGAGCGCGGAAGAACCTCTGGCCCCAGGGTATACAAATAGCTAATGGAAGTCCCCATACATCCAGTACGAATAGCCACTTCGAACAACAAACAGTATCTACAAAAAGGGCTTAATTACAGAATAACCACGCATCACCAAAAATCAGCGCAAATGTCCGAATATGTCCGAATCTATTGCGTAGCCTACGCAATCGATATGTTGTTTGCCTCATTCGTTAAAAAGTCACACCGCTAAACATATATGTACGGGTATAACTCTTCCACGGACGTTGAGGGAGGCCGAGTCAGCGATATATCAGCGGTTTCACATAAAAATGTTCATCAGATACTCCAACAGGACAGCCGTCCCTCACGTTATAAGCCACAAATTACTTGACATTGTAAGCAGTAAATTATTGGATTGTAACCGACCCCAAAACAACAAAGATCCTAACCCTAACCCCCCTGCTAACGAGTTTTCTAACCCTACTTACCCGCCTATTTACTATTAAGGACTCCAATTATGGGAGAAGAGCGTGGTGGATCAGTTGGGTCGTGTTTTAAAACTCCTTAGGCTGCAGGTTAGGATTACAAAACTCGTTAGGCGAGTTTAGAGTTAGGATCTTTGTTGCTTTGGGGTCGGTTACAATCCAATCATTTACTGCTTACAATGCCTTAACAAGTCCAGTATTTAAGTTGTGGCTTTCAACGTGAGGGACGGCTGTGTTATCATATCTAAGTCTAAACATCATCAACGATCCTTTATAGTTCCAGTTATCGTACTAAATTTGTAGTTATACAGCAATTTAATTTTTTTTTAAATCTATCCATCTTGGCAAGCAATTTTCTCCTCCTGGAGTATCTGATTTTGTTTTCAAGAACTTTTTATGCGAAACCGCTGATATGTCGCTGACTCGGCCTCCCTCAACGTCCGTGGAAGAGTTATACCCTATATGTACGCCGCTCATATCATAGTATGTTGTTGCCGCGTTCGTTAAAAAATCACGCGGCATGTTGCCTACAAGATATTACAAAGGTTTACAAACTTTGAAGACTTTCAAAACAGAAATCCGTTTCCTTATGCCGATATTAAACCGCTTATACAGGACGAAATCACAGATTTAACCACAGGTTAATGCTGGTGTAAAGTAGTGTTAATGATTGCTTTATCCAACTTTAATCATATAGCGTAATGGTGTGAAAGGTACCTTTACACACCTTTATACCACAATAATAAAGCTGTGTAATGACGGCTTTACACCCCCTGTGTAAAGACGTTATAAATCTTGATAAAGCTACATTTAAACTGTCAGTTTAAAAGCGAATAAACAATGTTAAATTTCCATTTACCATACTTTAACACCATTGATTAAAGTTCGCGCACATTTATCTCCCTTTACACCGTGTTGTTAAATACGTGTAAAGATACCTTCAATCACGTTTATCCATGTTTAACACCACTGTTTAAAGTTCGCGCACATTTATCTCCCTTTACACCGCGTTGTTAAATACGTGTAAAGATACCTTCAATCACGTTTATACATGTTTAACACCATTGTTTAAAGTTCGCGCACAATTATCCCCCTTTACACCGCGTTGTTAAAGACGTGTAAAGATACCTTCAATCACGTTTATCCATGTTTAACACCATTGTTTAAAGTTCGCGCACATTTATACAACTTTACGTACACCGCGTTGTCAAATACGTGTAATCACAGCACGAAATCACAGATTTAACACCTAGTTTAAGGTGTGTAAAGCAGTGTTAATGATTGCTTTATCAACCTTGGTACAATTATCGCACCAGTTTGTGAAAAAATTCAAAACAAAATATACATTGTACAATTTACAATATTTTTATTCTGGTATTAGCATATTCATGTATATCAATGACATCATGAGGTATGTTACATATTGATATCGTCTAAATATATATATTACTAATGTACAGTATTACCATCAAAATAACGTTACGTGGCCTTATTTAATTTCAGTAAGTGTAAGTTATTATTATGTTTGTTAAAAGCAAATTTTAATCTGCAATGAGGCAGACAAAGCCTTAATTTGCACAGACCAGTTTCAGTTGGAAATCAATAAAACAGTACAACTGTAGCTGTCTATATTTGAAGTCTGTTTCAATATTTGTCAGCCAACTCCAATTGCGTGGACATCGGTTGCATCTGGTGCTTCTGTTGTACAATATTTTGGACAGTTCTCTGGTTTTCTCTTTGAGAATTTCCCCCAATTACTCTTGCCAATGTTCTTTTTGCCACTTGATCTGTTAATGTTTCTGATGGAATTTATCCAGCCTTCTCTTAATATTTTTCAATTCAGTACTCTGCGATTGTGAATAGTCACTATCTTCATTGGAAATATACAGCAGGATGCCATCATAACTTCAGCAACGTTTGCCTGGTCAACCTCTTTTGCAACTTTCTATACAAGAATCAAAATAACGTTCATATTAGAAACTTCCAATGAAACATCTATATACATACCAATAGACCTCTTTTATAATGGCACACATTTTAAATATTCTGTTTATGTGTATCTTAATTAGCCTTTCAGCCTTCTTTGGAGCAAAATATTAAATTGAATTGGAGAAACACGAACGAGCCCAGAAAGGCGTATGGTGATGTACATAAAAGAATATTTACCAAACTAATGGTTCAAATTAGTTGGAAAAAAACTATATGCAATTTTTTGGTAAATAAAGAGTTCATGACATACGTGATGCGCATTTTCCATAATTTAGACCAAAATGGTGTGTATCATGCAAAGCACTAAACATACATGTTCTTGTCTGAATGCCACAAAAAATAATTTTAAAAATAATTTTAAAGGTGCCGTCCAGTTCGTGCTGCGCTTGTCCATGTTTCTGTTTACATCGTTTGTTTACATTGCATTATATAAACATTAAACATGAAGTATTGCGGATTTTTTTCACACGCTTGAGCTTTTCCGCCTAAAAAGCGTGTTATAAGAAGTTGTTTGGTTCATAAATGTGGATAATATATCAAACTACCACTAGTGCCTTCGCCACATTTAACGAATACTCTCTTTCGAACTGTTGCAAATCTATTCCGTTAAAATTTGTTGACATGTGGGGTCCCCAACGTTTGAAATATCATACATGTGCAGAACGGACTGGACTGCAACTTTAAGATTTAATGTACATAATCACCCTTAATTTATAAAATTAGAGAATATGGAACAAATAATTTATTACTGAAAAGAAAACACGATACATACCTTTCAACTGCAACAAACTCCATGGACATTTGTCTTCACCTCCATATTGATGGTTAAGCTCGTTCACAGGTTTTTGGAAAATGCTGATCTTGTGCTCTGACTTTAGACTATGAAAGAATTTAAGTACAAATTAAAAAAAGCGAATGAACTTTGTGGAAATACCACGTAAATTGTTATTGCTAACTGCTGAGGTTTCCACCTGTTCAGGCTTTGCCTCCTGACTTCAGAGCATATGTGAAATAAAACATGATCTGTAGTGTTAGCTTACACCATACAAAAAACAAAACAACTGCTCATCTTAAAATCTACAAAGATCACGTACGAATACGAGGATTTCATAATACAAAAATTTAATAATTAAAAATTACTAAATTGTTTTCAACGATTTGATAAGTCTTTAATGATTTAATATAATAATTTAACAGATCTCCGACCATGATCTCAAATTTCAGCACTGTAACCACAGGAAGCCAAATCAAACTATATAACTATTTGTGTTATTATATTATATTATATTACATTATATTATATATTATATTATATATTATATTATATTAATATATTATTATATTATTATATTACTATATTATATTATATTATTATTATATTATTATTATATTATTATTATATAGAGAATAATACATGGATGTGTGGAATCGAACGAGTGAGATATCCTGGTTAACTTGGGAAATAAATTTCATATGTCCAAGCATCCATGTATTTTTCTGTTTATTATATAAAAATGTCCAATTGCTTAGAAAAAACAGCTTTAAACTATAGTGCTGTATCAGTGATAATCGTCACATGTCTGATTATCATAAATAATCACACATGAGATTATCACGTTTATTAGTTTATATATATATATGTTTATATATACTCTATTTTATATAATAAATTATATTATATTATTATTATTATTATATTATATATATTTTTTGTATCGTGAGCGGGCGGAATCCTAGCCTTTCCTGCAACTGATTGGCTGCAGCAGCGGGCGGAATTTTACTATATTTTGACCACGGTCACGGAATCCTAAATGCTAAAATTTTTTATCGTGATTGAAAACTAATACAGAATTTGATTCAACTAAGCTGGAAATAACTATATTAAACAAAACTAAAGTATTTTGGTTTGTTTCTTTTTCCTTATCCAAACAATGCAGTTTTACCGAACTAAAGTAACTCAAGTCTTTTACCTTGTATAATAAAAAATAAATATGTTATTTACCGTTTTTGGTCGGTCCGGATATAGAAATATTTGCCCTCGGTATCAAAAACGTCCCTTGGCCTCGGGCCGTTTTTGAGACCTCGGGCAAATATTTCTCTATCCGGACCTCCCAGACGGTAAATAACATATATATTATATTATATTGTATTATATTATTATTATTGTATTATTTTATTATATTATATTATATTATATTATATATATGTTATTTACCGTTTTTGGTCGGTCCGGATAAAGAAATATTTGCCCGAGGTCTCAAAAACGGCCCGAAGACAAATATTTCTCTATCCGGACCGACCAAAAATGGTAAATAACATATTTATTTTTTATTATACAAGGTAAAATACTTGAGTTACTTTAGTTTGGTAAAACTGCATTATTTGGATAAGGAAAGAAAAACAAACCAAAATACCTTAGTTTTTGTATAATATAGTTATTTCCAGCTTAGTTGAATCAAATTATGCATTAGTTTTCCATTTTCCAGCTAATAATGAAGCAAAAATCACGATAAAAAATTTTAGCATTTACGATTCCCGATTCCGTATCTCACTATTGCAAAACTCGTACCCAGACTCCGCCGTCTGTTTCAATTTAAACACGAATTTGTCTTCCTGAAAGGTTTTTGAACTACAAATCTAATATCGTAGGGCACGAACGATTGCGTTTCTCCAGATCTCTCGAAAATTTTGAATTTTCGTCGAACGTCATGCTATAAAACATATATAATATAGCGTCTGCCTCACGATTTTAGTGAGCATGAAGAAAGATGAGGAGCAATAATTTATCAATAAATATATATAGTATATAATATGTGTAATGTTTACATGTTTCAACCATACCTGCACATTTTCGGCACATGAATAGAGCTTCCAGTTTGTCTATAGTGTACGTCGCTCAGGCATCGGACTGGAGTCTGGAAGAAGCTGTCAGCAGTTCGATCTTGTTATGAATCAACCGTCAATGCGGCGTTGTCATTTGCGACTACTTGATTAACCTGCTCTCTCAAGGCTTTATATTCCGCAACGACATTTTCCAATAGAAACGTTCATGACTATGGTTAGAATGGGATAAACAAAGGTTTCTTGCCTCCATATGCCTCCATCTTTACTCACACAAACCGTTTATGTAAATTGAGACTGATTTGAATTTGCGCGCCAACTTTGGTAAAGTAGCGCAAAATAATTTCTGTGTGGGGAGGGCTGACACACTGAACATGCCATCTGTAAACTAGTGGTGCAGCTTTTAGATCACTTATTGTGAATTGAAAACTTTTATATGAACGAAATATTACTCGAATGTATTTATATGAATAAAATTGAACAAACGAATATCAAACAAGTTGTAATTCAGCCATCAAAGCTGCACTATTATTGTTGAAGGGAGGAGTCCCAGATTGTCAAAGCGCTAACACAACAAGCATCCAGGCGCGCGCGCGCCAAAATCGAGTGAGATGTCCTTTGCAAATGTCCTTGGCGGTATTTCTGGTATACTAAGCTGATGAGATCAACGAATATTCGTAGCTTGCTAATTGAACTGTCTGATGGTTGAGAGCTTATGCAAAACCGGCCGGAATGGCGCATTTTGGCGAGGTCTTCCACACTGCGAGTGGCGCACTTGCTACCAGTGGGATGTGTAACGATCTGGGAGAAATCCCAGCGCCATCAGTACAGCTCAAAAACGCAAAGCAACGCCGTTTATCCCGGTCAAATAGTATACTGCATATGAAATACGACGAAAGAAATCTCGGAAGCAACATCGTTGGTCTGTATTAGTAAGGCAGAAAAGATATTGAGGCGACGGGCGTATAGCAGTGTAGTGTTGATCTCAGCCTAAACCTAGGCTGTGTGTTTTTGGGCCTTTGGCGAAAATGGAAAGAATTTGTCCGTAAGTTTTCTTTTTATGTGTTTGAACATATTTTATTTTAAATTTCACAGCTGGCTAGTATAATATACTAGCACTTTGAGTTTACATTGTCTGTTAATGTTCGACATCTTGATATTGAGTATTAAGATTCAGAGTATTTGCTTTGACCTTTGTCTGTGTCAAAATAACAGGCAGCAGTGCAGCACTATAACTCCGTCATTATTTTTATGCTTTTTACCTTGTTACGTTAATATTCATTTAATAGTTATAGCAATATCCTTATTAGAATATCTTGTTTAAAGCTGACAAGTCAGGTAGAAAATGTATTGGTTGCAGTATCAAATTAAAAAGGGGATAATAACAACTTAGGAAAACCACAACTATTTAATAAGTCAGATACATATACCCCAGGTGTTGGCTTTATGCACCTATCATTTGTTTTCACCACCCCTGGGAGGGCGGGCAGACCCACGGGGATTTGACTCACAAGTTTGAGTTAGTTGTCAAATACCCTTGCTAGGGGGCGCAATTGCATGTATTATTAAGTGTATGTCAAACAAAGACTTGGCAATTTCTTCGACAGAAAGGTTCTCCATGATTAAAAAGACTTCTATAGCAACGAAGCAACATGAGTGAGTTTCATTTCCGGTGCATCTTCGTTAAATAAACCTGGAAACGAGTCAATCCCCTGACCCTCGGGATTCAGTTCTTTGTCAAATGCTTGTCACTCGGGAAACAAATCTTTGTCAAATCCCCCACGGTTCCCCGCCCTCCCAGGGGTGGTGGAAACAAATGATAGGTGCATTATATCAGATACATTCCCTCGGGGGCCAGGGCCATATATAGCGAGGGGGGTATTCAGGGCTGTAGTGGAGTATATTTAAGTGCCACTGCAGGTTGTGACACTTAGGGGGCATGTCCCCTCCGGAAAATTTTTGAAATCTGTAATCTCTGAAATGCCATGTGCATTTTGGAGAAAGATTTTAAAGAATGTTTTTGTCAATTTGTACCAAGACATAAATAGCTGAAATACTCATCCATATCAAAAATGTTGGCACATTTTGATAACCACCAAGTCTATTGATATTATTAATTTATATTATATATTACAATTTGTTGTATTACAGACAAGTTAGTATAACTTATTTATATATCGGCACGTTAAATTCTGCCTTGCGTATATTGTTAAATTTATTGAAAAAAATTGACTGGAGTAAAATAATGCCACGGCAGTGCCGTGGCGCTTGCTACGGCCCTGGTATTTGGGTGGTGATGCCCCCCACCCAACCTTTACAAAATTGCCATTTTGTTAATTGCCATTTTAATTATGTCTTATAATCTATTGGAAGTAATTGGTGACATGTTGAAACTTTGTGTAATAGATTTGTTTATGGGGAAAATGAAGTACCGTTACTACCATAAGTGTGATAAAAATGGTTGTTGGTTACGTCCTTATTGTTTTGGCAGTTGGCAAAGTATTGCAAGATTTGGGGAAAAGTATTTCATACAGAAATTTTAGGTTTCAATGGCACCCCCCATTTTTGACATGTTAGCTACGGCCATGCTCAGGGGCCATAGTCCCCTTGGCGTGTATCTGATACATCCGTCAAGCTCTATACAGCCCTTGTGATGTATCAGATACATCTCTCAGGATCTACAGGCCCTTGGGTATATATCTATAAAGCATCCATCGTCAGTATTTATATCTTACATACTAGATACATTTACTTGGTCAAACTTAGAGTAAAAGCAGGCATGACTTTAGAGCAATACAGCACTCACAAGTGTGATATACTGGCATATAATGATTCTACAAGCTAAAAAGTGTTTTAGTTCTAAGTAAAATACCCAAGTTGTAATAATATTGTAATAATAGAAATTGCAGCAGGAAAGGTACCTGGTACAGTAGTTAGTACAGTTACTTACATGTATACCACCTCCTTAAAAGTATTCATAATGACATGGACACTGATTGGTGGGCCGACCCAGGATTTGAACCTGTTTCTCCCAGCTGCCATAATAGACATGTGTGGTACATCTCACCGACCGACAGACAGAGGGCAATAACAGCTGCTTAAACATTTTGGTTCAACATTTTAGCATTGTTGACCTAATTCACATTCATATTTTATATTCAGACTAGGCTGAACCTCTGCATATATTTGGCTCCTAAATTGAACTAATTACTGTGACATGCTATTTTTACAGACAGCTATTTTACTGTAAATAAGTAAATGCTGTAAAATAGCAATTTAGCAAATATCTAATAGTTAAATAAGTTGTGCTGCTGTGCTATTGGTCAGTTATTGTGTTTGCATCAAGCTACCGGTATTTAAACATGGTAATTACATGTACATCACATTAATATCCCCATTGCATCCATATTACATACATGTACTGTATTGTCACCATATATAAGTGTTTTTGCTGTGGTTGCATATAGCCTGATGGGCACTTTGAGTGTTGGGAGAACTCTCAAACAGCTTATAAAATATGTGACACTTTGGATGGTGTATTTGAGGAACAAAAGGTGGATACCGGTTACCGGTAATGACATTTGTAACAAAACAGCACATGGTCAGGGGCCTGGGTTCGAAAATCAGTTAAAAAGCATCATATACATGTAGTTTAGCTGGTGATATTTATTTGTTTGGCCAGGTAATTTTTTCACTGTAATCATTCTGAAGAACTTAAAAATATTGCTAGACAATGCATTCATGGTACACCTTCAAAGAGGCCAACAATTGAAGATTTACTATCAAAACTAAGCTTACATTATGTGTAGTCCTGGGGAAATTATTCAAAATGCTAAAATATTTACTATTGCTTACAGTATCTTTCACAATATCCAGTATGAGCAACCAAAAGACAAATCCTAACCCTAAAACTGACTTGGGTTGATGCTAGAATACTTTTACATTTTGGTTGCTCATATATTGAGAAAGGGCCCAATTCCCAGTTAACTTATTGATCATTACAGTATACTGTATCTATCAATACATCCACTGTCATCCAGAATAGTTGCATTTCTCACCAAATGCACCAGGGAATTTCTTTTTACATTTTGAGAAGCCAAGTTTCTTGCACTGTACTGTCCTTTCAAACCAGCCAACTTCCTTGTTGCTGGTATATTAAACTGATGATGTGCACAATAATACTGCCTGAAACAATGGCAGATTGCCTAGGCTTGAAGCAGATAATTCAGCTCATCAACAACATGCTTCAGCAATTCAATTTGGGTTCACAATCCATCCATGGAACCACTCCAACAATAATAACATTTTCCCATTTAAATATTTCATTTTGTGGTAGGGACAACCAAATACAACACAACAACGTGTAATCCTTTCGGTGATCATTGGTTGAAAACAGTCGGTGTTTAGCAGTAATCCATACTGTAGTTCCTTGGTGCATTAAAAAAACTTGTTTTGTACTTTGCACAATCCTTCCATATTTTATTGGCTGTTACATAAATAGTTTTTCCCTCATTGGCAATGTACTCACAATTGACTTTCATCAAACATTCTTCATATTTATAGCATATAGTACACTTTGGACACACAATAAGCTTTGTAAAATCATCCATATATGCCTTCAGATATTGCCTCACCATTTACAGTGGAGTTGGGAAAATAGCAACAAGTTCTGTAAAAATGCTATTTGGTACATGGAAATCAAGTGTTTTTTTTGTCACTTTATGACAAATAATTGCCAATTTGCCAGGTCAGCAGAAGGTATAAAAACCATTGTAACAGTGAATTAACAAAATGCAATTTACTTTTCTTTGCCAATTGTTCAGGAAGGGGTGAAGGTGTTAAGACATCCTGGTTGAGTAAATCTCCAGGAACATCAGTCCAGAACTCATTGTTAGTACCGGTATCACTCTCATCCTCAGCAAAAGTAATTTCCTCGTCACTGTTGTAATGAATCATCAGAAGAGCTCTTAAAGTAAAAATTAAGGAGGAAAATTAATAAATAAAATGATACCGGTCAACAGGCAAATATTAAATTCAGTTCAAACTAGTGCATCTGTATTCATCATAACTGAATTAGCCAGGTGCAGCCTGAATTTTCACCAGTAACACATTTTTCAGGGAAAGCATTCACTTCAGACACCGAGTACACATTTACAGATTGGTTAGCCGTCAGAAAAAATACATAAACTTTGTACATAATCAGGTGAGTTAGTGTAACACTGAAGTGCAAGTTATGTACTATAATATGAGATACTGGATATCAATGTTAGTATTTGGCAGTTTTAGTAAGAAATAAAATTTAAAGCCTCATCCCATGAATGTACAGTGTTCATAATATAACATTCCAATAATTTATGGTGAAGGAAAATTTAGTGAATATATACATTTTAAGACTGAACCAGGACCAGTTGCAAACAAGCAACATCAAAGCCTGGGTTGCAGGTTCAATTACTGGATAAATTGTACCGGTACAATAATTATAATACTAATTCTAACTTATAATACCTACATATGAGAGGTGGACGTTTGTCAAGCTTATACAGTATACCTACTCTATACTACCATCCGATGGACCGATGGCAGAGTGAACATTTTTCTGATTATACATAAGATTGACAAACATCCTCTTCTTGTCTGTTCACTCATAATGATTTTTTCGAATTTGAATAATATAAAATGAATAATACATAGGATATCTAGTATATTCATTGTGTATGCCATGGTAACTTAATATTAAAATACTGAATATTATATCTGTTCATATTAATAACTCAATCATGAGAATAACGAGTAACGGAATAAAAACAATAACACGATAATAACCTGGCAGGGTTGCATCTCCTCTTGGTTCTGTGATGTTTCAGACGCATCGTTCTCAACATTGTTCTCAACAGAATCCATGGCCAATGATGCTGGGTAAACACTGTTTCTAGTAATTACTTACTAGAAAATTCACTATCTCGGACTCAGATGAACTGATGAAGAGCTTGGTCGTGAAATGTGATGTTTGACGTGACTTTCCGAAACCAGTTTTCTAAACGTCGATTCGGACACTTTTTCTTGGCAACGAAGCACCCTTTTCATTCGAATACATTGCCCCAATCCAAGTGTATTAAGTTTGAGATCAACGAAGGAACAGATCAAGAAGTAAACTTTTTTGAAGAGTATTCGACTTCACATAAGAAAGGTTATATTTGTTTTTCTCCGGTTGCCATAACAATCTAGTTACCAGGATAAAAACTTCCTGCCGCGCGCGTGTCGCCGAGCTTTAACAGCTTTATCAAGACGGTGTAAAGATATATAAACTTCACAATAGATTTATTTCTCTTTAAATAATAGTATAAAGGTTATGTAAAGGTTCATTGGCGTTATTTCAGCGTAAAGGACCATTTACACATCGTTAAAGTTAAGTAAACCACGGCTAACCTTTATTCAACTATAATCAAGTTGTAAAGGGTGTAAAGCGACATTTCGCAAACATTACACTTTTGGTTAAATGCAAATAATTCTGAGATTTCGCCCTGTGAATTAGTACTTGCCATCACGGCACGGCATCAGGCGCATATACATAATACCGAATAATTATATACATGATTAATGTTGCCATATGACTGCACTCGACTCAGCCAGATGACTGCGTAAGTGCGTAACCAGATGACTGCGTAACCAAATGAGCCCTTCGTCAGAGAGTGAAACATACAAACGTAAAACGTTTAACTCTCTGAAGAAGGGCCTTCGCTCGAAACGTTAGACAACTTACACGCTATTTCACCAACCTATTTAAAAATTTGATTTCGTGATTTGCATTTCTACAATGCCTATACGAAGCACAGCACGTTTTATCACTTATTTGGTATTATAATAATTGGCCCTTTCGGAGCTACTTACTTTCTTCGACTTATTTTCCATTGCATTTAACATCTTCCAATAAATAATTACATCTTCCAATAAATACTTTGGACGTCTTGAAGTTAAACCACATCTTTTCCTCGATCAAACCTTTCTTTCGAATTACGATTCAATCGGGACTTCATTTTCGAAATTTGAACACCAAAAGTAAAAACTTACTTTTGACTTAGTCAGTCTGACAGACGATTCACAAGTAAATATAATAAACTCTCTATATAGGAATCAGATAATATAGATGTCATATGAGAGAATGACATCATCACACCTTTCAATTGTGACAGATGCGCTAGTTCAGATTTCATGATTTTGACAAGATTTCGTTTTACACACTAACTGTAAGAAGTCCATATTTTTTCTTTAATTCGCGACTGATGTCCTGTTCAACAATCTCTTGCTGGACATTCGCTTTTATTAACGAGCTGTCACACTTTGCATGTTTCGGTTTTTCACCCATGCAAAGCTGTTAGCCTAATCCCTTTCTTTGTCCTCTGACGTGAACCGACTTTTTATTATTTTGCTGTCGAGAGGTGACTGTGAACCACTTACTGGTATACAACTTACTATATTTGATGGTTTGTTTATTATATAATTATATACATACGATTTTATCGCATTTAATAAAATCATGGCAACGCAAGGGAATGTTTATTGTCTGTAAACAAAAAATCTTACGGCAACACATAACATGACATCCTGTCATGGGTGTCCCATCTGGCAGGTGAGATATTTACAGAGCCAGCCAATCATAATATAAGATTCAAAAACCAGAAAACCGTTGGTTTATTGTTCCGCCTTCCGCGCAACTAGACAACAATCGATACACGCATAATTTTACCCATCGCTTCTGGACTCTGGAGACGACTTTTTGGATATCTTCTGACACCTGTTGGATCTGTCATGCATCGGTTATAGTAAATAACCGCGATCATAATTCTTTGTGGAAAATGGATTGCAATACAAGTGAATTGGAAGAGCCCGATTACAGTTCAGCATTAGGAAGCCCTGCGTCGGTTTTGACAGTTGGCAATAATTTATCTTTAAAACGAGCGACTTGGAAGAGGACGCTAACAATTCCAGCTTAATTTCTCCATTCAGCAATTTCTCGCCAAACTACTTTTTACAAGAAGATGCTAGTTCTAATACATCA